>OZ012738.1:496055948-496088448 GCA_963859935.3 Lathyrus sativus
TATTGAAAGACGAGTATCGAGACCACCCCCACTACAGTGAGCATCCCAACACTCGGAGAGGAAGAAGACTACACTTAATCCTCTCTCTTTAATTCAATGCGAAGAGAACTTCGTTCTCTTATTAAAGATGTTTTTTGGTTTTGAATGGTAAGTGCTTTGCGACAGAGAACCCTACGGTAAACGTCAACACTCGGGATAGGAGAAGGCCTACGCCTAACCACTCCACGACCATTCAATTTTTTGTTGCGAAAATGAGTTTGAAAAGGCACTCGGTACATGACCGAGGTTTTAGGTGAAAAGGGTTACGGAATGAAGTTGTGAAAGGAGATGGTGGATAAAGTCACGTCTTCATATCAAAAGACGAGTATCGAGACCACCCTCACTACAGTGGGCATCCCAACACTGGGAGAGAAAGAAAGTCTACACTTAATCCCCTCTTTTAATCCGATACAAAGAGAAATCAATTTAATATGGTTTGAAAATGGACTCGGTACGAAACCGAGGTTTTAGGAGAGAAAGGATTGGAAGCGTCTTCGTATTGAAAGACGAGCGTCGAAACCACCCTCACTACAGTGGGTATCCCAACACTCGGAGAAGAAGAGGTCTACACCTGATCCTCTCTTTTTAATTCAATACAAAGAATTGATTTTAAGGAGATGAGCTTTGAAAATGGATGGGAAGCGTCTTCGTATTGAAAGACGAGTGTCGAAACCACCCTCACTACAATGGGCATCCCAACACTCGGAGAGGAAGGAAGTCTACACTTAATCCCCTCTTTTTAATTCAATACAAAGAATTGATTTTAAGGAGATGAGCTTTGAAAATGGATGGGAAGCGTCTTCATATTGAAAGACGAGTGTCGAAACCACCCTCACTACAGTGGGCATCCCAACACTCGGAGAGGAAGAAAGTCTACACTTAATCCCCTCTTTTTAATTCAATACAAAGATAATTGATTTTAAGGAGATGAGCTTTGAAAATGGATGGGAAGCGTCTTCATATTGAAAGACGAGTGTCGAAACCACCCTCACTACAGTGGGCATCCCAACACTCGGAGAGGAAGAAAGTCTACACTTAATCCCCTCTTTTTAATTCAATACAAAGATAATTGGATTTTGAAGATGGTTTGTCAATGCTTTTGAATCGAGTTGGAACAAGTGATGAAGAGAGAAAAGAGGTGGTCTCAGATCCAACATTACTTATCAATAATTTGACTGGTAATGAATTACGGAGGTCTCGTCATCGACCCAAGGCAAAAAATGTTCAATAACAAAAGGGAAATAAGATCAACTTCTAAAATGAAATAAGTCTTTAAAAAAAATTAAAAAAAAAAACTTAAAGTGATAATGTATATATAAATTCTAAGAGAAAAATAATATAACTTAAAACTCTAATATAAACTAAAATAAACTAGAAAATTTATGTCAATAAACTAAAATAAAAATTATATACGTATAATAAAACAGAAAACAATATAGTACAAAATATATTATAAAAACCAAATAAAAGATCATATATAAAAACATTCACAAAATTTTTTAGAAAGAAAAAGAAAGTTCCAAGAAAAACAAAGAGTGTAACGAATGGGTCATGATTCAAATGGATTTCCAACAACAAACCAATCATCAGAAACAACACTCCACTAAATCCCTAGCTTTCGTGATTCACCTGGCCAAAATGAGAAGCGAGAACACGCATTCGAAGGAGAAAACGAGAATGAAGCTACAGTCATCAGCGACGAACTCTCATTCTCGAATACGCCTCGCGGTGGATCATAGACAACAGAACGATGAATATATTAAAAAAAAAAGGGATACGAAGGAAGAATAACGTCACCTTACCCTCCACTTTTGCACAATCTGTCTGATTCTTTCACTCTGCTCTCGAGGTTTGTTCAGTTTGTTTTGGGTCCTCTTCTAATCTATATCTTCTACCTCTTCTATTTCTGAATCTATTTTAGGATTTAGGATTAAGCTGTGTTGTGCTTGTGATTAGGGGTTGCCGTCGAAAATGGAAGAAATGGAATAAGAGGTTTGCGTCTGGGTTTGGTTCCGGTTTCTGAGATGGATCGAAGAATGGTGAGTCTGAGAGGAAATATGGATAGCGTGTGGGCTTCAGATAGGAAATGAGTGAGATTGGAAATGGTTTAATGAGTTTGTGTGGTTTGATTTCTGGGTGAGTTTATGAAGTTTGTGTGATGATGAAGGTGTCAAGAAGCTGATGGGTGGCGGCTGCAATGGTTAGGTTTTTTTTTTTTTTGAATGAATAGTAACCAATATATATGATGTGAGATTAGGGTTTAGCTTAGAGAAAATGTGGGAACTTTGGGTCTGTTCTCCTTTGGGAAAGAAAATGAGTTACTTTTTGGTAATGGGAGCAAGGACTGAAGTTGTGGGATTGAAAACAGTATAATCTTTGTCTGTTTGTAGCTTTTGAAATTGTCTGTTTTTACTCATGATTTTCATTGTGGTAACACAACAATTTTACTGATATAAACTTGCTGATGTGGTATTTCTTCATTCTTACTGTGAACAAACTCTTGGTCTGTTGAAAATAATCTTCCTCCTATTATGACTTGTTCTTGTTTTTTTTGGATTATGAATTAACCATGGTTTTATCTTGGTTTTCATGTGCTCGCCCCTGGCATGATGATGACACGAGTTCGGGTAAATGGTGAAACTGATAGGGTGTGGAAGATAACTGAAGTAAACATTCCGAAACTCTATCTTTCCTTGCACAGCTACAGGAGCACTTCCATTATGATCAAAAGATGACGATGACCGGCTTATCATCTCGTATAGTCTATATGCAGCTATTCGCCCTTGATCAAATGAGTAGAAATTTGTGGCCGCTTGGTTTAATCCCAAGCCACTTAGAATCACAGCAAACAGAGCTGTTATAATTTCCCCGCCACGAGCTTTTCCATGCATAACCAAGAACCTACCAACCCAGAGTTGTAATGCACAAGAACATATTGCAAGCCCGTATGTAAATCCAAGTCCGAGCCCTTGGACAAGACTTATTAATACACCATACCTAAGAGTTGCTTGCAGTGATGTTGCATATGAATATTTAGCCAATGTTTCATTTGTAAATGCAGACAAGGTCCGTATATAGGGGACTGTTCAGCAATGCTGGCTGCTTCTGCATATGCATCTTGGATGTTCTCTGCAAGCCTGTGAAGGAATATATTTGATATTCCTCCTGCAGCAACAATAAATGGACGTCTTGGTTAAGTAATACTGCAAGTTGCTGTCTGTGATTCTCCAGTATTTTTCTCATTAACATTTGTTGATGTCGTTCACAGGTTTTCAGTGGGTACTACGGATGGAAATCAACACAAACCGATGGGAGATTTGCAGCCACCGTCATTGACGAATCAAGGATTCTTCATTAAGCATACTTAGCTTCTTTGCAGTAGTGCACTGCAATTCTTTACACAGGATGTCTACCGCTTTTTTGTGAATACCATAGCCTTAGAGTTTTCACTTGTACCCTCGGCATTTTGGTGTATTGTCGTAATGAATTCTCTTTGCTGTCAATGGTATGATCAACATTTCGCGTTTTGGATACCGAAAGCCTTTGATCAGGTTTGATTCTTTGTAGTTTATTGCCTTGGCATTGATTGTGGCTCGTTTCATGTATTTAACTTACGCTTGTTATGCGTTGTTTCAAGAAGTGAAGAGGATGCGGCTTGCAGAGGATCCTTCGAGGCATGAAGGATTGGTAAATGAGAAAGAGCTTCTTGCAGCAGGCATTAAAGTTGACAATGCAATCCCTCCTGCAGTTGAATCAGTTTGACAGCATATCAATTGTATATCATACTTAATATATGCATCTTAAATAGCCGTTGGGATCAATATTGACTTTCTGTTGGATTCTGTCACACAGGGTAACTTGGTACAAATTCCAACTTTCATCCACTATGCAGCAGCTCGGGAAAGCAACGGTAAATGCTTCGGATAACGACTTTTTCCACTTAAAATTCTCCAATGAAATCATTCATAAATCCATATGTACATAACCCCTTCTTTTGTGCTTCATGATGATTAGTTCAGACAGAGGGAATGGGTATAGTATCTGCTCCAGCAGAAACCGACGTCCGTAGAGCCACATATATTTGACGGCAATCTTCACGACAAAACCAACTTCTTTGAGAAGCTCTTTCAATTTGCATAGGCCAAGGTCCCGCAAACAACCAGCATGATACTTCTTCTCGCACTGATCACCAATTATTGCTGTTTGGGTCATCAAAATTATCAACACTGAAATCATTTTCCCTCTTTCATCATCAGTATTATCTTTACAATTTAGACAATGCCAACCACTAGCTGGTACAGCGTGTAAGCCCAAGCAGGTTGCATGAAGGGCCCTAGGTCATCCATTGTAAAGGATCAAATCTCTTCCATCTCCATATATTGCACACATATCTCCTGTGGTAAGGTTTTGACCATTTGCCAAAGAGAGCTATATCATGAATTGTTAACCCGTTGGAAGTATATATATGTGGCGATAAGGTTGACATCTAGCTACCATTCCAGCATGGGCTTCAAACTGTGAAGGGCTTATCTCTATATCACAACAACTGTAGACTATACCACTTCCTTGTTCGTAACCTCCAAATAAACTCCGTCTTTTGACATGGTAAGCCAACTCAGCATCATCTGGTAGGCCATGAGGCAGAAAAAGTAACTTGACCAAATTATTTGTGTGTCCAAGGTACGAGTTCGATGAACACAGTTTGAGAAACAGCTCTCAACCAAAGGACACAAGTTTTGTTTTTTTTTATAATTAAATCCTGCTATGAAATTTTCTGTCAACCAATCACAGCCTATTTTCCATTGATCTTCTCACTGTTTGATAGGTAGCAGGAAAATAATAAGTGCTGGTTTCTCCTTCATCTTCATCGTATGCAACCTCTTCACATCCAAACTCTGTTCCAGTATCATATATGGAGGTTTCCACTTCTGAATTTGTTGAGGTAACAATCATATAATTGAAAACTAACTAAGAACTATATATATACTCTTCAAACATACTCTTGACACTCTCTTCCTATCAGGAATGAAACCTAAGATCTCTAGGATTTCATACTAAAGTATAGAGGTGTTGAACTTAACTTCAAGAATGTTTCCACTTTTATCGAAGAAAATCATATGTAGCTGAGCCGCAGTTTGAACAAAATGTCTTCCTCCTGAGATTGCGTGTTATACAAAATATCTCCGGTTTTACTTCATGTAGATATGACAATATTACATATTGCCGTGACTCTAACAGACAGTATAACACCAGAAGAACCACTGGAAACACCATTAAGAAGCTTTATTATTCCTTCTCATGCGGTAAACTCTTCATTTCTCTAAACACTTTCCTCACCATATTCTTCTAAATTCTATTCTTTTGCGACAAGAACTGAGCTAACATGATCAATTATTTTCCATTATGATTTATTATACTTGACCCACTGATTTGATCTTTGTGATTTTCACCTTGTTTGAGAAACCTCAACTTTGGAGCACAAAAATGGATAGAAGAACGTGCAACCTCCTTCATGGAGGAGTGAAGCAGCAACATCACGTATTCTAACGTGAAGATGGAAGTTAATTCAAAACTTCATTGTTTCACCTCAGAGCAGGGACAACTGGAGGGTCATGATATAAAGTGCCTGAAACGGTGCATTTGTATAATGAGGATTTAAAAAGTCAACACTTTGTAATGACCTCTTTTCTTTTCGTTGTTGTCTTTTTAATCAAAAACAAAAGCCAAAAAGTTCTCAATACAGAGTTTTTGTCTGATAGTATTGACAGTTTTTTTTCCAATGGTACAGTTGGTTGTTGCTGTAATACGAATCAACAGGCCTTGGTCTGGTGTGGTCTTGGCGTACGGTTTGGTTTGGGGTCATTTGGTTTTGTTTCGTAGGTACAAATTATGTGGCTGGGTTGGCAAGTTTTGCAAAGTTATTGTTGCCGCTGCGGAGTCGTGTACGGATTGGCTGTTGGTGTAGCAGAATTGCAACAGAGGTGTACAAGTTGGCAAAGGTAGCTGTTGTTGTACGGTTTGATTTGCAGCTGAAAACAACTCGCGTGGGGTCCTTAGTGCCTTTTTTTTTTGTGAAATATTTGTAATGAAGTTCTTCAATGCCTTGTAGTTTTCTGATTTTGCTATGTAATCTCCCTCTCAATTCTGTTGTGAACGAATTATTACCTTGAAGATATGAACTTTCTAATCAAACATGAATCCTGAGGCAAGCATAAGTCACTCCTCTTTTAAAGCATGAATTGTCATAATTTGCACAAATTTAAAATAAATCCAACCATGACTTATCTCACTTAATTCTCATAACCTCAATACTTATCTAAGGATGTGGCTCCAAGAATATTGGAACACCAAATCAAAGATATTCCAAAAATCTCTTAAAAACGATTAACCATGCCTTGAAAGGAATCAAACCTATCACTTGAATCAATCATCTCTAACCCTCAATCATGAAATAAAATTCGCCAGACCAAGATCAAGTCAAACCTAACTGATTTCCAACCTTTACCGGGCCCACACATTGATACACTCATCCCTTAAATGAACCTTAATGATTACCACATACCACCGTCCTGCTAGCCTAAAAACACCTCATTTCCCTTCGACCCTGCCTTGTGACATCTTGAGTTTGGGGCAACAAGCAGAAACAACATATCTTTTGATTTTCAGATTAATGGTTGATGGAAAGATGTACAGACAAAAGATAAACAGGTAGGACGAATTTGGGGTATGACACTCCTTTTTTCTCTTCTTCCTCTTTCTTTCTCTCCCTTTTTCTCCTTTCTTTCTCTTTTCTCTCCTCTTTCTCTCTTATATCTTTCTATTTCCAATTCTCTTCTACTTCTTTTTCTCTCAAAATATCTAATAATTCATTTTCTCACAAAATTTCTAACTTATCATTAATTAAGAAATATCTAAAATACCCTCCAACCTAATTTCCCCGAAAACTCTCAAAAACGATAAAATAACACAATATGCAAACATAACATATTAACACACCAATTTCCAAAAATAAAATAATAATCACCCAAATAAAATAAAAGACTCAACAAAAATGGGAAATCATAATCGGGGCGTTACAACTCTCCCCCACTTTAGAAATTTTCGTCCTCGAAAATATTACCTGATCCAAACAACTCCGGATACGACTCTCGCATCCCACTCTCTAGTTCCCAAGTCATATTGCCTTCCGAAGCGCCTCCCCACGCTACTTTCACAAGCGCAATATCCTTGCCTCTTAGCTTCTTAACTTCACGGTCCAAAATCCTAATTGGTAAAGCTTCAACCGTAAGGTTATCTCTCACTTCAACCTCGTCCATAAGAATAACATATGATGGATCCGGAACATACTTTCGAAGTTGCGAAATATGGAACACGTCATGCAAATTCAAAAGATTCGGAGGCAAAGCCACACGATAAGCCACAACACCAACTCGTGCAGTAATCTGATACGAACCAATAAAACGAGAAGTCAACTTCCTCGACTTCAAAGCACAACCCACACCCGTAACCGGTGTAACTCTCAAAAACACATGGTCGCCTTCTTAAAACTCAAGATCTTTCCTTCACTTGTCCTGATAGCTCTTTTGTCTACTTTGAAAAGCTTTCATCTTTTCCCGAATAAACTTCACTTTCTCTATCGCTTGTTGTACCATCTCTGGCCCAACTATCGACCTCTCACCGGTTTCATGCCAACACAAAGGTGTTCGACATCTCCGACCATACAAAGCCTCAAATGGTGCCATACTTATACTTGAATGAAAACTGTTATTGTAGGTGAACTCAATCAACGCCAAATAACTATCCCAAGCACCACCTTGCTCGAGTACACAAGCACGTAATAAATCTTCCAACGATTGAATTGTCCTCTCGGTTTGACCATTTGTTATCGGATGATAAGCCGAACTCAATCTAAGCTTGGAACCCAAAGCCTTTTGCAAACTCTCCCAAAACCTCGATGTAAATCTAGGATCTCTATCCGATACAATACTCTTAGGAACTCCATGTAACTTCACAACCACGAGAACATAAATCTCGGCTAACCTCTCCAAAGGATAACTAATATCAATTGGAATGAAGTGAGCAGATTTAGTAAGTCTATCCACAATTACCCAAATAACATTATGACCTCATTGCGTAATCGGCAATCCCGTACCAAAATCCATCGATATACTATCCCATTTCCACTCTGGAATGTCCAACGGTTGCATCAATCCACTAGGCCTTTGATGTTCCACCTTAGACTTATGACAAGTTAAGCATGCATACACAAATTGAGCTACATCCCTCTTTAATCTGGACCACCAAAAGATTTTATTCAAATCTTGATACATTTTATTCGCTCCCGGATGAATACTTAAGTTACTTCAGTGTCCTTCTTCTAATATCATCTTTTTCAACTCCGCATCATCGGGAATACAAATACGACCACGGAATCTCAAAACTCCAAAGTTATCAACCTTGAAATCCTCATTCTCATTCGTCATTAAATCAACGAACTTCAAATCCAACTTTTGCTTTTCACATACGGTTGCAAGAAAATCATTCGTAACATGTAGTATGCCAAGTCTCACACTTCTCGGCGTCATTGCACAAACTAAACTCAAGTCTCTAAAATCCTCCAAAAGGTCCCATTCTCTCATCATCAATGCGGACATATGTAACAACTTCCGACTCAAAGCATTGACCACCATGTTTGCCTTACCCGGATGGTAATTCAAACCAAAATCATAATCCTTCAAAAATTCTAACCACCTTCTTTGTCTCATGTTCAATTCTTTTTTATCAAATAAATATTTCAAACTCTTGTGATCACTAAAAACTTCAAATCTTGCACCATAAAGATAGTGCGTCCAAATTTTCAAAATAAACACCACGGCTGCTAACTCCAAGTCATGTGTAGGATAATTCTTTTCATGCACTCTCAATTGTTTTGAAGCATAAGCCACAACTTTTCCATCTTGCATCAAAATACCACCTAAACCCGTCAAAGAAGCATCACAATAAACCACAAATGGTTCTGTCGGATTCGGCAAAATCAAGACCGGCATCATCGTCAACCTTCTTTTTAGCTCAATGAAACTCTTTTCACAATTAATATCCCAAATGAAAGCCTTTCCTTTACAAGTCAATTGCGTTAACGGAAGTGCCAACTTCGAAAATCCCTCAATAAACCTTCGATAATAACCCGCCAAGCCCAAAAAGCTTCGAATATTTGTAACCGATCTAGGAGCCTCCCATTGCATCACCGCATCAATCTTGGATGGATCAATACTAATACCACTATCGGAAATAACATGCCCAAGAAAACTTACTTTCGACAACCAAAATTCACATTTCGACAACTTAGCATACAATTGTTTTTCTTTCAAAATTTGTAACACAACCCTCAAATGATCTTCATGCTCCTCTTGAGACTTAGAGTAAATCAAAATATCATCGATGAACACAACCACAAAACGATCTAACTGTTCATGAAAAATACGATTCATGTATTCCATAAACACACCCGACGCATTAGAAACCCCGAATGGCATCACGGAATATTCGTAATGGTCATACCGTGTCCTAAAGGTTGTCTTTTGAATATCCTCTTCTTTCACACGAATCTGGTGATATCCGATCTCAAATCAATCTTACTAAAAACACGCGCACCAACCAATTGGTCCATCAAATCATCGATCCTTGGAAGCGGATACTTGTTCTTAATTGTCACCTTGTTCAATTGTCGATAATCAATGCATAACCGCATACTCCCATCCTTCTTCTTTACCAACAATACCGGAGCACCCCAAGGAGAAACACTTGGCCTTACAAATCTCTCGTCCAACAAGTCATTCAATTGCTTCTTCAATTCTACCAACTCTGATGCTGACATACGATACGGTGCCATCGAAACTGGTCTAGTACCCGGAACTAGATCAATAGAAAACTCAACTTCTCTTTCCGGCGGTAAGTCCTTAATTTCCTCTAGAAACACTTCTGGAAAATCACACACCACTGGGAACACATCGAGCTTAACTTTACTCTCCACCAGAAATGATGCAAACAAAACGAACAATTGAGCTTCGTCCGCTAAAAGTTTCTTCAACTCTTTAGTGGATAGGAAACTCTCATCTTCATCATCTTCCAAAGAAGGAAACTCCACTAACTTGCGATAGCAATCTATATGAACTCTATTAAATTGCAACCAGTTCATACCCAAGATTACGTCCAAACCCTCCAATGGCAAACACACTAAATCCATGATGAAGTCTTTACCATACATGGTCAAAGGACAACTTACACACACCAAAGATGTAGTTACCGACCCCGAAGCGGGAGTCTCAATAACCATGTCACAACCCCAAGAAGTCACGAACAAATTCAAACGCTTAGCACACTCATGAGAAATAAACGAATGAGTCGCTCCAATATCAATAATAGCAACTAAAGGCGTACTATTAATAAAGCATGTACCTTTAATCAAACGATCTGCACTAGTAGTGTCTAACCCAGCTAATGCAAAAACCTTTCCTCCCGCTTGAGCTTGCTTCGGCTTAGTACACTTAGTACTAATGTGACCCACTTCTCCACAATTATAGCACTTCACTACATTCCTCCTACAATTTGTAGTAGCATGCCCAAGGCCTCCTTAGTTAGAACATTTCACTACGGTCTTCCCACACTCAAATGATTTATGACCCATTTCACCACACTTGTAACACTTAACGGAACCGAAACCTCCTCCTCCAGATCTTTTATCAAAGTTTCCCCTATGGTTGCCCTTATCAACAGTGTCACATAAGGTCCACTTCTAGCTTGTTGCTTTCCCTTCCTCTCATTCAAACTTTTGTAATGTGTAGAACGAGCCTTGCTATCTTCCTCGAAGATTCTACAACATTTCGTCAAATCCGTGAACCTTCTTATCCTTTGATATCCCACAGCTTGCTTAATCTCGGGACGCAAACCATTCTCATATTTAATACACTTTGAGAACTCAGCAATAATTGCATCATAGTGAGGATGGAATTGAACCAACTCCACAAACTTAGCAGTATAGTCCACCATGGATATACTACCTTGTTTCAGTTCAAGGAATTCCATCTCCTTCTTCCCTTTCACACTTTCAGGGTAGTACTTCCTCAAGAACTCATTACGAAATAAATCCCAAGTGATCTCTTCATCATCCACCTCAAGAACTTGACGCATACTGACCCACCAATCGTCGGCTTCATCCTTCAGCATGTGAGACCCAAGTCTCACCTTATTCCTCTCCGCACAATCCAAAACTCTGAAGATCCTTTCAATCTCTTTCAACCAAATTTGAGCACCATCGGGATCAAACCTTCCTTTGAAGACTGGTGGTTGATTCTTCCTGAACTCGTCATTAGCATTCACATTCGGTGCATTTTGCACCGCCCTGGCCATTGCTTCCAAAGCAGTAGCCATCGCATTGTCGTTATGACCAGCCATATTCTGACCATTCCCAAAAATAACAACAAGGTTAAACAACCGTTCAACCATCACAACAACAAGACAGACACAACTGACTCAACACTGGCTCTGATACCACTTAACGTAACACCCCTTTTCTATACCCCCAAATAATCACATAATCAATTAGCCACATATTAAAAATTTCATCAGAGTATAATTATAAACATAGTATAAAAGAGGCGCGTCACATTACGCTTGAAATTAAAACATACATCACCTGCTCAACGAAAGATATGCAACAGTGGGGTAACTATGCAACAGAGGAACTTAGTCCTTACACCCACATCTCAATATTTAGAATAAAAGTGGAAAATCTAAACATTGATAACATCAAACATATATATATATATATATATATATATATATATATATATATATATATATATATATATATATATATATATATATATATATATATATATATATATATATATATATATATATATATATATATATATATATATATATATATATATATATATATATATATATATATATATATATATATATATGTCATCCAATATAATTCCACAACAAAGTCATGTTTACATAAACATCCAACAGCAAGATACATATACAAATGTATCACAAAAGAATCATAAACATCCTAGCTACCCGGTGCTACATATCAGAGCCGACCAGCCAAAAGAGTGAAGACACGCTTCACAAAAAGACCTCCAGCAAACCTACTTTGCAATGCCTCATAGAGCATCATAAAACAGCAGAAGGGTGAGAAATATTATCATAATAACAATGCATATAATTATATATCTTAGCATATAAATACACATATTTTGCATTCTCACCACAATTCATCACAACTCACTCATATATATCACAATGTATATATATATATATATATATATATATATATATATATATATATATATATATATATATATATATATATATATATATATATATATATATATATATATATATATATATATATATATATATATATATATATATATATATATATATATATATATATATATATATATATATATATATATATATATATATATATATATATATATATATATATATATATATATATATATATATATATATATATATATATATATATATATATATATATATATATATAACCAAGCATATTCATCATGCATACTTTCACAATTCTCATCATTCCACATAAACATACACATTTATGTTTATTCACCAATGCACAATTATAAAGATGATAAATGCAAATCATAGAGACCGACTCACGACTCTATGCAAATGCAATGCGGTACCGACTCAATCATCTCAAGTTCACCTAGGAACTTATTGGAACCATCGCTCACACCTCACATAGGCACACGATGTTCACCCATTGCTCACACCTCACATAGGCACACAATGTTTATGGATTGATCGCACCTCATATTGGCACACAGTCTAATTGCTCACACCTCACATAGGCACACAATCATTTGTAATCATCGCTCACACCTCACATAGGCACATGATGTTACACCCATTGCTCACACCTCACATAGGCACACAATGTTTATGGATTGCTCACACCTCACATAGGCACACAATCTGATTGCTCACACCTCACATAGGCACACAATCATTTGTAATCATCGCTCACACCTCACATAGGCACACGATGTTACAACTGATTCTCATTAGAATCCCACAACACAAGAATGCATATCATTATGCTTCACATGAAAAATGACTCAAGACACTCTTGAAATGCATAAATATTCACAATATATATTCATGCATTCATCTTATTCTATCACATACAATCCATATACATTCACATTCAATTACGCCAAACGGTAATGAACTCTATCATAATCATCATGCATTTATAATTAATTTAAACAATGCATATATTTGCCACAAGGCCACAATTCACAATAGATTCCACAATCTAGGATTCACGCCATACGGCTACCCATAGCATATCATATAACAGCACACAAGCTACACGTTCGGGATAAGGTTAATCAACATCCGAGTCGAAGAATCGACGTTGGATGGAAAAAGAAAAAGAAAATGTTGTATTGTCATGCTCGCTAGGCGAGCAGAAGTGTTCGTTTAGCGAGTCCTTCGCTATTACACTCGCTCCAGCGAGTTTTGGTCTTTTTGGTTCTGTCCAAGTCTGGGAGTGTTCGCTGGTAGCTCGCTGCATGCTCGCCTAGCGAACACTTCGCTACCTCACTCGCTAGTGATTCGCCTAGCGAACGCTTCGCTACTCAAACCCTCAATTATCCAAAAACATCAAAAAGTCACAAAATCACCCAAATTCAATCAAACAAGTTTCAACAATCTCGACTTAACATTCCTTGACTAAACTACGCAATTTATTTCGAATTCTAACCGTAAAAACATCGGTTTCTATCGATTTTACCAATTTCGACCTAAAATGGAAAATGTAGAAAAACAACCAAAACAATCCAACAAACACATACATAATGATATAGATTGATAAGATAATAAGATTTCACATCCTTACCCGATTAAATCGATTCCTAGAAGTTGTTTTGAAGAATTCCAAGCTTTTTCCTCTTTTTGTCCTCTTTTCTCTTCTTCCTCTTTCTTTCTCTCCCTTTTTCTCCTTTCTTTCTCTTTTTTCTCCTATTTCTCTCTTATATCTTTCTATTTCCAATTCTCTTCTACTTCTTTTTCTCTCAAAATATCTAATAATTCATTTTCTCACAAAATTTCTAACTTATCATTAATTAAGAAATATCTAAAATACCCTTCAACCTAATTTCCCCGAAAACTCTCAAAAACGATAAAATAATACAATATGCAAACATAACATATTGACACACCAATTTCCACAAATAAAATAATAACCACCCAAATAAAATAAAAGACTCAACAAAAATGGGAAATCAGAATCGGGGCGTTACAGCAGCGACTCAGCGTGCCATGATTGATATACATGACCCTATGTAGGTACTTCTAGATTGATTGCTCTCTGAAAGAAGTATTCAATGAAGGTGCATCCGAGCTTGGATGGCAATGATAAAAATAACAAGCGAATAATGCTAAGGTACATGGTTACCTTCGGTTAGAACTTTAGAATGCATGAAGAACTTTACTCTTGTCGTAATTGAATATTGTTCTTTTTGCAACATAATTGAATAAATGATTCACTTAGGACTTAAAACCACAAATTGTGAGGAAACCTCCATTGTACAAATAAATGCTGGAGTCTAATAAACTGTGTTGACTCTTTTAATTCATGCTTTATCTTTTATTATTGTGAATTTGTGGAAGCAATTAGAAGTGATCAAGACACTTGTTTCTTTTGAGCACAACCAGTTCCAAATACAAACTACCCGTGAGCAGAGAGTATTCGTGAATCCCTTTGAGCTTAAACAGTTGAATCTCAGCTTGAAGTAAGGCGAGACTTCAAAATCTTTTTTTCTTGAAACCCTGAAAATTTTTGTTAATTGTTCTTTTGCCGTAAAAAGTCAAGAGCATTCACTTATGGGGTGAGTAAAAGATAAGTTGGGGAGAACGAAAATGAAAAT
Source organism: Lathyrus sativus (assembly GCA_963859935.3). Classification (NCBI taxonomy): domain Eukaryota; kingdom Viridiplantae; phylum Streptophyta; class Magnoliopsida; order Fabales; family Fabaceae; genus Lathyrus; species Lathyrus sativus. The sequence goes on from OZ012738.1 coordinate 496,070,975, forward strand.
CGGTAGGTTACCACAACTCTGGAATAACCGAGCAAGCATTGAAAAAAGAAAATAGAAACAATTATTTTATGAATATGGTGTGAAAAAGAAGAAAATAAAAAAAAAAGAGAATGGAAATGAATGCTTGCTTGGAAGAAAAATATTGGAAAACAAATTGAGTTGTGAAATAAGAGTTGTGAAGGTTTCAAATGAGAAACAAGTAGAACGGAGTTGAGATGTATGAATAGTTGTACAGTGAATGTCTCTTTTGCATCGACAATTTCGTTTTCAATGCCCTTAGATATGTCCCTTGTTTGTAAACCTGACCAAGATACAACCGGAAAAGACCTTAGTGATCTTCGTGCTTCCGTATTTTCATTTATAATTGATTAGACATTGTATGAATTGATTTGATTTTTGCATTGTTTGTTGGAGAGTGAAATTGTCCCCGCGGTTTCAAACGCGTAATTTCTTCAATCCTTATTCGAAGAGGAGAGATAGGGTGATTCATTCAGGATAACATTGTTGTGGATTGATACATGTTTTGCATTGCTATAAGGCTTTAGTTCTTGTGTATTGTGTCATTCTAACCATTGGGAACTTGTGTCTGGTTGATTCTCTTGTGTTTGAGACATTTGATCTGATTTCGGAGAAATCTTTTTCTTTAAGCAAATCCTCTTATTTTTCAAGAGGCATACTTTGCTTGAGGGCAAGCAAGAATCTAGTTGAGGAGAGTTGTTAGATGCCCAATTTTGCTTATTTGAGCTATCAAATGTGGGCATATTTCACTTCTTTTTGTCGAGAAAGTGTTCAAAACCGCCCTTGCTTTTGTTGATTTGCAATATTATATGAAATGATCATGGTACCTTTAATTTGTGTGTTATTGTGAAGTAATTAGGCATGAAAGAGTAGAAATTGAAGACACAAGAAAGATGACAAAGGAATCAAGAAAGAAAACAAACAAAAGAAAGCTCTTTAGGCGAAGCACTGGCGAGTGAGGTAGCGAACTGTTCGCTAGGCGAGCTGCCAGCGAACACTTCCAGTGGCAAAAGGGACCAAAATTTGCTGGAGCGAGTGAAGCAGCGAAGGACTCGCCTAGCGAAGGAATGTTCGCCTAGCGAACATCTGAAAACTCGTCTGGTTTGATTCCTCAGGACACAGGCTCTTATGGTGTAGCATTTTGGGGCTCGCTAGGCGAACCATTCTGCTCGCCTAGCGAGCATGACGACTCAGAACTTTTCCTATAAGTAGCATGGGCTGCTTTTTGTAAAAATATCTTTTTCTTTTGTTTTTGCTTTAGAAGTGATTTTTGTGCCCTAGAAACCCATTCTCTCATTATTCTTCATCTCTTGAAAATATTTTCCAAAAAGAAGATGGATTCCCATCCAATCTCGATTCTTCGACTCGGATGTTGATCAACCTTCCCCCGAAACTTATTGTGCAAGCTATCATGGAAATGAGTGGCTAAATCCCTCATTTTGTCAAGGTTAGATGTAGATGATCATAAACTTTGTGTGTATATGGATTGATCTTCATTTGTAAACTCTTTGATGATGAATGTATGGTGAAAGCCTTGTTTTATTGATAACTCTTTGTGTTGGTTTATTATTGAAAGGTGTTTTCCAACTCTTTACCTAGGTTTTCGTCCATCTATGTTCTTGAGCTAGAGATAGTTTTGAATGTGTTTGTTCACTAAAATGTAAAACCCAAAGTTGTCATTTTGATAGATTGTATGAGAAATCAACAATGGATCAAAATGGGAAAACCCCACAATGTGTGTTAGAAATAATCACATTGGGAGGATATTGTGAATGTGTTTATCATCTAATGGAGTTTATGAGGTTTGTTTGATCGAACATATGCATGCAAAGTGATCGTCGAACCCTAACTTTGACAATCTTTCTCAAATCGTAAAACCAAAACTTTTACCGCAATTTCTTACTTTTTATGCAAGCTACCGTAACCAAAAACCAAAACCCCCCTTGTTACTATTAGTTAAGAACTTAGCAACTGTCGAACGGCGGTAATATCACATATTCCCTGAGGACGATAACAAACCCCGATACTCTATCCCTGTTTTCAATAGTCCTTTACAGGAACTCCCATATATTAAATATATTCATCCAAGGTTGGCATCAACTGATAGTTGGGGAAGGTAAAACAGTGATACAATGGGTCATAAAATTGAACCAAAGTGTTGAGAACTCCTTCTTCCATCCTAGTCTTGACCATACTCGTTATCTTCCCATATCTTTTCCCAAAGTCTTCTGATATCATAGTCCCTAGTTTTCTCAACTTGGATGTATCAGGCTTCTTGAAATTGTATTTCTTGGTGTTTCTTGTCCCAATATCCATGATATCTAGGGTTTCACACAAAGAAGTCGACTGAGTTTTACAAAACCAGTTGCAACATGATATGTTATGATGACATGATGAGATGATGCACACATAACACATAGACAAGTATTCACACATACAATGCACATGCACACACGGGGTTTCCCTAAGTTCAAGGTCAAAGCATGGGGTCACAAGGTCTACCCATCCCCAAGGACTTGTACTATAGGTTGACTGTACCTGCCGAACAGATTCTATCAAAATTCCCAGAGTCATAGTAAATCCTTTGGATATTATCGGCCATTATGACTACTCACGTGGGTCAAAAATATTCTCTGGATAAACTCGTTAGAGTGTAGCATCGCGTGACAACTATTTCGGGACTACTCCCTCATAGTTTCCGAACTACGTCCTAAAAAGGCTTAGTGGGGTAACAGTGTTACTAAAGGTCCTCAGTTTCATGGACTCTCAGGTTGAAACAATTAATGAAATGTATGACTACTCATACATCATCAATCATCCCAAGGAGGTCTCAACTAAGCGTGATTACATCATATGTCAAACTTGTTAGGACTACTCCCAATAGTAAACTATTGATCATATCACATCCTATCATATGTGTCACTCAAGTCCGGGTTAGGACTTATCTCACCACTCATGATACCCTATGTTCACAGTAATACAATACAAATATATTTACAAATATACATCTAAGCAATTATTCATACAATCACACAAAATAGGCTAAACCCTCGAGTTTTAAGCATTCCCCAGTGAAGTCGCCATTTCTGTTGCGGTGAGAATCGGATGTCAAACTATTTATTAACTTGAATCTTAATTCATTAAATTCACAACCGAACTTTGATTTATCCAAAGGAAAGGTTAAAGAAAGAAAGATTGTTTGCGTGATGTGACAACAACGCTAAGAGATTCGGGGATCGGGGGTTGGTTATGCCTAGGGTAGGTATTTCACATCCTAAACATCTAGTATTCTACAACAACCTTTTCTGTGTGTGTGTGTGTGTGATAAACTTGCTATGGTTTGTGTTTTGAGATTAGGGTTTGGGTTTTGAAGGTAAAGACCTAAGGTTGATAGTTTCTAAGTTTTCTCGCAAAGATATTGCATCTTTTGCCTACGTATCCTAACTAGGACAGAATCAGAGCAATCGTAGTTTACCTCACTAGGGATGAATGAACACTTGATTATGACCAAAGTTCAAAGGGGGGGACAAACACAACAATGTTTGTATAGAGTTTCACAAAACTCTCTATTCTAAGGTGTACACTTAAGGGGATTGACTTTGACAAAAGCCAAGGGGGAGTAAGTAATCATCATCATGATTCTTACATAGAGTTGACAAACTTTATCCTAGGGTTCTAGTTGAAGAACACTCCTAGTAAAGGTGGGTCTTTTAGACAACGTCCATGGATGCCTCTCCCTTCAACGCTTCCAAACAACCTTGCTAAACCAATAAGGCTTTCATCTTCAAGCGCCACAGACCAAAGTCGTCCGCTCCGGTGAACTTTTCAATCTCATACTTTATTGAAGGCATCTTCTCCATACTCACCGCACCAATTTTTTGGAATAGAATGCCTTGGAACAAAATATAAATAGTTTCTATATGATCAAGAAACACACAAGGGTTAGAGTTAACAAAGAAAATAAGGAAAAACAACAAGAATTGGTTATAAACTATTATTCTTTTCTTTCTCTTTCAAACAAGATTACAAGTATACAAGAATAACAAATAATCTCTCTCTCTCTTGAATTAGGATTTTATCCTCCTATTTTTCCTTATGTAAGTTGAGAGACTAGCATGTTATTTATAAGAGAACTAACATACTAACCTAATGGGTTTTTTAACAATTAGTCATTATAGGCTAACTTAGGGTACAAGCTAACTTAAACAATTGAGCTTACAAGGAAGACCCAATTCAACATGCTAACAAACCTAGCAATATTGACTAATGCATGTTAGAACAAACTTCGACTACAACACGCATTACTCGCGAACATACTTCGGTAATTCTAAAGTTCGATCCAATATCTCACACCATGCTATAAAAAGGAAAACGGTAAGGATAACACTGGTTAATGTCATTCTATTGGTTAACTTAGAATTCTTCTCTTCCATACAATCAATTTTGATACCACTCTCTAGTTAAGATGGTTAAAAGAAAACAAAATATTAAAAATATTATTTGTTAGTATATTTCTTTTACAAATAATTTTTTAGGTATACAAAAAGAGACCGGCATTACACAATATCAGGGGGACACAACTATGTCTTGTGTCTGTTCAACTCTGTCTCATCCATTACTCAAATTGTAATTTAATATCCTTAATTTAAACACAAATTACGTTTAAGGTGGAAGAAAAACATTGCATTTTACCATACATATATATATCTTTATATAGTCACTTAAGCTTCTTGATGACATTTAAACGAGCTTTACACATGGCTTCTAAGGGAACTAGCTTCGGTGTAGTGGCCCCTTTTCCTTCAGTCATATCAATTTCTTTCACACTTATTCTTTTCCAATCAAAACATTGAATACATAAAGCCAATGTTAAACTTACTGTACGCTGACCCAAGTTTTCTCCAGGACAAGCCCTTCTCCCCAATCCAAATGGTATCAACTTATCAACTTCCCCTTCTTTCTCAAATCTCTCTGGCTTGAATTGCATTGGATCGCACCATAGTTGAGAATCTCTATGAATTGCCCAAGCGTTAACCAACAAAATAGTACCCTTTGGAACATTATAACCTCCTATGATGCAATCTTTTGAAGAAAAATGGGGTGCCAATAATGCAAATGCGGGATGCAACCGAAACGTCTCGTGGATTATGTTTTGAAGGTAAGGGAGTTTTGAAATGTCAGACTCTTCTACTAAACGATCTTGTCCTATGTTGGTATCAATTTCATCTTTTGCCTTCTTCAACACTTCTGGATGATTTAGTAATGCAGACATTGCCCATTCTAAAGTTGTAGCTGATGTTTCTGTTCCTCCAAGGATCATAACCTGTCAATGTAAAACAAAATCGGTTTATTAATACACTACACCATACACCATAAAAAAAAATTAATTAATTAAACGTAATCACATCTATCACTGCCGTCTCAGATAATTAGATGTATCAGACAACGAATATACATTTGTTCATATCAATATAACAAGACAATTGCATGTATCAGACATTTGTTCATATCGCCATAATAATCAACTAATAATTCAACTTTTCATTTAATTTTCACATAAATAACTAATGATTCAAATATAAAGAAGGTAACTTACCAGAACAATGCCTTTGATGATTTGATCGGTATAATACTCCGGCTGCGATTCTTGCAAGTTCAAGAGATGATCAATCATGGTATTCCCATTCTCCTTTTTTCTTCGATGTTCATCAACTAGTCCTTGCAAGAACCCATCAAATCTTCTACTAATTCTCTTCAACCTCTTCTCATAACCACCAAAATCTAACAACCTAAAAATCCAAACAAATTCACTAGGATTACTCGATCCTCCCACCGATATAAACTCCGTAATCACCTCCCTAAATCTCTTCGCTTCTTCCTCATCACCTACATCACAATCCTCTCCATAATACCTCTTTCCAGATATCATTCTCATTATCATGTTAAAAGTCATCTCCGAAAACTTTGACTTCAATTCCACTTTTGCAAAACTATCTCCAGAATCACGAGCCAGGTTTCTCATGAGTTTCTTGATTTCATCTTTTCTGATTCCTAAGAAGGAATTTAAACGGTGAGTTGAGAGTATCTCGAGGGAGATTATACGGCGGACATTACGCCAGTGATCGCCGTAAGGTGCCACGGTAACGGCGGTGTAGTTGTAGGCTAAGTGTTTGCCGGCGAGAAGAGGCGGACGGTTTGCTAAAACGGTGTCGTTTTTGGTGAAACATTCGTGTACGACGGAAGGTGATGAAACAACTACGACTAAACGAGAGCCGAAGCGTAGGGAAAAAACTTGACCGTATTTTAGGGAGAGATTGTGGAGAGTGCGGTGAAGTGGGTGTTTGAGTTGGTAAATGTTGCCAATTATGGGAATACTCAGTGGACCTGGTGGAAGGTTTTTGAATCTTTTTGTTGTGATTAATAGAAATTTTAGTGTTATAAGGAAAATAATTGCAAGGATTGTGTAATACATTTGGAATAGATATCTTCTGCGGGCAACTGAGAAGGATCACAGCCAGTGTTTGATTGTCAAGATGGTGATATTGATTCTATGATTGAATGTTGCATATGGCTTTATAAATAGGAGTTTGGGTTGGTTTTGTGATTATAATAATCTAAGTTGTTCAGCTGTTAATTGTAGTCTTTGATTTTGACTTATCATGAGATTTGCTATTCTTTCTTCTAAAAGTGTTTTTTTTTTGACAAATCTTCTTCTGGATGTTGGTGTGTTTGAAACGGAATTAGTCTGACCCGTGGAAATAGAAATGTCTTGTTTACTTGATATGATGTAGTTTTATGATTGGTTTTTGAGAAACATTTACAATCACATGTTTAGAAAGATATTTTGGCTTTCTTCTAAATTCTTTTTTTATCTTGGACTAGGGAGACGTTGAGCACTTATTGGAATTGGCTTCTAAAATTCATTATTGTCACCTTTAGGGTTGAGGGTCAGAGGAAGAAACAAAATACGAATCAAATGTACAAATTTAAATGCATATTAAAATGTTTAATTACTATGTGCTTAAAGAATTTTAATATTCACCATTATAAAATATAATATATTTTATGACAATAATTTTACATTATATATCAAAAATATCAAAAAAAATGATAAATTTTTTTGACGTGTCTTTTTTCTTTTAAAGTTTAGGTCTTTTTAAATATTTTATTTTTAATATAAAAATAGGTCATATATATATATATATATATATATATATATATATATATATATATATATATATATATATATATATATATATATATATATATATATATATATATATATATATATATATATATATATATATATATTGAAATATTGGATCGAACTTTAGTTAGCATGTCGTCGAAGTTTGCTTACATGTTGTTGTCAAAGACCTGCATGCTGTAGTCAAATTGTATTCTAGTATGTAGTTGTTGAATTGGGACTTGTTTTAAGGATCAAATTGTTTAAGTTAGTTTGTACCTTAAGTTAGCTTGTAATGGATAATTGTTAAAAAGCTCAATAATTTAGTATGTTAAGTTTGATTATAAATAACATACTGGTCTCTCATCTTATGTGTGGTGTAATAAAATCTAATTAGGGTGAGAGGGTTCTTTGTTATTCTTGGGTACTTGTAACCTGTTTTATAGAGAAATTAAAAAAAATATCAGTTATAATCAATCCTTATTGTTCTTCTTGTTTTTCCTTAACCCTAACCCTTGTGTGTTTCTTGATCATAAAGAAGCCGAGTATATTTTATTTTAAGACATCCTAATTCACAACAAATTGGTGCGGTGAGCGTGGAGAAAGATGCCTTCAACAAAGTATGAGATTGAAAAGTTCACCGGAGTGAACAATTTCGGTTTGTGGCGCTTAAAGATGAAAGTCCTACTGGTTCAACAGGGTTGTTTGGAAGCGTTGAACAGAGAGGCAGTCATGGACACGTCGTTAACAGAAAAAGAAAAGACGGCCATGATAGAAAAATCCCACAGCGCAATATTGTTGAGCCTTGGTGATAAGGTTTTTTGACAGGTATCAAAGGAGACTACAACATCGGGGTTATGGTTGAAACTTGAAAGTTTATACATTACCTAATCTCTAGTGAAACGACTCTACCTGAAGCAAGCTTTGTATTCATTAAAGATGAGTGAAGAAAAAGTATTGGCTGAGCAGTTGGATATGTTTAACAAGCTGATTCTCGATCTTGAAAATATTGATGTGAAGATCGATGATGAAGATCAAGCACTGTTGCTGTTGTGTGCTTTACCCATAACGCATGCTCACTTCAAAGAAACTCTCTTGTATGGAAGGGATCCCCTGAGCTTTGAATAAGTTCAATCAGCCTTATATTCTAAGGACTTGAACGAACGAAAGGAGCATAAACCTTCGACGGTTGGTGAAGTTTTGGTCGTTAAGGAAAAATTCTTGCGAACGGATGGTAAGTTCGACAAGAAGAAAGGTAAAAGTCAGCAGAAGTCTTATAGTGGTGAGGCATCTAGTATTCAATGTTATCACTATAAGAAGGAGGGCCACACAAGAAAAGTGTTCTCTGAATGTTTGAAAGATCGTGGAGGTAAAGATAATGGTAATGCAACCATTGTTCAAGATGACTTCGAATTATTTGACTTTCTTGTGGTTTCAAGCGACGACTTAAGAAAATAGTGGATTATGGATTCAGGTTGCACTTGGCACATGACTCCAAACAAAAAATTGTTCGGGGAGCTATGTGATCAAGAGGGTGGATCAGTGTTGCTAGGAAATAACAAATCTTGCAAAATTGCAAGTATTGGATATGTGAGATTCAAGCTCTATGATGAGTCAATAAGGTTATTGATTGAAGTCAGGTATGTACCTGATTTGAAGAGAAATTTGATTTCTCTTGGTGAATTCGACAGGAAGGGATATTTTCTTTAAGGAGAAAAAAGTATCTTAAGAGTCATGAAGGGGTCGAAGGAAGTCTTGAGAGACGTGAAGAAACAAGGCTTGTATAACCTTGAGGTTGAAGTTGTAAGTGGCTTGACAAATGTTGCATCCACAAAACCGTTGTCGAAAATAGAAATTTGGAACATGAGATTGGGCCATGTCAGTGAAAAGGGTTTCGTCAAATTAGGGAAACAAAATCTGCTTGAAGGAGACAAAGTCAAAAAGCTGAAATTTTGTGAACCCTGTGTACTTGGAAAATCTTGTAGAGTGAAGTTCAACAAAGGCAAACAAAGAACTCATGGATCCCTTGATTACATCCATGTTGGTCTTTGGAGGCCTGCAAGGTGTCCATCACATTTAGGAGCAAGGTATTTTCTATCCATAGTTGATGATTAGTCTAGGAAGTTATGGGTATTCATCAAGAAGACTAAGGATGAACCTTTTGAGAATTTCAAAGGTTGGAAGACTCTGGTCAAAAATCAAACTGGCAGAAAGGTCAAGAGGTTGAGAACCGAAAATGGCCTTGAGTTTTACAATGAGGCGTTCGACAGTTTTCATGTTGCCTCAAGTATTACAAGGCACAAAACTACTGCAGGGACTCCACAAAAAAATGGTTTGGAAGAAAGGTTTAATCGAACTATTTTAGAAAGAGTTAGATGCATGTTAACTAGTGTTGGGTTAAATAAGGTGTTTTGGACTGAGGCTGTTTCGACAGCAACATATCTGATAAACAGATGTCCTTCGACTACGTTAAATATTAAGACACATGAAGAAATTTGGTCGGGACATCCACCTAGTCTAGATAAACTGAGAGTATTTGGCTGTGTGGCCTATGCTCACATTATGCAAGACAAGGTCAAACCTAGAGCCCTAAAATGCATGTTCATGGGATACTCTGAAGGAGTCAAAGCTTATAGGCTATGGTGCCTAGAGCCAAGTCACATGAGGTGTATCATCAGTTGAGATGTAGTTTTCAACGAAGCAGATATGGCTTTCAAGAAAATTGATAATGTTGACGAAGAGCTGGAATAGGGAGAGATTCTTGTTAAGGTGGAGCATGTTGATGCTGAATTACGTACCCCAGATGAAGTCGAAGAAGAAACAGAAGCAGAAGCTGTTGTCGAAGATGAGAAAACTGATAATGACTACCTGCTAGCAAGAGACAAGTCGAGGAGAGTCATCAAGCCACCTCAGAGACTTGGGTATGCAGATCTTATAGCTTATGCCTTAATCTCTACAAGTGAGGTTCTTGACGAAGAATCTAGAGACTATAAGGAAGTTATGAGGAGTCAAAAGAACACTGAATGGCTGAAGGCCATGGATGATGAGATGAAATCTCTTAATGATGACAACAATTGGGTACTGATCAAGAAACCTGCTGGAGCCAGGTTAGTCAGTTGTAAATGGATTTTTAAAGTTAATGAAAGAATCAAAGAAGTGACGTCGAAAAAATACAAGGCAAGATTGGTCGTTATGGGTTTCACTCAGAAAGAAGGTGTCGACTTCAATGATGTGTTCTCTCCTGTTGTGAAGCATAGATCCATTCGAATGTTGCTTGCCACGATGACACAGTTTGAACTTGAACTGGAATAGGTAGATGTGAAGACTAAATTCTTGTATGGTGATTAAGATGAAACAATCTTGATGAGGCAACCTGAAATGTATGTCGAAAAGGGGAAGGAAGATTATGTGTGCAAGCTGAAGAGATCCTTATATAGACTGAAACAATCTCCTCGATAGTGGAATAGGAGATTCGACAAGTTCATAAAATGTATAAGTTTCATTAAAACTTAGTTCGACCACTATGTTTACTTCCGATTTCGACCTAGTAATTCATTTGTTATTTTGTTGCTTTATGTAGATGATATTCTAATAGCAAGTAACAATTTTGAAGATGTAATGAGGGTGAAGGCTGAACTCAATAAGGAGTTCGACATGAAGGATTTGGGAGCTGCATCCAGGATTCTTTGGATTGACATCCAAAAAGATAGAAAGTAGTCGAAATTATGCTTAACTCAACAGGCATACCTACGAAAGATTCTCGAAAATTTTGGTATGTCGAACTCAAAGCCTGTTGTGACTCCGACAAACCCTTAATTCAAGTTGAATATAGATCAGTGTCCCAGTACTGATGTCGAAAGAGCTTATATGAATAGCATTCCATATGCTAATATAGTGGGTTCTTTTATGTATGTTATGGTATATACTAGACTCGACATAGCATATGCAGTAAGTCTTGTAAGCAGGTACATGGTGAATCCTGGAAAGGCTCACTGGAAAGCATTGAAGTGGATTTTAAGGTACATAAATGGGTCTCTAAACAGAATCTTAATTTATGGTGGAGCCTTGGGTGAAAATAGTAAAGCAACAATCGAAGGATATTAAAAGTTGGTAGCAGATATCAGATGTCCTAAGAGATGTCGAGACACTTATTTTGCTTCAAACACAATGACAATAAAGAATAGAATATAAATTGCATAAAGTAAACAACACATAGAATTGTTAACCTAGTTTGGTGAATAACAACACCTACGTCTGGGGACTTCTAATCCAGGAATGAAATCCAATAGATAGTATTAATTCTAAGAAAAACAACCTCCGATTTCAACTTATCACTTAATCACTACATGTGCTAAATTTCTATCGAAGACTCTTCCTAGGCATGAGACCCTTCTCAATTCCTTTTCAATCATAGCAGTGACTAAAATTACAACTCAATATAAACTGTCTAGCTCGAGTATCAACACAATACAAGAGAGGCTCACAAAGTACAAACCCTAGTACACACTTAGCAACAGTGTAAATTCCACACCTTTCTTAGGTTAAATCCATCCTATTTATAACCATAAAGTAGACTGGATTTGGGCTTCAAATATGCAGCAATTATGTTCCACAAAATCTACAACAATTCTCTTCTAAAATAGTTTCTTCAATCCTAAGTTTCCTAAAGTGTCTCCACACTTAGAAACAACATCTTCAAATTATAATCTGAATCTCTGATTCCTCAATCTTGGACGCCACCTAGGAAAAACAAATAATCCCAAAATAATCTAATAGCTAGAATAGCATAATTAAAAACTGAAAAATAACAGACAAAGATATTGAATCATAATAGGATATCTTGTCCAACATCTTGGTCTTTAGTTAGTTATTCACCATGTTAGGACATCTTGTTCAACATCTTGCTGACAAGTTAGTTTTACTAAAATTGATACCAACCACAAAGGCTAGGACTCATCAATCTCCCTCTTTGGCATATTTTGGCTAAAACTAACTGAATAACATTTGCAAGAAGAAACACAAGTCAGAGGCTAAAAGTCAGAACATCAACAGCGGAAAAACACAAGCACAAGCCTCCCCCTCAAACAATTTCTTCTTCTGTAAGCAACATATTATAACACTCCCCCTCAATGGCAGCAGGTAGTGGTCAATGGTTAGCAAAGTTAGTATTACTCCCCCTTTTTAGCCATAAGATGACAAAGGTAGTTAAACCAACTAAATAACCAAGTCATAACATAAAAGATAAAGTTACAAACCAAGCACATGAAGTGCCAAAATAAAAAATATCCTGGGCATTAAGCCCTTACATAACCACAAAAAAATAAGACTATATATTGAGATGTCATCTTCAGTAGCCTCATCATTTTCTTCTTCCTCTCCAACAAGGATAATGTTGATAAGTAATGCTAAAACTGAGAGTTGTCTTTGAAAACCTCTCTCTATTTGGTGAAAACACATATACACTTACTTGAATAGCATTCCTACACCAAATAGATTGCTACAAATCTTCAGACAAGCAAACTCCAAGCTTGCCCCTCAACACTTAAAATTGATTAGCATCAAATGCTTTAGTGAAGAAGTCAACTAACTGATTTTTTGTGGTAACATGCTCCAAGGCTATAACTTTGTCTTCTACAATATTTCAAATAAAGTGGTTCCTAATGTCAATATGTTTGGTCCTGCTGTGTTAAATATAATTATTTGAAATATTGGTGGCACTTAAGTTGTCACAGAAAAGTGTCATGACATCTTTAGTGACATTATACTCAATCAACATTTGTTTCATCCATATCATTTGAGAACAACTGCTGCCTACAGCTATGTATTCATCCTCAACAGTAGATAAAGAAACACAATTTTGTTTCTTACTAAACCATGAAATCAAATTGTTCCCCAAAAAGAAGCATCCACCAGAGGTGCTCTTCCTATCATCAGCACTACCGGCCCAATCAACATCACAATATCCTATTAATGTAGAATTAGAACTATGATAGTATAACAAACCATAGTTGCATGTACCACTCATATACTTTCAGAATCCTTTTGACTTGATTAATATGACTGACTTTAGGTTTAGCTTGATATCTAGCACATACTTTTATAGCGAAGGTTATGTCAGGTCTGCTTGTAGTAAGGCATAGAAGACTTTCAATCATGCTTATATACAAACTCTAATCAACACTAACACCTTTTTCACCTTTAGACAGCTTCAAGCGTGTAGGAGCAGGAGTTCTTTTTTTATTAGCATTATCCAAGCCAAACTTCTTCACAATACTCTTTGCATATTTCCCTTGATAGAGGAATATGGAGTCTTCCATCTGTTTGACTTGGAGACCAAGAAAGTAGGTTAATTCACCCACTAAACTCATCTCAAACTCAGATTGCATTTGCTTGATAAAATGTTGAACCATCTCATCCGACATCCCTCCAAACACAATATCATCAACATAGATTTGAGTTATCATAAGTTTTCCATCCCTGTCTTTAATAAAGAGAGTTTTGTCAATTCCACCTTTTTTGTATCCATGGTTGACCAGGAATTCAATCAGCCTCTCATACCAATCTCTTGGAATTTGTTTCAACCCATACAAGGCCTTCTTCAATTTGAACACATGATCTGAAAATGTAGGATCAACAAATCCTTTAGGTTGTTTCACATATACTTCTTCATTCAAGTATCCATTCAGAAAGGCATTTTTAACATCCATTTGAAATAGCTTGAATTTCAGCAGGCAAGCTACTCCAAGTAACAATCTAACAGACTCCAATCTAGTAACAGGAGTAAAAGCTTCATCAAAGTCCATTCCTTCAATCTGAGTGTACTCTTGAGCAACAAGTCTAGCCTTGTTTCTAGTGACTACACCTTGCTCATCAGACTTGTTTTTAAACACCTCATCTTGTACCAATAACATTTGACCCTTTAGGTCTTGGTACAAGATCCCATACCTCTTGCCTTTTGAACTGCCCCAGTTCCTCTTGCATATCATTAATCTAAAACTCATCAGTCAATGCCTCATTGACATTCTTGGGTTCCATCTTTGAGACAAATCAAGCACCAGCAACAACTTCTCTTGACCTGGTCATTCTTCCACCATTTGGATCTCCTATTATAAGCTCCTTAGGATGATCTTTCTGAACTCTGGTGGAGGGTCCCTTGTCAACTTTTTCAGTCTCTGCACATTCAGGATTAACCTCATTCTAGTATGCATCATCTTCAAGGGCATCATGTGACGTCCCAACACCCTCTATGACATCTTCATCACTCATGGGAAAGAATGCTCTAATATCATCTGTGGCACCAGCTTCTATATTTGAGTCATCAACCACAACATTTACGGATTCCAGCACTACCTTAGTTCTTGAGTTGAAGACTCTGTAGGCTCTGATATTGGTTGAGTATCCCAGAAAGATTCCTTCATCACTTTTAGGATCCATCTACCTCCTTTGCTCACGGTCAGCCAAGATGTAACATCTGCTTCCAAAAACATGAAAGTATTTCATAGTTGGCTTCCTTCCTTTCCATAGCTCATATAAGGTGGCAGATGTGCCAAATCTGATGGTTACTCTGTTTAGAATATAACAAGCAGTATTCATGGATTCGTCCCAAAAGTGATATGGAAGTTTCTTGGCATGAAGCATAACCCTTGCACATTCTAGAATTTTCCTATTCTTTCTCTCAACTACATCATTCTGTTGAGGAGTGATGGGTGAAAAGAACTCATGACTAATTCCTTCAGATGAACAGAAATCATAAAACTTGTTCTTTTTGAATTCCTTCCCATAATCACTTCTGATTCTAACTATGCCACAATCCTTCACTCTTTGAAATTTTTGACACAGTCCTCTGAACACTTCAAATACTTCAGACTTTTCTTTAATAAAATACACCCAAGTGTATCTAGAGAAGTCATCCACCACAACATAAGCATGCCTTTTTTCTCCAAGATTTTTTACCTACATAGGTCCAATCAAGTCCATATGAAGAAAGTCCAGGATTTTTGAAGCGGTCAGATGTTGAAGCTTCTTATGTGACATCCTTGTCTGCTTTCCAATTTAACATTCACCACACACTCTTCCTTCATCAATTTTTAGAAGGCGAATGCCTCTGAAAGCTTCCTTTGATAAGACTTCTTTCATTTCTTCAAGTGTAAGTGGCCATGTTTCTGATGCCAAATCTTCACCTCATCCTCTTTTGACATTGGGCAGGTAGAGGAACACTTTGTTTCAAGAGTCCACGGGTAGCAATTATCCTTGGATTTGCCTACCTTCATGATAACTTCATCCTTATCATTCATCATCAAACATTCAGACTTGGTAAATTTAACTTTGAGAACCTGTTCACATAGTTTATTGATACTTATTAGATCAATAGTTAGTCCTTCGACAAACAACACCTTATCCAGATTGGGCAGCCCAATATAGTCCAACTTCCCAACACACTTTATTTCTCCTTTTGACCCATCTCTAAAGGTGACATAGCTAGTGGAATATGGTTTAATATTAACCAAGAACTTCTTGACACCAGTCATGTGTCTAGAATAACCACTATCAAAGTACTAGTCTTCTATGGCAGAGGATCTTAGAGAGGTATGAGCTATCAGAGCAACATTTTCATTCTTAGGAATTAACTTCTTCTTTCCTTTAGTAGTATCCTTTCTCCTTCTGGGCCGAGTCGCTGATTTGGTGTAACCATGCAACTTGTAGCAGTAAGCCTTTATGTGACCATACTTCCCATAGTGATGACATTTCCAGTCCTGCTTCTTTTTGCCTGAAGATTTTTTCTGATGTCTGTGTTGATGTTGAGACATCCCTTTTGACATCTTCTGATTTTGTTCTCTTTTAGGTTGAGAAGAGCTTAATGTTGGCTGTTTTCTTTTATTCATTAAAACTTGGTCAATGTAACCAAGTCCTCTAGTATCTCCAGCGTCCCTTCTTCATTGAAGAATCTCATCTAGCACATCAGAACTGTTGTTGAGCATTCTTATATAGTTAGTCATATTGTCAAGTTTTGAATTAAGTAATACAACTTCATCCTCCAGATCAGAAATGGTAGTCAAGTGATTTAATCTTTCATCATAGATTTGAGCAATAAGGTCCTGCTAATCCTTCCCTAATTAACACACTTCTGCACTTCTGATGCACATCTCCTTATAAGAGGCATCCAGTTCATCGGTAGTGAGTTCTTCAACATTTGATTCCTTATCAGAATCATATACTCCAGTAAGTGCAGAAACATGTTTACCCGTTTCTCCCTCACTTGAGGATTCATCTTCAGACCAAGATGTAGACAATCGTTTCTTCTTCTTCTTGAGAAATGTAGGACACTCAGCTCTTGTGTGTCCAAACCCTTCACAATCATAACATTGGATTCCCTTACCTTTAATGGGTTTCTTATCACTATAGGTTCTTTTTCCAAAATTCTTCCTTTTGTTGATGTCAGATGACTAAATCCTGACATTAGATCTTGACTTCTCGTCAAGGTTTTTCAACAGTTGGTTGTACTATTTCTCAAGAAGCCCCACAGCCTTGGACAATTCCTCATTGGAATTAGGATCACACTCATCTTGATTAGACACCAAGGCTAAAATTTTCTTCTTCTGATGCTTCTCATTGATAGCCATTTCAAACATTTGTAGGGAAACCATGTGTTCATCTACCTTTAAGGTGTTTATATTTGGGCTTCTTCAATAGCAGTCACCTTCATGTCAAATTTCATGAGAAGAGATCTTAGAGTTTTCTGGATCAGCTTAGCTTCTGGAATCTTTTCTCCAACATCACTTGAAGTATTGGCTATATCAATGATGTTCATATGAAAGTCTTGGATACTTTCATCCTCTTTCATCCTCAAGCTTTTAAAATTGGTGGTGAGAAGTTGAAGCCTTGAAGATTTCACCCTAGAAGTTCATTCATGGGCAGTCTTCAAAATTTCCCAAGCATCCTTAGCAACAGTACAGTTCTTGATCAACTTGAATATATTATTGTCAACACCATTGAAAAATGCATTCAAAGCTTTAGATTTACCTTGAGCAAGCTTGTCATCTTAACCATTCCAGTCTTCCTCGGGCTTTATCAGATCAGTGATCTTCCCTTCCTTATCTTTAGCCTTTGGAGGATCCCATCCTTTTACCAAAGACTTCCAAGCTTTACCATCCATGGACTTGATGAAGGCCACCATGTGCACTTTCTAATATTCATAATTGGATCCATCAAGAATAGGTGGTCTATTTAATATTCCTCACTCTTTGTCCATTATACCAGAAAGTATCTTTCC
>OZ012738.1:496093448-496203448 GCA_963859935.3 Lathyrus sativus
AAAATATTATAAGTATATGCTTTTGTCAATTATATAATATTAAAATGTAGGATATCTTTTGTGTAATTTAAATCACTTTGGTATCGTGTGTAAGTTGTGTTAGTTGAAATGACTAGTCAAGGTTCTCTTGTTCCACATATACAATATGATATATTAGTAGAAACAATTAGAACAAAAGATCATGGTGGACGTGTACATGGTGTTGGACAAGGCATCAGACTTAGATTATACTTTGGAACATCATCAATAAAGAGTAAATATACACGACAGAAAGAGATAGACGAGCTCGTTGATATGAAATTAGCACAAGAACGAGAATCCCAATAGGAAAAATGGACTTGCAAAAGAAATATCTGGAAGAAAAATTAGCTGAGGAGCGGGAATTGCACAAGAAAAAGTTGGCCAATCTTTATGCGTTATGTGAAATATATTACATTTTGTTTGAATCTATTTTGTAGTTTTTTAATTTGACGTATGTGTTGCATGTTGTTGTTGTTTTTATACGATAAAAAAAATTGGAAATGATGCAACTGAGTATAAATAAAGATGATGAATTGTCTGAGAAATTTGTTTTAGGTGGTGCAAGCACAAAAGGAAGTTGTTCAGCCGTCCATACCCAAAATGAGCCAACAGTTCCTTCTGATAATTCATAAGAAAATTGGTATGTTTCATCATGGATGTTAAAGACCCCATTCCTCTTAAATTAGATCATGATCCAAATTTAGAAGTTTTATATCTTGATCCTAAAGATATAAAGGATTTTTTGTTTGGAAATGAGTGGTTGGACATAACAATACTAAAGCTCTGGTGCACGTAATTACAATTTCTATTCTAATTCAATGTCAATTTTAAATTTGTGTACATAAATAATTTCGATGTTAATACTCACTTCATTTTTTCAGTTTTGTTTAACCATTTAGGTAGGTTCCTTGTTTTTGTATAGAATCAAATAAACCAAATATTTATGGATTCCAAGACCCAAATAGTTTGTGACTTATGAATTATCAAAAAGTGATTGAAACATACTTATCATCACTATTAAGAGATGGGAAAGTCTGTTATTTAGCATCATTTATCAATTCGTGGGTGATTTTGAAATTGTGGTTTCTCTTATATTAGTTTCAATATTTTACCAATTACTAATTATGCTTGTGTTCATTCAATGGTCACTGACAATTGATTATCATTTGTCCTCATCAGAATATGATAATAGTGCCATGTTCCTTAGCCAAACCACTTGAGCTAACAATGAGACGTTTAGTTTCCACGTAAGTTTATATTTATGATACTTTTAATAATGTTTTCTTTGATTTCATAATTAGATTATTGTGTATTAATATTTAAATTGTTTTTGATATAGAAAGTTGTGGAAGGAACTAATATATTGAACAAAGTTAGAAAAAAACCATATTTTATATGTCTTTGGTAAGTGTATTATTTTTTAGTTTCATTTATCTATAATTATATGTGTGGCTATATATTCATGTAATGTTTAAATTTGTAGACGAGGAAATAACTAGGAGGGTACAAGTGTGACTATTATGTAATGAAACATATGATAAACATTTGTCTCTGCTAGCATTATTGATTCTTGGGCGCATGTGTGTGTATGTATGTATATATATATATATATATATATATATATATATATATATATATATATATATATATATATATATATATATATATATATATATATATATATATATATATATATATATATATATATATATATATATATATATATATATATATATATATATATATATATATATATATATATATATATATATATATATATATATATATATATATATATATATATATATATATATATATATATATATATATATATATATATATATATATATATATATATATATATATATATATATATATATATATAAAATAAAGTTTGTTTTATAATTCAAATTAAATCATCTTAGATTCCTTCAATTTTTTATATAGATGTTTAAGGATACTACACCATTATCACTAGAAGACTTGAAAGATGTTCGTACTTATTAGACATCTTCCTTCAATGAGATATATAGGGCAGGCTGTCAATTATTATATAAAATATCTTAGGAATATATTGGTTTACATGTAAATAATATTTATGATATATTAGCCATTTTGGTTCTTACATAGAATGTATAGTTTTGTTAAAGAAAAGTTATGCATATATTTGTATTTTGTTGTGTTAGAAAAATATGGTATACAATACATGAATCAAGAAAAATGTAGCATATATGGAAAAGTAAAAAAATTAAAAAGGATTTCCCCACAGCTGTTCCAGTCAACCGTGGTGAAATGTGACACGCCAAATATTGTATACCCATGGTATGATTAGGAATCGAACCCATGACCTATTGATACTTCATCACGGTTGCTGTCATGATTGTGGTGAAATATGGTGCCCTATATAATTTCTCACTATGGTCAATAGCCCGCAATGGAAAGTAGCATACTTACTACCATTCCCTTCGTTACCACGATCCATCACCCGTGGTGATATCATATTTCCAACCATGGTGAAATAAATGTTTTATAGTAGTGTACCCCCGCCAACTGGATGGTCGTCTCGTTGAATGCATGTAAGTCTAGGCACTCATACGACCATACGCTTCCTCTTTCAAGGTCCATATTTTCTAAAAACTTAGAATAAATGATATCACAAAAGTTGTCGTCGTTGACTATGATTTGGGAGATATCAAATTGTACAATTATGAATGTAATCACCAAGGGGAAATTTTCATTAGGAATGCCTCCCACCCGCTCTGAGTCCCAGAATCCTAACATGCGTTGGTTAAAGGTCTTCACCAATGTACCACCACCCTTTTTATAGACGGCTAATGTAACACCTGAGGCCGGAGTGTGGATGTAACACTCGAGGCCGAAGAGGGCAGAAAATGGTCGTCGAATTCACATCAAAATGAGAGGGGTCCTGAGGTTGTGCAGGAATAAGACTGCATGGTTGAAGGAAGACTTATAAGGATTGATTGATATTATACATACCAATAAGATACATCTTATTTTTGGTATCCTAACAAATAAGAAATCCATAGTTAATGAGGTTTAACTTGGAGTAGTATTTGGATGGATGACCTTTTGGGAAGTTTCCCAAAAAGCATGTGAGTGAGGAAGAAGCATACTAAAAAGACTTGTGTTAGTTTGTGGGGTCAGTCGGTAATTATAAAAGTAGTCTGAGACATTACAAATGGTATTAGGGTCAAAACTCTCCCAGTACGATGTGGTTCAGGGAACGAACCAAGTGAAAGTTGGTGGACATATAACACCTAAGGCAGAAGAGGACGGATAGTGGATGTAACACTCGAGGCCGAAGAGGGAGGATATTGGTCTTCGAAGTCACATCAGAATGAGAGGGATCCTGAGGTTGTGCAGGTATGAGAGTGCATGATTGAAGGAAGGCTTATAAGGACTAATTGGTACTACCTATACCAACAAGATGCATCTTCTTTTCGGTAGCCTAACAAATAAGAACTACATAGTTAATGAGGTTTAGCTTGGAGTAGTGTTTGGATAGATGACCTTTTGGGAAGTTTCTCGGAAAGTATGTGATTGAGGACAAAGCATGATAAAAAGACCCGTGTTGGTCTGTGGGTTCAGTTGGTAATCCTGAAAATAGTCAGGGACGTTACAGTTAACATCTCTGCGATCTTTCTCTTCATGGTTCCCTTGGATGGGAGGTTTGCTCGGGGTGATCCTCTAGTGATGGGGGAAATATACAAACACTTACCTTTATTGGCCTTTTTATTTTCACCATAGTTCTCTGCCTCGACAATCTTTGAGGGAGGTTTTTCCTTGGGTGATTCTTATTTTTCTCTCTTTTCCCCTTTTTCACGTACTCAAAAAACTTGCCTCTTTTTATTAGTCCTTCAATGGATTCCTTCAGGTGGATGCATTCGTCAGTGTTATGGTCGTGGCCTTTATGAAAATAGAAATACTTCAACTTGTCAGTTCGAGATGACTCTCTGATAGGGTAAAGAGAGTCACACTCCTCCTTTCTAGAATTCTGTGTTGGTAAAGTCTTGGTAGATCTTCTCTCGAGATGCATTCAACAACGTATATTTCTCATACTGATTTTGCATGCCTTAGTCGGAGTCATCCTCCCGCTGGTGGGACTCATTCCCTATTGTGCAACTAGAGTTGGTGTTAGCGTAAATGAGGTTATCAAAGTGGATGTTGAACTTATCTTTCAAGATCATGTAAGAACAAGTCATACCTAATATCACCTGAGTGGTTTGTACCTGTTTCCTTCTTATTTTTAATCTGAAAGGATGGTTGCGCAGAAGATCATTTTCGAAGATCCAACAGTTAAGGCCTTTTTTGGTTTCTTATACTTCTACGACAACTTGCATAAATCAGTATATATAAGATTACATGCTCTCTTTCTTCCCTTAAATGATCCCCCTCAAAGCAGCTACAATCACATATTTCCGTTTCTGGGCAATAACATGCGCAAATAACCGTTAACGAAAATATGCCCATAACTCAATGCTCTCGTCCGAAAGACCATTGAACCAAAGTCTAGTGTTGTCGACTAGAGTTAATGTAAACATCTTGCACTTGGAGACTTCATTGACATTGAAATAATTTATCTGATTATTGACGAGCTGCATATGTTAATATGGATCTCCCTTTCAATTATGATCACCTAGCTTGGGTGACATATCCGTGGATGTTGGTGCTTTGTTGTCTGAGATTCGAGCGCACAGAAGATGCTTTTGTTGATTATTCTATTTTTTTATTTTCTCTTTAAAATAGGGTAGGAGCATGACTACCTCGATCTCCCTTAGGACTTTGGGGAGGAATATGTTTCTCGTTCCTCTTCTGATTCTTTAACTTAGGAGCTTCATCCTTCTTCGTCGGGGTCGACTCGGGGATGACAGTTTGAATCCTCCTTGATACAGGTTCTTAAATGATGTTTCCACTTAGGGGAACATTGCTTGCAAATATTGATGTCGAACTATGTTGTTCAACAACACGTTAGCGTTTTACAGTCCAAGGTTTGCTCACAGTGATTGGAAACTTGGTAAGGCTTCATATTGTGAAACTGAAGGTGGAATATGAGGTCAAATCAAAGGCAATTAGACAAATCAAGCTATTTGAGGAGTTTCGGTCAGATCAGAATGCAATGGAACCTCTTCTTTTGGATTCAAACACCTTGAGGAGGAGGGGGAAGCAATTGATGGTCCCTGCCTGAGCTGTGACAATGGCTTTTCACACAGTGGCAAATCAGTTAGCTTTGAATCCAACTATTACTTGGAAGCGTATGAATTAGAGATCTGGAAATTCAATAAATCATTGTTGAAACGATGCTTAATTAGATCGAACACGACTAATATTCAGGTTTGATTTCAAGTTCTCTTGGTTCAATGACCTAAGAAGGTTTCAAACTGACGAACCAGAGAGAAAACACAAAATCATGGAAAACGCAGGAATCAAAAGTCGATTCCTATAGACGGCACCACTGTTCCATTTTTGGAGCCATAAATGGAGTGAGGATCAGATGTAATGGCTGATTTGTGCTTCCAACACGATGAAAAAGGGGTTGTCCTGTAAGTTTTAGTACTCTAACACTCAAGTCAGAATGTGAGGGAGAAAAGTAAGTTAAAATTGAATTTAAAATATAGTACCTAAATTGATACACTCTCTATATATAATAGAGACGAAATAAAAAACTCGTTATCTATTAGGCATGGATCATGGAGAGCCATTAGATGCCCTTGAACTTTGGATCCTCTACATTGCTCAGTAGGATACATATCATGTGTTGAGAAGGTTCTGGAAGGATTGAGACTCCTTTATAGTGGTCGCCCAGGGTCCGTGTGGTCAGCCCAAAACACTTTTTAAGCCATTTTTTTATAACAGAGGTTTCTCCTTATTTCATTTCAAACTAGATTCAGAATAGAAACCTCTCTATTTTTATTCTACTATCTTTGTTTTTTAAATTTCTTTTTCATGAGAATTATTGTAGTGTAAAAGACTGAAAAAACCCTTATGAGAGTTGTTTTGTAATTGGTGTTGTGCTTAAGATATTTTCTTTTAGAGTGTAATTCACTTGTGAAATATCTATGTAGAATATTTAAAGCATGCAAGACAAACCTGATAAAAGCTTTTGTGTTGGTTCTTGAGTCGAGCCGATGTAAAAGATATGTTTGTTTGTTACTGAGCTAAGCTTGTATACAAACTTTGTTTTAAAGTTATTGAGTTAAGCTTGTGTAAAAACTCTGTTTATTAGATCTTAAGCTTAGCCAGTGTAAAAGCTCTAAATATTTATCAATGGAGGTTTGTGAGCAGATTCTGTAAAAGCTCAAGTGTGATTTTTAGTAGAATTCTAAGGAGAAAACTCTTGGGGACAAAAGTAGGTCAAATGCTTATGTCGAAAATATCTGACTCACTCTATCTATCTATTCTCCCTCTTTATTTTCTTTTTTTATTTTATTTTTGTTGCATATCTCTCTTCTCCCCTGTATTCTTTCTATCCTCCTGTCGTCTTATCTATGTTTGTTTATCAAATTTAATATAATTTATCTTATGACCAAAATTTTTTATAAAGTGTTTTCGAAATTCAAATAACACAATTTATCTCCTTCTTGTATTTAGAGTCACGTAGTCAACACATAAAATTCACATAAGCTTGCACATAAACTCAAAACATATTACATGTAATAAAACCCTAAGTGTTCAGGTGGAGTTGGAAGGAATAAGAGTTCAACTAACCTATAATGTCACACTTAAACTCAGTAAAAGAAAGACAAAGAACAATCATGCTAAACAAACACTTTTAAACATAAAAGAAATTTATCTTTTCCTAGTCACCTTTACCAAACTAAGAAATTAATGTTTTTGTCAAGTTCCTTGCCATTTGTCAAATCCCTTGCCATTTGTTCAATCCTAAAATTAGTTTTGGCATCAAATATGGTAAAAAAATAGTTGTCCAACAAATCAAACAATTTTGGTATATTATATTAATTTAAATAAATAATGATCTCTTTTATTAAAAAAAAGTATAAAAACGAGTTCAAATCGTATAATCTAGTCCATTGTAAATAAAATAAATAAATAAAAGCTTGAGTCGGGTCGGGCAAAGCAGCAGACGAATGAGAATCCGGTTTGAGTTTCACACCCTAATTACTCGCAAAAATGTTTGGCAAGAAAATTTTAAACATATGGTTCAGCTTTGCCATCGTCACAACATTACATTACATTATTATTAAACACAATCACACACATGCCAGTATCGCTTTCGTATCAAAGCAACTCCTTCTTCTCTTTCTGCTTCTCTCCTTTCACTATTCCATAGTCCTCTTAATTCCACGTTTCCATCACCGCCTCTAAAGTCTTCGTCTCTCACCCAAATACGATGCTATTTTCTCGATTTTCTAGAAACCTCAGAGGCGCCTTCAATGGATGTCGCTGCTATCTCTCTATTCGAGAGCACAACCACCGCTTTCTTCTCTCTCACTCGCGTACAGACTCTACTCAACAGGTAGCTGTTTTCTCTTTTCGTATCAATTTTCCTTTTCACTCTTTAATTTGTGATTGGTCTTGTTTCGGCTTGATTTCAATATTTGTATGAAGTAGGATCCTGTTTTGGTGATTTGTGATTGTGAAAGTTGCAAACACATACAAGTACTTTTATGATCAATAAGTTTAATTTGGAAAACTACTACTAGCATCTATGTTTGCAATTGCATTCAAATTGAATATTATAATTCAAATGGAAATGGTTGAGCCAGGTAGTAGCTCCCACCTTATGGGAAAAGACACTGTTCTTAACTTGTACTATTGTTTGACAATTTATTATTGCCAAATGGTTTCTTTTACAAGTCTCTTAGGTAGATTTAGATTTAATGTGTTTGTGTATCACTCGAGTTGAAGGGTAAGTTTTATAGACTACAGTAATATCTGTGATGTTGTACTAGACAGAATGTTGGGAGGTTAAGAATCAACACGGGAATAAAGTAAATGTAGCAGAGATGAGGATGTTGCATTGGATGTATCGTAAGACTAGACAGAATAAGATTAAAAATGACAATATTAGAGAGAGTGTTGGGCTAACACCTATAGTAGAAAAGATGGTGGAAAATAGACTTAGGTGATTTGGTTATGTAGAGGAAAACCTGTAGATTCTGTAGTAAGGAGAGTAGATCAGATGGAGGGAAGTCAAAGAACTAGAAGTAGAGGAAAATCTAGAAAAACTATGAGAAGTTATTAAGAAAGATCTCAAGATTAATGATTTGGATAGAAGCATGATCCTGAATAAAACATTATGACGAAAGTTGATCCATATAGCCGACCCCACTTAGTAGGATAACTTGGTTGTTGTTGTTGTTGTTGTTGTTGTTGTTGTTGTTGTTGTGTTTTTCTTATTTTGTTCTTCTTATTTTGTTCGTTTGTTTTCCTATTAGTTTGTCAGAAGATTATTTATTATCCTCCTTCTATTCTTTAGTTATGTAGTCTTTTTTTTTTCCAATGAATAATCTTCTTTCATCGAAGAATGCTGTTACACTGGATTTTACTTGTTCATAATTCTTGTGTGGTGCAGGTTGTGAGAAGTTTATTTTTTTCAAAGGGCATACCAGCGTTATATAGTAGTAGATATCAAATTCATCATCAAAGCAGTTCCCTAATTGAGGTCAATTCCTTTGTGCTCTTTCTTATGTACACTGGCCCAAATCCCCATTTCAACATGTTTGAAAAGTGATTTTTGTATTTGATGCGGAATAAACTCTAGAATAGTAGAATCTCTTGTTAACAATGCAAAAAACTTATCTTAATCATTTGTGCATGTATGTGGTGTATATACAAGTGCTTATATTAATTCCAAAAGAGAGAAATGTAAGAATGTTATAACGATTTCAATCTACATCTTTTATATATTGAAGTTAACCATAAAACTTAACTCCTTTCTTTTTACTTGTGGTGATAGATTTGATGAAATATCAATAATTGAGTTAGCATATTCTCATCATCATTCAATATTTATTCTTACCAACTTCTTTATAATACCCATACTCTCAGGATGAACTTGATCCATTTTCACTGGTAGCTGATGAACTATCACATATTGGTAACAAGCTGCGAGAAATGGTAGTAGCTGAGGTATAAGACTGATCCTTGATAACTTTCTAGTTTCTAATATATGCACGGAAGGAATACTAGTATTGCATCATCTGCTACATAGAAATCAGGCATTTATCGTGAAAATTGGGTATTATGCGACAGGTTCCTAAGCTTGCCTCCGCTGCTGAGTACTTCTTCAAAATGGGTGTGGAAGGGAAAAGATTTCGTCCCACAGTAAGAATATTCTCAGTGATATGCAGATCTTGTTTGTATGTTTTGTAGAAATTTTTGCTTTTGCATATTTATCACTATAAATGAAATGGAACTAAACAACCAAGTTTAAGTTTGGGAAGTTAATTTTATTGATCAAAACCACTTTTTTTCAAGTTTCCCATTCAAATTACTACAGTTTGGTTCAAGCATTCATATTACCAACTCATTGCCTTTGCTTGTTAATATGCTTAGCTTGTATAATCCTATGAACTATGGTAATTGACACCTAAAATTAGAGGACATATCTCAAAGCATAAATATAAGAAGGTATTAATAGTTTAGACTATGTCAAAAATAAGAATGTTTTTAAGAATAGCTACATACTGTTACTTATTTTCTGTTCTGGTATTTCTGGGATCAGGATGCCTTTATTCCATTCTCAAACCTCAATTCCTCACATGGTTGTGCCGACTAGCACTGATAGCCCTACTGTTACACCATCTATTTGTTTGAGTGCACATATAGATATTAGGTGATAAAATACACATATTTAGTAGTTTTCCCATCCTTATTCATGATTTTTCTTGCCTGACTATGTAATGCATGGGATTGGGTTAATGAAAAGTTGTTTTTGCAGGTTTTGTTGTTAATGTCAACGGCACTAAATCTACCAATTCCCCAAGTACCTCCTCCAATGGAACTTGGAGGTGCTACGAGAAATGATCTACGGTCAAGACAACAGCGCATAGCTGAAATAACAGAGATGATCCATGTCAGTCCTTTAGAAAGTTTCACTAATTAAATAATGCTTTCATTATACTGTTGACAGTAATGTTTCTGAAGTTCATATTAATTAAAGAGGTAATGGTTAGACTATAGACATGATTTTTGATGAAATATTATGATTTCATTTGATCAATGTAAATGGCCTCACCTAGCTGAATAAGGTTTGATTGTTTTGTTTTGTGCGCCAACTACCACACTTTTTTCTATATTCTTAGATTTTGTTGATTGTTACAAGTATTATTGACAATGGCTAAAATTAAGCTATTTTTGTTTACTTTTTGCTATAGACTATTGCAATTACTTGTTGCAGTTTTTTTTTTTTTTTTTTTGGTATCGTGGCCCATTGCTATTCAATAGCCGACTTGCTGTCTCCTCTAGTTTCATTTATTTATTTTCCCTCTAATAACATTTATAAGGGCATTCTAGTGCCAAAGAGCTGTCCGTTATGCGGTGTCTAGGGAAGGGAAGGACCCATTACAAATTTTTTATGTGCAACCTTGCTAATTCATCAACTTAAACCTGTGACATTTTAGTCGCAGTGCTACAACTCCAACTGTTCAGTTGTGCTTGTGCCAACTGCCAACTGCCGAGACTTCCCTTTAAAAAGGAAACCCAGTGCTACAAAGCTCTCTCCATGTTAGGGTCTGGGAAAGGTAGGACCCATTGCGAATCTCTTATATGCAGCCTTACTTTGCATTTACAAAATTGATTTCACAACTTTAACTCGGGACCTTCCAGTCACTCTGCAGCATCTCCAGTCACAATGCCAAGAATAATTGTTTTGTTAAGAATTATTTGAGAGTTTTAAATTCTGTTATAATTTTTTTTGATAAACCCTTGTTGCTGCTCTGTTTCCCTGCTTACTGAGAAAGATCTTTATCACTCCTGTTTATGTTAATGTTACAAAATTGCAAAATACTATACATGATAA
The DNA here is from genome assembly GCA_963859935.3 of Lathyrus sativus. Classification (NCBI taxonomy): domain Eukaryota; kingdom Viridiplantae; phylum Streptophyta; class Magnoliopsida; order Fabales; family Fabaceae; genus Lathyrus; species Lathyrus sativus. The sequence continues at coordinate 496,104,472 of OZ012738.1, forward strand.
ATGAAAGGCTTAATTTGTGCTGGTGAGATACTAATTTACTGAACCATTTATTCTGTTAGTCACCATCATCAACATGCCACTTCTTTTTGTGCTTATGGGCAAAGTATCCCTTATTATGACTTGTACAATCCTCCATCCTTGAGCTTGTTTTGGATGGAGTCATACCAAGTTATTTAAATATGGTATCAGAGCCTATCCTAGTCATTTTGTTGGGCCACTTGTAAATGACTAAACCTGCAAATTTAATGTTCCAATTCCAAACTTCTTGTTGTGGGTGGAGGGGTGTGTTAAAATCCCAATTCAGTTTGGTATATGATAAAGTAAGTACCTCTTATCTCATAATGGGTTGACAACTTGACATCTAGTTTAGTCAGTTCTTTCTTTAGGTTCATCAATCAAGTCGTACAGTGAAAGGGCCAAATGATAATTCTAAAACCTCTTCTTTATACACTATGAAGAAAATTTTCCCATTATTACATTACTAAATATTTTTGGTATTATTTTGTCCCAGGTGGCAAGCCTTCTTCATGATGATGTATTGGATGATGCAGATACCAGACGTGGTATTGGTTCATTAAATTTTGTAATGGGAAATAAGGTAGCGTATCATGTTTTTCTTTTTTGCCTAGTTCACTACTTTTATACATGCAAACTGTCATATCATGGTAGGTGTAACTTGATATTTTCTTTGATATACTTTTGTTGCAGTTGGCAGTATTGGCTGGAGATTTTTTGCTTTCCCGGGCTTGTGTCACTCTGGCCTCTTTAAAGAACACAGAGGTACATTAAATTGGTAATATATGTTTATATGTACCTATAATATATCTGTGAAGATGTATTATATATCTAGGCCCTTGATGGTCTACCTAATTATGCACATGTCATCTGCTTAAGGACCGTGTTTCTGTGCATGTAGGTTGTATCTTTGTTGGCAAAAGTTGTAGAACATCTTGTAACGGGGGAGACCATGCAAATGACTACAACATCTGATCAACGGTGTAGGTATGCTTCTAAGTTTGTTTGTCACATGTATATGCATTACTGGGTAGTTAACCTTCACCCTACATGATTTGTTGTGTAAGGTAGGACTACATTTATCTACGAGTAAGGTTTTCCTATAAAAATTCCTGGGTTTTCGATTGCAATTACAAAATCACATAATTATCCGTCTTATTTTTAAGGATTTGTTGAATTATTATAGTGATAGGGCACCTATTGTTCATTTCATTTCTAACAACTGTTTATATTTCCAGTATGGATTATTATATGGAAAAGACTTACTACAAGACTGCATCATTGATATCAAACAGTTGCAAGGCAATAGCCATCCTTGCTGGGCAAACAACTGAAGTTGCAGTGCTTGCTTTTGAGTATGGAAAAAATCTGGTTTGTAAATTTGTGGACCTGAGGTCTATCGTGTGGAGCTTTTTATTATAAATAGCATGTTAAATAAATATTAATAGATATTTTTCATACAGAGGAGAAATGGAACTGTTTTCTGGTTCTGTCTATTTCACAGGGCAACAAATCGCTTGATATCTTTCTACCTATCAGTATCTGCGTGTGGTAAACATGTTTCTGGATACCATAATTTAATTCTTTCTCCTCTGTTTTGCAGGGTCTGGCATTTCAATTGATAGATGATGTGCTTGATTTCACAGGGACATCAGCTTCCCTCGGAAAAGGCTCTTTATCAGACATTCAACATGTAATTTCACAATTTAATCTGATTCTAAATTTGATCTAGTCTTGATTGAGATTTCAATTACAATTTGAAATATTTTATTGAAACCCTGTGAATCTTGGTGCACAAGCTAGTAAAACATGATATGTTTCCTGCCACCAGAACCATAATTCTTCATTTGAAAGATTTTAATGAAAGCCTTGCGAATCCCTGTCAGTTAAATCATAATACTTCATTTTTTCATCTACTTTATTTTTCTCCACTTTTGTGTTTCGTGCATGCTTTTTAGATGGTTATTATCAATGGGTAGCTTTGCTTGTGGATTCTTCAAGTGAAATCATTAGCTAACTTCTGTTGTAATTTGTAATTAATTGATTCAGAAATTAAACACATCTATAAACTTATAGCAAAGTTAAGTCATATTACAGACTGGAATCTTCAAAAAAACAGTCCTACTAAATGATCAAAAATAAGAAAAGTTAATTGAAAGAAGCAAATATATTACTGCTAACTCTGTGACTTGTTGAAACGTCTTCTCTTTGTAAATATAAATAAATGTGTAATACAATCTGCTCTTTCTTGACCCTTTTTCTTAATAGAATTTTGAAAAATGTTTTTGCATTAATACTAAATCTCTATGTTGAAATTTGAAAACCAGTCTTGGGTTGTTTTCATTGAACAGACTTTTTGCGCTGCCTTTATTTTTCATCTGTTCTAGTGTTGTTTCTGTTATGTATTATACTAATCTATGATCTGCTCCGAAAAAAATTATTGCAGGGAATTGTTACAGCCCCAATATTGTTTGCGATGGAGGAGTTCCCCCAATTGCGCAGAGTAGTTGAAGAGGGCTTTGAAAACCCCGAGAACGTTAATATTGTAAGCTAATAAGTTTTGCTTGATTGCATGTATCCTTCATAATTAATTCATAAGTCACTTCACAAAACCAGTAACTATTTTGGAAAGTTTAATTTAGTTAATCTACCATTTAAGGGGACGCAGTTTCGGTTAATCCATCAGTTTGATCGTACATATCAACTTAAAGTTTTCTTTTGATAAGATCATTGATACCAACATTTGTTTAAGCTGATATTATATCTACACCTATATATATGTATGCATCTGCAACTCCAATATATGTTGAATTTTAACTTGTGCCATAAACACTTATAAGTTCAGTAACATGACTATCCTTGTACTAGAGCTTTATAATAAGTCCTTCAAATTACAACGTTGTTACACAAAATCAACATCATACAACATTGTAATACGATTACATATATTTGTATTTACATGTGCAGGCTCTGGATTATCTTGGCAAGAGCCGGGGAATACAGAAGACGAAGGAGCTAGCCGTGAAGCATGCTACCCTTGCAGCAGAAGCAATTGATTCCTTACCTGAGAGTGACGATGAAGATGTAAGAAAATCAAGGAAAGCCCTCGTAGAACTTACTCAAATAGTCATTACAAGAACAAAATGACAGGAAGGCTTTGTCCCCATTTTTGTTTTTTTCTTTGTTTTGGTAGTGCTAAAAGAAGTCTCACAGTAAAAATCAACAGCTAACAATTTGTTCTGTCTCCATTTTTCAATTCTTCCATCACCGTTCCCCATCGGGGAAAATAAGTTACTCTTAGGATAATGTCATACTGTCACCATTCCTTTTTCTTACATTTAGTCTTTTTCCTTGTTATCTCTTATGGTCTGTGTTTTGTTGTTTGTACGAGTGAAATGATACTCGAACTTCGCACAGTTTGTTTTATGTATACATCCGAAGTGAAAAATTAGTGAAAGACAAAGTTAAGAACAAGCTTGTGTTAAATTCTTTGGTCTGATTTTATTTCTGAGAATTGCATTTCATTTTTGGGAGAATACATCTTAATCTCTTTGGGATGACACGAGTTCAAAAAAATAAAAGAAAAGGAAATTGTTAGTTAATTTAACTAATGATGAAAGGAAAGGTATACAAATTTGTAGTTTTCAATTAAAAAAATGAACAACAATCTATTAAACTTGAAACAACAAGGAGATGAATCGATTGCTAATAATATTGAAAAGTTCAGAAAAAAGATTGGAAATGTTCTGTTCATTTTCTTGACTCAAAGTATGCATCAATGACATGCATCATCGGATAAGAGAGAAATTGGTTAGATAAGTTTGCCATGATTTGAATGAAAATATTCATATCCTTCCTCGAGGCAGCTAAAGATAATTACTCTAATTCATTGGAAGATAAAATGAAATAAAGCATTTCAATTAAAGATAGTCATAAGAGATGAAGCATTGAGAAACTGTTCTATACAAAAGATGACGCAAAGCAATATGAATATGATCTATCATCTGCGTTAAACATAAGAAGCTTTAAGCAAAGTTTTTCCTTGGGTTGAACAAGGGGCACTACTGCCTAATGAACCAAGTGATGCTAAGTTCTTAGCTCGTGATGCAGTAAATACAAATAGCACACAAGATTTTTCTGAAACAAGTCAGGGATCTACATGGTCTAAGTCTCATAAGCTAGGACATGTGATCCATGAGCTACACCTTTTGGACTTCAAAAAGGAAGTTTACTATGAAATATGGTAGCATTAGTTGCCTTCTTAGTGCTATAGTACGTCATGTGGGGCAACTATCTTAAGTATGACGATGATTTTGTACTATATATCTTGTTCAAGTTCAACAAAGGTATCGAAAATTGTTAAATATAATTCATTGTGATTTGATATGATTAGATTTGATATCATATGATTAATTTGATATGATATGATTAGATATCATATGATTAGATTTGATATCATATGATTAGATTTGATTTAGAATATTTTGGGCCTTTTATGTTTTGGGTTAGTGTAAACCTAAAACTATAAATAGGGTGTCTTGCTTTGTATTCTATATCAGAACAGAACAAATTTCACAGTTGCAGTTAGCAAGTGAAAGTTCAATAAGAAATCTCACAGTTGTGGGTAACACATTCTCTTCAAATACTTCTTCTCTCATTCTTCTCTTTCTTGTTTGTTATTCTTCTTCTCTTTTGTTGTTCTTGATAATTACTTGTTATTACCATCATTATCATATTGTGGGTTTGTTCATCAATCTTGAGATCAAGATTGAAGGGAATTCTTCATAGGGTGTGAGGTGAATTTTCAACATCTGGTATCAGAGCCTGGTTAAGAGATTCAAGGAAGGAAGATAGTGATGGCGATGAACTATCCAAACGGCAACTTTCCGGCGACCCTGTCAATTCGCAAGAAAGACAATTATGAGAATTGGTGCAAGCAGGTTAAGGTGATTTTCTGTTATCAAGATCTTTGGGATCTTGTGAAGGACGGAGTAACATCGCTGGTGGAGAACGCAACGGAGGCGGAAAAGGCTGCACACATAGAATTGAAGAAGAAGGATTATAAAGCACTCTTTATAATTCATCAGTGTGTTGATCCTGATAACTTTGAAAAGGTTAGTGATGTTGATTCAGTAAAAGAAGCATGGGAGATTCTTGAAAAGTCGTTTGGAGGCGCAGAGAAGGTGAAAGAGGTGAGGTTACAAACTCACAAAAAAACCTATGAGTTGCTTCAGATGGAAGACAACGAAAGTATTACAGATTTCTTCACCAGAGTTACAAAGTTGGTGAATCAAATCAAAGTATGTGGAGAAGCGCTGACGACGAAAGCAGTTGTCTCAAAGATTTTGAGATCGTTGGCTCCAAAGTTCGACCACGTGGTAGTTGTCATAGAAGAGTCGAAAGATCTGTCAGTGTTGACGAAGGAAGAGCTTCAAGGGACTCTTGAGTCTCATGAACAGAGGATGGCTGAGAGAGCTGTAGGAAAGTCGAAAGATATGGCTTTGCAGGCACAGACGGAAAAAGAGAGAAAAGGCAAAGGTAGCTGGAATGGTAACAAAGGAGGAAATTAGTCGAATCAAAAGAAACCTTGGAACCAAGGCAACCAAAGAGGTGGTGCTGCAGGTAAAGGAAGAGGTGGTGATCGAAATACAGACAAAAGCTACATTCAATGTTTCAATTGCCAGAAGTATGGTCATTATGCTAGTGATTGTCCAGAAAGGAAGAGAAATCAAGAGACTGATGCAAAGCTGGCGAAACATGAAGAAGAAGAAGAAACGTTGCTAATGGTTACAACAAAAGATGAAGAAATATTCCAAGATCAGTGGTACTTTGACTCAGGATGCTCATCACACATGACTGGAAGGAAAGATTGGTTTGTCAACATGAAGCCCTCGTCGAAGAACACAGTGAAGTTTGCAAATGACAACACTCTAGCAGCTGAAGGTGTTGTTGATGTTCTGATTATGAGGAAAGATGGCAAAAGGTTAACAATTTCCAATGTGTTGTACATACCAGGCATGAAGAGTAACTTGCTCAGTATAGAGCAGCTTGTCGAAAAGAACTACAAGGTAGTTGTCGAAGACAAGATGATGAGAGTTCTCGACGCAGGTGGTAGATTAATCTTGAAGGCTCCAATGTCTCAGAATAGGACCTTCAAGATTGGACTCAATGTGATGGAGCATAAGTGTCTAGCAACTGCAGCCAGCAGAGATGAGTGGTTATGGCATTTTCGACTAGGTCATCTCAACTTTAATGACATCAGAGAACTGAAGAAAAGAAATATGGTTTCAGGATTACTAGAAATCGACATTCCAAGTGAAGTCTGTGAGGAGTGTGTTCAGTCGAAACAACACAAGAATAGCTTCAGCAGGGATGCAGGAAGGAAGTCGAAGGCAATACTTGAAGTCATATACTCTGATGTATGTGGTTCAATCCAGGTGGATTTGATTGGTGGCAATAGATACTTTGTCACGTTTATAGATGATTACAGTTGAAAGTTGTGGACTTACCTCATCAAGAAGAAAAGTGATGTGATTGAGGTATTTTTCAGATTCAAGTCCATGGTCGAAAGACAGAGTGGTCGAAAGCTGAAAATTCTGAGGACTGATGGTGGTGGAGAGTATGTGTCGAAAGAGTTCGATACACTATGTGTAAAAGAAGGGATTGTACATGAGGTGGTGCCACCCTACACTCCACAGCAAAATGGGATTGCAGAACGCAAGAACAGAACCATCATGAATATAGTGAGAAGTATGTTGAATGGAAAGCATCTACCCAAAGAATTATGGGGAGAAGCAGTTTCGACATCAACATATATATTGAACAGATGTCCGACGAAGAAGCTTGAAGGAATCACACCAGAAGAATGTTGGTCTGGTGTCAAGCCTAGTCTCAGTCACTTAAAGGTGTTTGGATCTATAGCACATAGACATGTGCCAGATCAGTTGAGAAGGAAGCTTGATGATAAGTTGAATCAGATGATCTTGATAGGATATCATTCGATAGGAGGTTACAAGCTGTTCGACCCAGTGAATAAGCAAGTAGTGATCAGCAGGGACGTGATCATAGATGAGCTTAAAGAATGGGATTGGACTGAGAATGCCAAGAAGGATTCAGTGAGAATCTCTTGTGAAGAACCAGCCACTGAAGTCGAAATAGAAGTTCGACAGGAACCAGTTGCAGATGAAGCAGGTTCAAGCAGACCTCGACGAACAAGACACATGCCTGCAAGGTTGCAAGAATGTGTAATTACATCAGATGATGTAGTCGATGAAGAGGGTGAATTGATACATTATGCTTTCTACGCAGATGTCGAACCAGTCAATGCAGCTGAAGCATTGAAAGATTCGAAGTGGATGAAAGCAATGACTGAATCCAATACCATGAGGATAGACATCATGTCAGCTATTGACTTGGCGAAGAATCCAATAGCTCATGGTCGAAGCAAGCATATCGAAATGAGGTTCCATTATCTTCGAGAGCAGGTAGCAGAAGGGAAGATGAAGTTGGAACACTGCAGAACTGAGAATCAGATTACAGATATCATGACGAAGGGAGTGCAGGTCGAAGCCTTCAGAAGACTAAGGGCCATGATGAATGTAGACAGTTTACACACAATGAATTAGGTGGTGTGTTAAATATAATTCATTGTGATTTGATATGATTAGATTTGATATCATATGATTAGATTTGATATCATATGATTAATTTGATATGATATGATTAGATATCAAATGATTAGATTTGATATCATATGATTAGATTTGATATCATATGATTGGATTTGATTTAGAATATTTTAGACCTTTTATGTTTTGGGCTAGTGTAAACCTAAAACTATAAATAGGGTGTCTTGCTTTGTATTCTATATCACAACAGAACAGATTTCACAGTTGCAGTTAGCAAGTGAAAGTTCAATAAGAAATCTCACAATTGTGGGTAACACATACTCTCCATATACTTCTTCTCTCATTCTTCTCTTTCTTGTTTGTTATTCTTCTTCTCTTTTGTTGTTCTTGATAATTACTTGTTATTACCATCATTATCATATTGTGGGTTTGTTCATCAATTTTGAGATCAAGATTGAAGGAAATTCTTTATAGGGTGTGAGGTGAATTTCCAACAAAAATATCATGGTTGAAATATAATTCGTTGTTTTAATCCACCCTTGAGTTATGGGGAATAAAATCCGAGTCGGAAAGAGCTTGAAAAGGGTGTGATTGTTCAGGACGTTAAATTGGATACCTTAGTCGAAGATAAGGAGATACTTTAGTAAAATAGATTATTTGTATAATTTTATTCTCTTTGTTCAATAAGTTTTTATACTATCAATTTTATGAGATTTTCCCGTGTGTCAATATGGATAAAGAAATTAACTCTTACGTTAATATGCTTGTAGGTACTAAAGATGATATATATATATATATATATATATATATATATATATATATATATATATATATATATATATATATATATATATATATATATATATATATATATATATATATATATATATATATATATATATATATATATATATATATATATATATATATATATATATATATATATATATATATATATATATATATATATATATATATATATATATATATATATATATATATATATATATATATATATATATATATATATATGCATCATTTCTAGTAAGGTTTTAGAGTAAAATCTACATTAAACTAGGATTTCAAAGCATACTTATCATCTTCAACATCTCTTTTATGCATACACATAATCAACCTACACATAATAATTTTTTGATTGGGGGACCATCTAGATTAGAGTTGATAATGTTTAATTAAGTTATTGTAATGAGAATATTATGTTGAGTTCTTTGAGGGTTTCAAATAAGAAAACCAAATTGGGTTTTTCCTTTAAGATTATTGAGGATTTGAAGTTTTTAGACAAGATTACGCAATTCGGATTCGATCGAGTGAAAACCTTGAAAAAAGAGGTGTCTTGCAAGGGAGTAGTGTGAGACGGTGGATCGTGTTCATAAATCATGGGTTCAACAAGTGTGCGCTTAGGATTAATTCGACCGAGTGAAAAACTTGAGACAAGGAGGAATTGCAAGGTAGTAGCAACAACTGGTGAATTGAAGTGGCATTATTGGTGACTTGATCAATCATTGATCAGGGGTTTTGAATGTCATAGAACCAACAGCAAACCTAAGGTTTGTAGAGTTAGAGTTCTTCATCTCTTGTATATACACTTTTTTTCAAAGTAAGGTTAATTGCAATTATCTCAATTCGAATTCGAATTGAGGGTAGATGTATCCATAGTGAGGTCGATTGAGGAACTGTCTAAACAGATCATTCTCTCTCTCTCTCTCTCTCTCTCTCTCTCTCTCTCTCTCTCTCTCTCTCTCTCTCTCTCTCTCTTTCTCTCTCTTCAATATTTGTGTTTGCAAATTATTGGACTCATAGCTCATTTGATCAATTCGTTTGGGAATTATTTTGTATCACATTTTTGAATTAGGTTTTGTTGATAAAATCATTATCCGATTGATTGTGTTTGGTTTTAAGATCAATAAAACAAAGTAAATTTTCAAACGATATCGATTGCACACAAGGTGTTCGATAAATTTCTTTATTGATTTTTGTGTGTTTTTTATCATTGAGAATAAGCTCTACGTATAGCTTAGCATTTAACTGTTTGTGATTGATTGTTTTTGAATAATTTATGTTCATTATCATTCGTTTGCGTACATCCGAACTTTTCGATAAAGGTTCGGTTAGACGATTCGATTCAGGTTATTTCCGATGTGCCATAAAACTTTTGAAAACTAATTTTGGTAAAAGTTTAATTTTTTTTAATTTGTGATCTATTCACCTTCTCTCTAAATCACGAGCTCCAGTTAATTATGTGCTTAAGATTTGCTTTTTAAATGAATGGCTACCGAACCTAAGGCTAAAATTATGGCTATTGGAAAGTCTGTATGTATATTCATGTCAACTCTGTTAACAAGGGTATATGGGACGCCCTAAAAAATGGTCTTAGCGAAATTACCGTGACCAATATTGACGGTGTTACCGTACATAAACCAGAAGCACAATGGAATGCTAATGATTGGAAATTGTGGTCACGTGATTGGAAGGAAACAATATTCTCACATCTGCTTTAGGTGTTGATGAGTATTATCGTGTTTCTCATTGTGAAACCGCCAACGTTATATGGGATGCATTAAAAGTTGCCCATGAGGGTACTAATGATGTCAAACAAACTAGGATCAACACATTAAATCAAGAGTTTGAGCTATTTCGCATGGAGCATGGTGAAACCATTGCGGACATGCAAAAACGGTTCACACATCTTATCAATCGATTGAATGCGCTAGGTAAGCCTATTTTCAATGAGATTACTGCTAAAAGGTGTTGAGAATTTTAAATAGGGAAAGGTTGTTGAGACGAATTTGGTTTATACCATGTATCCTCTAAGATTTTGATGATAACAAAGTATTTGAAGAATAATTAGGATTTCTAAATAGTTAGTTCTTATGTACAAAATTAAATTTACTTGATGAAACTAGTTATGTCACGACAACAAGCTATAGTTCGGTTCTGATCAGGCTCTTGTGAGAGAGTCTAACCGTAAAGTTATCTTTTACATATTTCAGAATCAGAAGCATGTTAACCTTGCCTATGAAATTGATGGATGTCAATCAAGCTCAGAAATCACGGGACTCGATATTAGTTAGCATTATCTTCAAAATATTGTCTTGTACTTGTTTCATATAAGAGCTCTATCGTCAAAGGCCTTGTTCAGTGGATAATATCTTGGCTACGAGTTCCAACACCTGATTGATTGGAAATAAGATGTGCAAAAATATTTTATTTGAATATAGTCGTTAGGTTACTCCAACGACTCTGTTTCTTTATCTATAAAAGAGGCATAGAAGTTGAAGATCAACCAAGAGAATAACACTGTAACTACAACTGAAATATGCATGCACTTAACACCGTTTGTATCAACTCAAGTGAAGCTAATCTTTTAAGAGTTCTTATTCTTGTATAGCTTAAGAATATTTAGTGTTAAAGTATGTTGTGTTATATTTGAGTACCTCTGATTGTTAATCAAGTGTTATTGTAAGTTATTCCTTCTCTAAACACTCAGTTTAGATAAAGTCTCTTGATGTAGGCTTGAGCATTGAAGTCTTGGGTTCGTGGAATCTGAGAAAGAAAGTCTTGCACTCGAGGTATAAGCAAGGAAATCTTGAATTCAATGGGTTTAAGCAATGAAGTATTAGGATCGGAGGATTTAAGCAGGAAGTCTTGATCAGGTGCTAATTGAGCAAGGAAGACTTATGTTGTAGGTCTGAGCAAGAAAGCCTTATACTTAATGGTATAAACAATTGTAATATGTTTGATTATAGTGGAAATCTTTTATGCTGCAAGGGGGCTAGACTACTCTCAATTGGGGAGGGACCAGGATAAATTTTATGTGTTCTTTGCCTATTTATTTACTTGTGTTATTTTATTCGCTGCACTTGTTAATCAGATTTTGAACTTCTGTTTAGATTACGAACTCTGGTTCAGAAGTAAAAAAAATTTGGCATACACAACTCAACCCCCTTTCTTGTCTATTTTTCTCACCTTCAATGGCAACCCAAGGTCACCTCTATCAAAGAGGCAAATAATCTTAAAGCACTTGATCTCACGACTTTGTTCGACAAATGGGAAGAACATGAGCAAGAACTCTCTTGCTTGGAAAAAGACGAAAAAGAATAATAAAAGTGAAGGTGGGAAAACACACAAGAAAGGGGGTTGAATTGTGTGAGACAAGAAAGCAAATCTTTTTTTTTGCTTTTAGAAGATAGATAAGATTCTGAATAGTTATTCAGAACCAAATCGTAAACATAGCGGAACTGAAGCCAGACGCAAAGTAAACAACATATAAACACAACAGATTTATGCTGGTTCCTCTTCCAATTGAGAGTAATCCAGTTCCCTTGCTTCACAAGAGATTTTTACTATTATCAATGCTTGAATGCACTTGCTTATGTATTTAAACATAAGACTTTCACAACACAGACTTACTGTCTGAAACTCTTCTGCTTAATCAGATCCTGATCAAGAAAACCTTGCTTAGAGCACATATCTAAGAATTTAACTTGCTTAATCAGCTCCTAATTAATATTTTCTCTTGCTTGGAGCTCATGTCTAAGACTTCACATGCTCAATCAGCTTCCGAATGAGATTTCCTTTGCTTAGAGCACATGTCTAAGACTTTTGTCATTGCTTATTGCACATGTCTAAGACTTCTTTGCTTAGACCTCCTGTCTAAGACTTTGCCTTTGCTTAGAGCACATGTTTAAGACTTCTTTGCTCAGACCTCATGTCTAAGACTTTGCCTTTTCTTAGAGTACGTGTCTAAGACTTCTTTGCTCATACCTCCTATCTAAGACTTTGTCTTTTCTTATAGCACATGTCTAAGACTTCTTTGCTCATACCTCTTGTCTAAGACTTTGCTTTTGCTTATGAACAAGATATTTAAAATAAAAGAGAACAAGGTGTACCAGATTCTGAATCAGAGACACTGAGTAATGACCCTAACAAAGATCTTTAGCACTCGAAGATTTCCAGGATATTGAGTATTTAGGAAACCCTAAGCCTTGTTATAATTAACAGCAGTAACAGAGGATTCTGCATATACAATGGTGTTGTTCACTATTGATCTTGTTATTTCTTCAATTGGATAGAGGTGTATAACAACTCTATCCTCTTTTGCATTCCAGTTGCTTCTTGTTTCTTGTTCCCATCTTTTAAGTATAACTCCCGACTACTTAAATCACAGATTTTTGGGAATAAGCAGTTAAGAAGATAAATAATCAGGAAGTACTTTAATCTCTTTTAAAGTACAAGATATGTTTGAGAAAAGATACACTCGCGATCTTGATTTATTGTGTAACTTAATTAACCATTGAGTCTTCAGAAGAATTATGTATTTATAGAGTCGTTGAGAGAGGTTATCTATAAAGTATGTCAACACTTCTTGAGCCTTATGATTGTAGACTCTAGCTGCGAAACTGATTTTGCATAATGGTACTTTTTCGTTAGTACGAATAACATGAGCTTTGTTACAGATTCTGAATGCTTTATCATAAGCTTTTTCAATTTTGAGAGTAAAACTAATGAGATGCTTCTTCTGATGCTAAGATTATCAACATCAAAATTCATTTCAGAATATCACTTAGCAATATGTTCTTCTCTACAAACACTATGCCTTTATAACAGATCATGAGTAAGTTTCTTTAAGCATTATGACCTGCATACATGAATAAACATTAGACAACACAATTGTTCTTTCAAGACTATTATTATCATCAAAACCCAAGTGGAATATGTCAAGAGTAAATCTTGTTCTAACAAAAAGAAGGTGAAGAAGGATAAAGGTAAATACAAAGAGATAGAGAAAAAGTCCATTGCTCTAAAGACTTCAAGCTCAAGGTCCTCATACAATGAGCAAAGTGATTGTGAAACTAAAGATGACAATGATTTTGATAAAGAAGATATGAGACTGTTTATAAAGAGCTTTAATAGATACATATGGAAACATGGAGACAAATACTCTGACAAGAACCATGATTAATCTAGAAGCTATCTAACTCATTCAAGGAAGACGAAAACAAGAAGGGTAAGTCTAGAAGTGCATGCTACAGTTGTGGCAAACCGGACCACTATAAGTCGAAGTGTTCTATAATCAATAAAGATAAATATAAATGTTATCATAAGAGATCTAACAAGTCTAGAAGAACTTATGTTGCTTAGGAGAGCAAAAATGGCTCTTCAAGTGATGAAAGCTCTAATTCAAGTGTTGAATCGACCAAGCTTTGCTACATGGCAAACAAAAAGAAGAAAAAGGTTGTAAGGCACTCTAAACTTAAAACTTCTCATTTTAGCTTTTTCTCAATTATAAGAATCTTTTGAAAATCTCCAAAGACAAGCCATAAATGCTTTCAAGAGATTAACTTCAAACAAAAGAATAATTTTCCACTTAGAAGCTAAGATTTTGGAAAAATGAAAATAATATTAAAACTCTAATGAAGTCTATGCTATATATTCCAAAAGATAAAAGTGAGGATGCTAAACCTTCATGGTTTGGTTGTGAAACTTGTCACATTTGGTAAAAAAGAGTCAAGAACTCTTAAAGCCACGTTGGATAAGACTTTGCAACCTAAGGTTACTTTTGCTATAGTCACTTTTAAGTATGACATGCCTTCTCATAATCCTTATAAAAGGTATAATTACATTAAAAAGGAACCAAATAGCAAAACGTTATCTTCTCTTAATTTGTATTGCCATTATTGTTGCAAAAAGGGTCACACCATTGCAAAGTGCAAGTTTAGGAATCTATTTGTTCTTAAATGTGCCTTTTAATGGTTTCTTAGATGCAAACAAGGTTTCACTAATCCTCAAGGACCCAATGAATATTGGGTACCTAGCACTATTCGTCGATCTTGCGGGAAAAGTGTCTCAACTCTATGAAGAGAGTATGTGATCTCCTTTATGGAGGCTCAAGGCATAATAAGGGTGACATTTGCTTATTGTTTTGACTATGTAGAAAACAAGGTGGATTGTGTTATCAAGAAGGTTAACTTTTAGTGTTTTGTTTTTAATTGGTAAAGGTGTGTTGATAACTACTAATGTTTCTATCCAAGAAGTGTCAGAAAGGTCTTATGTTTAACGATGTAGGTTTATCTTCAACAAGACATACTCAAGTGCATCATATTAGGGATTGACCAACCTAAGATGATGAAACATAAGGAGGAGCAAGATAATCATCATGATTTAACAAGAGTGAAAGTCCAACAACAAGGATGATCATTAAGTCAATCACCTCTTGGATACATTATTAATCACACTTTCAAGTACTTGTACAAAAAGAAAAATGGTAAAAGCATTTTGGTTTCGTTTGTGTTTTGTGGCACATTTTTGAATTCATTTCAACTTTCGTTCGAGAGTTCCTCGTGGAATGCAAGTGCATGCTCTGTCTTTCGTACAATGATTTAATATTGTTTCAATCCTTTTCTTGTACTATAAGTAAGTATTTCTTTTACCTGTTTATTTCTTGAAGGTATATGATGTATTATGTGTATGATATCTGTTATATGATTTCACTTCCAAAAATTTCAAATGTAGCTATTGTGTGTTTGCATTTTACATGTTTATAGTGGATCTATTGTAAACATCTTCACATTTGATCTATATCTTGTACCATTTCATGCATGCATTTGCATGTTTGCATATTATTAGCTAACAAACGATAAAATACTATCATTTGCAAGTTTCTTTCATCTCCTAGTCATGCATGAGTCTCATTGAGTCATAACAAGTCATTCACAATTCACAAGTGTCAAATTTTCAAGTTTTGGATGTTATGTGTCGACACAAAATTCGTATAGGTCGACACATAAAATTGAGTTATTGAATTTGTCAAAATTCTTACAGTATATGTAGACACATGTGATGGATAGGTCGACCTGTGTTTTTTTTTAATTTCCAATTATTCGCTTCAGTATGTGCTGACTTGAGACCTTGTAGGTCGATACATGCGCTCACAGGTCGACTCATAAGTGTGAAATTGAGTCATCTGTGTTCATTTTCTTCACTCTCTTGCATGCAACAAATCTCCCAACTTCATAAACTTTATCTTGCACCTTGAAAATCATTAAATCTTTCATGTTCATTCATCTCACATTATTTGCACTAAAAAATTCCAACAAATCTCTCTCATTTCCATCAATTTCTCACTTTCCCTTTTCGAAATCCCATTTCATTAAAATTCATCAAACATCCAAAAACTTCACTTGTTTGTGGTCTATCTTTCCTTCTTTGTGTATTTATGTGATTGTTTGTTTTGGTTGAGTGTGCGAGCATCTATCAATCTCTCACACTCATTCTCTTTTCATTCAAACATTTCATCAAACACTTGGTAGACATACTCTATTTCAATATTTCCATGGTTCAAAAGATCAAAGCTGATGTTAAAGGAAAGAGCAAGGCTACTACCTCCACTATTGCTGTTGAGAATCCATTCACTTTGGTTTCCAAGAAGTATGCCAAAGATTTTGAGCTAAAATATCAAACTCGTCTTGTAATGAAACAATTTATGTGGAAGCCGCTTACAGTTGGTTACTTGGATATACATGATGTTGTTAAGCTTGTTGAACATCAACAAATTGACTATTTCCTACAGCTTGCTCAGGATTACAATGAGGATCTTATTCGCATATTCTACTTAGGGCTACATGACATTCAAGGTTCTTGCTTCAAGTTTTCGATAGGTAAATTTTATCAGTTTACTAATGATTTGTGAAAAACCTTATTTGGTATTACTGTGGGAGATGTCGATGAGGATGATGAGGCTGATCCGTTAGTAGCCGATGCTCATACTCATGTAAATTTTGATTGGGATATTCATGTGAATGAGCTACTTAAAGCTCTCTGTGTCAAGGAATGTTTTCATCTCTTTTATATACACTTTTTGCAAAGTAAGGTTAATTGCAATTATCTCAATCCGAATTCGAATTGAGGGCAATCGTACCCACAGTGAGGTTGATTAGGAAACTGCCTAAACAAATCCTTATGTGTGTGTGTGTCTTTTAATTTTTGTGTTTGCAAATTGTTGGATTCATTGTTCGTTTGATCAAATCGTTTGGGAATGATTTTTTATCACATTTTTTAATTAGGTTTTATTGATAGAATCATAATCCGATTGATTGTGATTGGTTTTAAGATCAACAAAATAAAGTAAATTTCTAAACGATATCGATTGCATAAAAGGTGTTCAATAAATTGCTTTATTGTTTTTTGTGTATTTTTTATCATTGGGAATAAGCTATATATATAGTTTAACATTTAATTGTTTATGATTGGTCGTTGTTGAACAATTTGTGTTCATTATAATTAGTTTGTGTACCTTTATGCATATTTGAGCTTTTCGATAGAGGTTAGGTTAGATGATTCGATTCAGGTTGTTTCTGTTGTGCCATAAAACTTTTGAAAACTATTTTTGCCAAAAGTTTAATTTTTTAATCTGTGATCTATTCACCCCCTCTAGATCGAAGCCTATCATCTAACAAATATTGCAGAGGTTAGTTTCAGACTTTATATACATCCGAAGAGAAGGTTCAAATTGAAGATTGTTTAATTTTAAGCATTACCTTGAATATTGTGATTGTATTGAAAGACTTTGTAAACATTGTCAAATCATAGTAGAAGACTATACATTTTCAACGTGAAACCATTAGAGAGTGGACCAGGAATAAAGTAAGGATGAACATGCTGATCACTATAAATCTGACATATTATATTCCTTTCCCCATCACTTTTGTATTTCGTGTAGAACATATGTTTAGGTTTTTTGTTCTCTTATGAATTGCATGTTGTTAGGTTTTACCGCACTTATAGCGATATTGTGTATAAAATTAAGTCTCTATTGGATTAAACTTGTGATTAAACATGGAAATTGTAATAATAGATTACTTATTCAATTGAAAAGGTTTGATTTACACATCTCGTGTAAACCAAATTTAGATCAATTTAAGCATTGGTTGCTTTAGTCTCTTCATTTTTCTTTTATTTTATTTTTAGTTTAAGTGTATACGACAAACATTCCAAACACATATTGTACAAAAATTCTACTACGCCAAGTGATTTCATTAAACTTTTATTTCGAAAATAAAGCCTTTTTGAATTGTTTTTTTTAGGAATAATCTATTCAACCCCTTTATAAACCATTTGATTTTATATTCTCCCCTAACAAGGTTCTACATAGGCGTAAGCCTTTCCTTCTCAAGCTATATCATGGGATCTAAACATACAAAGTTTACCCCATTTACGCCTGCCTGTGGCGCATTGATAATTGCACTAGTCGCCCTTCTGACCCTCAGACTGTCTTTATAGCATATTCGGGGGAAGTGGGTCTTGATCCTCTTGGATCACTTTGATATGACCATTTGGCAGTGAATACTTCATGTCCACATAAAGTGTTGTTCAGAAGACCATCAGGAGGTAGAAAACGGGTCGCCCAATGATTATGTTGTATGAGGTCAGGTCATCTATCACAAGGTACATGACTTTAATCATCTATGTGTTCTCTTTAAGTCCGAAAACCGTCTTGAAAGTGATGTAGCATTTCACCTAGATCTATTTGCCTGAGAAACCCACTAGAGAAACTATGAAAGGACGAAGCTCATATAAGTCCAACTTTAGTTTATCTAAGGCATCCTAGTACATGATGTCAACTAGACTTCTTGGATCGACCAACACTCGCTTGACCTCCTAGTCATCACATTGCACTTTTATGACCATATGGTCATTCTCATGAGGGAGGATTCTAGTGGCATCTTTTCGAGAGAATAAGATTTTAGGATATGGGGCATCATCCTTGTTTTCCTTATACTCAGTAAACGAGTCTTCTACCTCCGTGACTTGGAAATCGTATCTTTGAAGGGAGGATCTAAACTCACCTCCTTCGACTAACCCTCAAGTGTGGTGGACTGGTTTTCTTTGACATATGGCTTATGAGATGATCCCGTCCCTAAGAACTGGAACCACTTCATTATACTGATAACATCCATTGATATAATTTTTCATATGACCATATTGGATAAACGACTATAAATCTTTCTTTAGATAATAATAATCATTAGTGCGATGACCCCTCACCTTGTGGTATTTGCACCATATGCTGAGTTCGGGCCCCATTGTAACTGTCTTGGGGGGATGGTAAAGGCGAAATATTACGAGTGTGAAAAACTTCGCACAATATTTTCTCCTGACGAATGATGAGAGGCGTAAAGTTGTCAACGAGCCTTCCACTCTGCTTGAAATTCGTTGCTAATGTGATGGGTCAAATGTGCCAGAGGCATGTTCCTTGACATCTTTGGCCTTCTTCTCATCATTACTCTCTTTGCCCTTAATGTAAAACTCAACACGTGCCATGGTTTCATTCATGGAGGCAGTGAGCTTCTGTGCGAGCAACTCGTTGAAATGTTCATTTCTCAAACTATTCTTGAATGCTCCCACAAACATTTCCTAGTTGAGTGAATTACCTTGATGGTTGCCTCATTGAAACAGGTGAGCTACAATCTCAGCGACCCGAAGTATCCATGGTATACATTAAACATGCTATTGGTAGACACCTTATGATGCTTACTCGCCAAGAATTAGTGGACCGATATTTTGGAGAGATCCTGGTAACTGGTTATTAAGAGGCAGGCGAGGTTCATGAGCTAACTCAGGGCCACCTCCTTGAAAGTACTGGACATGAGTTTGTGTTGAGACAAATTTGGTTCATACCATGTATCCTTTAAAATTTTGATGATAACAAAGTATTTGAAAAAACAATTAGTATTTCTAACTAGCTGGTTCGTGTGCGCATAATTATATTTATTTGATGTAACTGGTTATGACACAAAAGTAGCTTTGGTTCGGTTCTAATTATACAGTCGTGAGAGAGTCTGATCAGAAAGTTACTGCTAATACATTTCAGAATCAGAAGCGTGTTGTGGTTGCCTCTGAAACTGAGTAGTGTCGACTCAAGCTCTGCTAACACGAGACTCGAGATATGTTGACATAATCTTTAAAAGATTGTATTATACTTGTTTCATAGAAGTGTTCTCCGAACAAAGGCCTTGTTTTGTAGATAATTCCTTGACTACGAGTTCCAACATCTACTTTCTTGGAAAATAAGATGTACTAGAAGATTTGATCTGACTATAGCCGTTGTGGATACTTCAAACGACTATATTTCTTCAGCTATAAAAGGAGCAGAAGATTGGAAGATCAACTCAAGAAATAACGCTGCGACTACAAGTGAGATATACACGCATTACATTCATATTAGCTAAAGAGAGGCTAATTTGTTAAAGTGTTCTTATTCTTGTATAAATTAAGAAACCTTTGTGTAAAATTTTATTGTATTGTATTTGAACACCTCTGATTGTTAATCAAGTATTGTTGTAAGTTATTCCTTCTCTAAACAGTCAGTTTATATATAAGTCTCTTGCCTTGGGCTCGAGCAGTGAAGTCTTGGATTGTAAATTTGAGCAAAGGAGTCTTAGACGGTGCGTCTGAGCAGAGAAGTCTTAGGCAGAGTGTTTAAGCAGTGAAGTTCTTAACTAGGAGGGTTTAAGTAAGGAAAGTCTTAAGATCTGAGGATCTAAGCAGAGAAGTCTTGATTATATGTTGATTAACTAGGAAAGTCTTAGACTGTAGATATGAGCAGGGAAAATCTTATACTGGTGAGTATAAACGGTTGTAATCAGGCTGATTATAGTGCAAATCTCTTGCGTGGCAAGGAGACTGTAGTACTCTCAGTTGGAGAGGAACCATGATAACTGTTGTGTGTTCTTTGCTGTTTTTATTTACTTCTGTTACATTTTCCGCTGCATTCATTATCAGTTTCTAAACTCTGGTTCAAGAGTAAAAATAATTTTTCAAACACAATTCAACCCTCCTTCTTGCGTATTTTTCTCACCTTTAGTTTTCACTTTAAAGAATCAGATGCACCAATTATAACTATTCAAGTGTTGATGGGGGTGATATGCTCCCAAGGGTCGTTCCTCCCATCGAACATTACTAATGACGACAATTTGATATTCTCCAGTACTAAAGCAACCCAAATATCATTTAAGAGAGGCTATGGATCATATACATTGTCTTCTATTAGGACATTCACCTTCAAATTTTGATTGTAGCGACATAACTCATTCATAGCAGGACACATCTTTGCTAAGGTTTTTTGGTCGTCTGGCTGACACTGCTGATCATGGTGGCGCTTCATCGTGTCAACATGATGAAGAAGGTGGTTGAAGCGCTTGAAAGCTGGATTTAAGTGTGGTATATGTTTGTTTTATCAAAACCCCATAATGCACACCAACTATACTTGTGACATACAATACGAGTATAATCTCATCACTTGACTGATAGTAAGAGACCATGTATGATACAATTTGATGGAATTAGTGAATCTAAACTTTAAGGTTGAAGTAATTATTGAGGGTTATTTGATTCAAATAAGAAGGAGATAAACAATTTTCCTTAACTTTCAAACGAATACGTGGGAGTAAGGGAAAATCGATTGTACCTTAAATCTCCGAGAAACAATTTTTCCTTTTGCATGATATCTCCCAATCATTATCTTTTGGACACCTCATAGGTCACATGTGATAAACGAGTAGAATTTGAACCTTAGTTCAGGTTGGGTGACCTAGGCCAATCAGGTGAACCGAAGTGCGTTTGTCCAATATTTCAACACTTTATTTGTCCAACTCAATCAGACGGTCCAAAACACGCATCTTACTTGCAACAACTTTGTTGAAGTAATTTTAAGTGCATCCGAAGATACATATCCGGTTACAGAAAACACATTTTCGAATTTGGCAGAGGTGTGAGATGCAATCGTAGGGGTGGATAGAGTAATCCTGTCTCTAATTGTAATTAATACTAGTAATAGGGTTATTAGTATATTTTTATGTTATGATGTAGAAAACCGACCAAAAAGAGAAGAAAAAACGGAAGCGGAGGAAATTAACGGCGGGTGACGGAACCCAACCTGACCCCGCGAGCGTTACTGCTACAATTGAGTTATTTATCTAACCAATCCTTCCTCTAGCTAAACCTCTAAAACGGCTTAGTCACCGCTCACTACTTTCTCTCTGCTTTCACGGCCAAACACATGGTCGCGTAACCGTTCTCATAGGCCATTGAAGCATTGCTTTCACAACATGGCCTCCATCACTTCCATCGAACTCAATTTCCTAATATTTCGTTACCTCAACGAATCAGGTTTCGTAATCCCTTCCTATGCTTTACTTTCTTTCACATGTTAGGGTTTTGGAAGATTCAACGAATTTCGAGTTTTTGTTTTAATGTTGACGTTTTGTGTTTGAGTGATTAAAGGATGATATTGTTTGATCAAGGTTTAACTATTGTAACAAAATGGAATATATTTATCTGTAATTGAAACATGTTTCTTCACGTTTTATATTTTTTGGTTCAAAATGAAAGATCACGGAAAATTTTATAGATCTGTTATTCCAAATTATATTTGACGTTGAGGCATGATTTTTGAAGATATGAAATGTGTTGATAATGAGTAGATGTATAGAAGGATTTATGTTTCATTTTTTACCATTTGAAATGTGTAAAGCTGATGAAAATGATGTACATGAGGAGCTGGGTTATTTGCAGTTCATCCTTAATTATTATGTTTTTATTGTAATTGATTGTGTATTATGTTTATGTTTATGTAAGTTGGGATTTGTATATGTAAAAGGGTAGTAGAAATATCATTTGAAAAGAAGCTTGATTACTCCTTTTAGCTTTCAAACTGAGTCGTAATTTTGGAAAAATTATATCTGTGAATAATAACTGTTTGCTTGCTCATTCTTCTTTAGACTATATGTACTTGTTGAGAATCATGTTGCATGCCATGTGATGTTTGTTATATATTATATTTGTCTTGTACCTTTGCGCAATAATAGCTTCAGGTTTTGCGGGTGTGTTTTACTTTTTGTTTAAAATTAATACCAAATGTTAGTTGGTCCAGTGGTGATTGGCGCTGGACTTGGTAGAGTGGACTACAGTTGCGGGTTGGAGGGGGCTGGAACCACTTGATGGCAGAACTAACCCCCAAATCGGACTACGTGAGATTTTGAATTGGTTTTTTTTAAGGAAGGTCATTATTGATAAGTTTATTTATTGAGTACCCTTTCCAACTCTGTTGTAGAATATCCGCCATAGCATATTGTGGCGATTTTTGTGCACGCCGCTATTGTGGGTTTTTCCAACATAATCCGCAATGACAACACCACCGAGCGACCGGTATGGCAGAATTTTGGCTTTCCGTCTGCCATAGACTACACTAAACTAAACCATCCTCCCTCGTCCTCTTCTCCCATCTTTCACTTTAACCTTTTTGGTTTTTTTTTTTTGTGTGCATCAAATGCATTCTTAAGAGTTAGTCTGTACTCACTTTAACATGATATTAGAACCTCATTGACCAAATGGTTAGGGGTTTGATCATTGCTATCAGCATAGTTCTATAAAAAAGTTGAACGCGGCATATAGTAAAAACGGGCCTTTGCTTTCTCATACTTCATGAATATTAACTTAAGCTTGTAAGAAGTTAGTTTTTCATATAAGATTGAAGTCTATGGCTAAGTTTGTTCTTGCTGTAAGAAGTTAGTTCTTCATATAAGATTAAAGTCTATGCTATGGCTAAGTGTAATAGAGTTTAATCCTTGCCTACCTCTTTCTTTTGAATTTTTATACCAGGTTAAGTGGGTCAATTATTTATACATGCTTCAAGTCCTAATTGCTCTTACATGAAAGGGTGCTTAAATGTAAAATCATTCACGTGCTTTTTATATTAAAAATAAAATTGTAGCTTTTAGAAGAGTTAGACCTTGAAAGTATCTTTTAGAAGAATGTTATTTATGTGATCTGTTCGTTCTTACAATGCAAATGCTGGTGTCAATTTCACGTGATTAAAACTTAAAAGTTTAGTGATTTTATAAGATAACAATGAAGGTGGGCTTTAAAAAAAAAAAGAAGAATATTACATTGGTGCTGTTGTCTTGGGGAATAATATAGACTAGGGTATCCGTGAGAACAGGGAAAACTTTTTTGAAGTTGATTATATCCTTTATGTGATGCTTTTCATATTTATTAAATGGCATTATAGGTTACAACTTTATTGATTTACTACTGGATACTTATGTTACATCACTACTACAGGTTTCACACATTCTGCTTATACTTTTGGTAATGAAGCTGCCATTAACAAATGTCCCATTGATGGAAATTTGGTACCACCAGGTGCTCTTGTTACATTTGTTCAAAAGGGACTGCAGTACTTTGAAATGGAAGCCAACTTGAGTAATGTTAGCATCCTCTGTTTTTGCATTCTTGATTTTATCTACGTAATATTCATCCATTTGATTAGAGTATATCTTTTTAAGGTTTCAAACCCTAGGTTTCATGTTGATCAGTGTTTCTTTTAAGCTTGCCAGTGTGATGCAGACCTGGACGAAGATTTTTCATTCTTACAACCTTTGGATCTTATCACAAAAAATGTGCATGAACTTGGGCAAATGATTAATGAAAGAAGGAAAAAACTACTGAAGGAGAGAAATAAAGAATTAGAAAAGGAGCACGAGGCTGAGCGTGGACGGGTAAGAGAAAAAGAAAGACATCAAAGGGAGAAAGAAGTTGAAAAGGATAGGGAGAGGGTAAAAGTTGCTAAAGAGAGAGAACAGCATGTTAATAAGACTGACAGAGAAGTGGTCAGAGATCAAGAAAAGGTTACTGCAAAGCATGAAGTGAATGGAGCAGCCGGAGGTAACTATATTTTTCTCTGTTATCCCCTTCATTTTCTGTTCACCTTAACCATATTACTTGTTTCTATTTGAGTGCTTTATCGTCTAAACTCTGATAAATTTTCGTCATTATTGTGGTTGGGTTAGAAAGCTGAAATGGCTTAATGTCTAATAACTATATAGCTGATCCCTTTATCTTGTATCTTTTTTTCTTCTTATTTTGGAGTGTAGCAATGAAATCATTTATTGTAGTTGTAGCAAGTGTTAACACCACTGTACCCCTCTCCCCGAAATGCTGTTAGGGAGTATTCATTGTATGAGGTGGTGTCGAAAATTAAAACTAGTGGTCTGCCTCACACTTTCTATTAATATTTTTCCTTAAAAATGGATGATATTTTCATTTGTTTCGACAGGACCAGAATCAACGGACATCTGCACGACATCAACATCTCAGCCACGTCAAATTCTGAGTTCAGATGTGACAATCTTGGAAGGGCATACTTCAGAGGTGATGTGTATCATTGATGCTTCTTAATCTGTACACAAATTTTCTTTCATCTATTGTTTATGTTGCAGAGCTCTCTGACAGTTGTCTTGTTCACCATCCATTTAGGTGTGTGCTTGTGCATGGTGTCCTTCAGGATCTCTTCTTGCATCAGGGTGGGTATTTCCTTGAATTGTTTGCTTAAAATTATATATTGACAATGGACATGGGAATCTGATAACAAGTACCTGAGTCCCTATCAATATGTCTGTAACTTTAATGGTTGATGTGCATAGTATTATTTTCCTTGGATTTCCAATTTATTGTTGGCTTCCAATTTTGATTGACTTTCATCTTAATGGAAGGACACTGATTGCATTCATTTTTTTCCCTTCCAAATGATTTAACCTGTTTGGAATAATTGTTTTTCGTATTTAGTTTCTGAAACTGCAACTATATTGTGTTTTTGTAACAGAAAATAAAATCAATCGTGTTATTTTTACAAAATGCCTGTTTTTCTGGAAATAGCTGCTTTCAATGTGCACCATGTTAATTTATCTATCATTAGGAATTCTGACTTTACTTTTCCTTTTCCTTGTTATCTTATTTTATATCTAATGTAGATACTTTTCTGTTGCATAACATCATGCAATGGCTTACATTTTATATGATGCTATTTTATCTTTATTTACTTTTTGTTCTGAAGTTTTTTTAAATAACACATTTATGATACCCCTTTATTTTTGTGATTTTGAGAGAGACTCTGATATATGGCTTCTTATAGTAATCTTGTTCTTAACTATATCATCATTTCAACATTAAGGTCTGGGGATTCGACAGCTCGTATATGGGCAATACCAGAAGGAAGATGTAAGCCTGTTTCACAGAGTGTCCCTTTGGAGGCGTTGGTGTTGAAGCATGTTAGGGGTAAAACAAATGAAAAGCATAACGACGTCACTACAATTGATTGGAATGTGAGTTCGATTGCATATTCTGATTTATTTCAAGACAATTACTTAAATTTGTATGTTTGAATCAAAATCTGGTAATTCACTATCAAAATCTGGTAATTCACTATCAAAATCTGGTAATTCACTATCAAAATCTGGTAATTCACTATCAAAATCTGGTTATTCACAATTACAAAAATCATATGAAGTTGCAACTTGCAACACCACACACTCACTTTTCCCACACCCATTTAATAGGAAGTGGATATACTATAAGCTTCTGTACCAAACTTGTTTTTCATATAATAATTCTTAAGACAAATCACACTCCTCTTCCTCTAGATACACTTAAATTACACTTCCCTCCTCTCTTATTTTAGAACCTGCAGCTCCCTCTCCTGAGGTATAAGTATAAGTATGTACTGCATTTTAATCTATTTTACATAAACATTTTAAAGGTGGCGAATGATTATAAACGAGCATTCCGGTAAAATATTTTTTCTTTTCAGTTTTATTGTAACTTGTAACTAATTTGAATCTTCATTATTGATTTTAGGACTTAAGATATTACTATACTAGTCATTTTTATTAACTTAATGTCTTTATAAGTTTTTTTGGACGACTTAAAGTCTTGCCAATTTAGCTTAATAGGCTTTTAACACTTAAAAAGTCCTGATCATGTATTTAATAAATTAGTTTGGCTGGACCTAGACTTGATGTAGAATAGTTTATACAACATGATTTATTTCCATCACTAGTAGGGATCTCTCATCTATCCAACAGTTAATAAGTATTCAATCTTTTTTAAAATTTAGATAATCACCATATTTCACCTTTATATATAATATTTGATATACGATTAGGAGTCAGTTAGCGGTATGAGGCGTGTTGAATTTTAGAGAATTCATAACCAAAGGGAGGGGGACCTTTACCACTAGCATTTGGACCATAGTTGAGAATTCCATGTGAGAATGAATGTAGGAGTCTGTAATTTGCAGGAAATCCCTGATAATTGGAAGGACCTGTGGCCTGGAAGTTTTGATTAAAACGGTGCCACAAAGATGGGGCCAGGTGGCCAAATTTAAAGCAGACCTGACATTGAATGTGCGAGAAACAACCTTCCCTGCCACCTCTTCCATTTCTTCCTCCACGGCCACAATTAGAGCCAAGCTGAGATGTATCAGAACCAGTGAAATCCCTGATAATTGGAAGGACCTGTGGCCTGGAAGTTTTGATTAAAATGGTGCCACAAAGATGGGGCCAGGTGGCCAAATTTAAAGCAGACCTGACATTGAATGTGCGAGAAACAACCTTCCCTGCCACCTCTTCCATTTCTTCCTCCACGGCCACAATTAGAGCCAAGCTGAGATGTATAAGAACCAGTGTAAGGTAGTGCAAATGACTGAGGTGCAGGTTGATCACTATTAGGCTGCAGAGACGAGGAAGGAAATGAATGGGTAAGATTGAGAGATGCAAACAATTTTCTTCTTAAACTTGTCAAGATAAGTTTAATGAGCAAGTAGGAGAGCCTCAACTTCATCAATATCCATGGTTTCTAACTAACGTTCAACAAAAGTAACTGGATGGAACTCCTGAGGCAAACCTTCTAATATCACATCAATATGTTGATTGATATGTACGTGATCTCCAATTGATGCTAGGTTTTCTATGAGAAGACGAGTACATAGACATTCTTGAACAGTATGATTTTCAAGAGATGCGGATCTTAATTCAACACACAATCGTTGTTCCTTAGCATGCTTTTGCTTCTGAAAATAAGCTAAACCCCATAAGCCCATAAGAATGATCACAGCCAAGATCAGGAGCGGGGATCTCACTAGAGAGTGTGGACTGAAGCCACATATGGAACATTTGATCACATTGATGCCACTGACTGAACCTGGGGTTTATTTTGCCACATGTGTGGTCTTTTAGTATTGAGAAATCTAGGTGGAATTGAAGGAGAGAAGAGAACATCATGGAGGCTGTGAGCGCTGATGTGAGGGTCAACTTGTTAACACCAAACATGGAAATGCTTCTCATTGAGTTTCTCTGAAATCTTCAAGGAGAAATGCAGAGTAACATGATGCAGATACATCATCTATAAGAACTTGAGAGGTGGAGGACGAATAGGAATACCACCACAAGTAGCCAGGGTTAGTGATGGTCTCTGAAGCATGGGTATTTCTAAAATGGTGAAGTACCAATACCGGGTACGCACCCGTACCGGGTACTTGTGGTATTTCATTTTTTTTATTATTTGATTTTGAATGAAATTTGTGATTTTCTCAAATATCAATATAGTATATTTATGTGTTTTAATTTTTTTGTTATTGTATCTTAATATTATTTTTAGTTTTTTCAATTTTTTATATTGTTGTTTAGTTATAAATCTAACAATTTAGTTTTCTACTCATACATTTTATAGAAAATTCTTATTTCTTATTAACGTACCCGTACCTTGATTTTTAAAAAAAATGCCGTATCCCGTACTGGTACCAGTACCCGCACTGGGTACGTATCTGTACCTATGCATCATAGGTGATGGTGGCAGGTGGAATTGAAGGAGAGACGAGAAAATCATTGAGGTTGTGAGCGTTGATGTGAGGCTCAACTTGTTAACACCAAACATGGAAATTCTTCTCATTGAGTTTCTCTGAAATCTTCAAGGAGAAATGCAGAGTAACATGATGCAGATGCATCATCTATGAAGAACTTGAGAGGTGGAGGACGAATATGAATGCCACCACAAGTAGCCAGGGTTAGTGATGGTGGCGGGGAGGGAGGAGGAGGGGTTCCATGGATCAGTGGCTCTGTGAGACCATGTTGAATTTCAGCGAATTTATAACTAATTATTTTTTGGAATATTCTGTTTTCATTGATTTCAATAGAGAATTATTACATCATTATATGGGGAACCTAATCCTACAGATGTGTGCAGGTTAGTATATGAACTGTTCCTAACTATCTCTAATCCTGTGCAGTGCACAGGTTAGATGTAATTGATTCTAGAATATTCCTGACGGTCCTATAACTGGCTCTAATCCTGTTCCCAGATTAGGTATAACACACAACTGTGAAATACAGCTGATATGATCTAAGACGAACATTAATTATCACTAATAGGCCAAAAACCATCAAAAGAGAGATTTGGAATTAAGTGATATCTATCTTCACATATGATCTAAGACGAACATTGCGGCTTTGGTTGACACATGTACTCATATAGTTGCCCCCCCACCTATTAGCAAAATCTCTAGTCATTGTTATTCCATCACTTTTTGCTTATACTCAGCTGTTATAGAAATAGCATCATGTTTCTTGTTTTCAATCATTTTTACACGCGACGGCGAAACGAAAAAAGTTTTCCCTGTTTCATGTGTGAATCTTTGGAAACATGAAAATGTGAAAACCAAGTGTCTGATTTGTAATTTGAAGTGAAAACATTAAATGCTAAGTGGTAACAGAAAACATGTTTGAAAATTGAAACTAAACAAACTCTTAAAAATCCAAAAACTTGAATTGAAGCTGAATATTTTTCTTTGAAATACTCTTTTCCCCCTATTTTTTAAGGGTAAATATTCCCCTGACTATAAAATTTGAAATTAGAGGTTATTATCTGTAATATTTGCATCTAATGTTTCATACCTGGAATTTACTATGGTGTCCGTTGTACAGGGGGAGGGGACACTTCTGGCAACTGGTTCATATGACGGGCAAGCAAGAATTTGGACCACTAATGGTGGGTGTTTTTTCGTTCTTATATTTTATAATAGCATTTGAGGACTTATATGTGATGAGATAAACTCATAGATGTCTTGTTCTTAATATTTGGGTATAGTATTACTGTTTGCTATTATTTTAATGGGTTAACAAAGGATTTTTGGCTATTTTTGATGCCCAAAGAAGGTCAAGTTACCTGAGGAGGTGAACTTAAATTACCATTTACTTTGTTACAATGAATCCTTCCAGCATGAATATATAATATGGGCTCCTCAAAACTTGGCTGGAATTATCATTATCATAAAATGCTGGTTGGAATGTTGCATACCCAAGGAATTAGTGATTTTTCTGGAATGATCATTAGTTAAAATTTCTTAACAAATGATTACATGCTGCAAGATGTGTCCGTGGGTTAACAAATGATTACACTGCACTAAGCATAGTCCCATTTTGTTTTAGAAAGTCAATTGTGTCCGTGGGTTGTTTATCTAAGGAACTGTTAATCATATATAATTGCTGATGAAATTGTTATTCTCTATAACTAAAAGGGTGGGAGCACTATTAATCTTGTGTTATTTTTATTCAAAAGAATGATTTAACGAATAGAAAACTTTTGGGTAATGTTATTATACTCTTTGCTCAACACTTTGTATTTTATGATTGCCTGCATATGCACATTTTAATTGTATGCCGTTCTCTCTGTCATGTGAGTCTGGGTATATTAGGGCCTATTATAGGGCTTCTTGGCTATTGTTTTCAAAGATTTGTATAGGAAAGTGTGTAATCTACTAAATCGTTTAACTGTTTTTGGATAAATCTTTGAATGGGTATATTAGGGCCTATTAGGTTTTAGCAAACATTTTCCGTTTTCATATTCTTTTGTTGTTTTAAATTACAAAAGTGACACTTTGTCTTCACTTTGCTTTTTGTTTTCAAAGATTTGTATAAGTGTGAAAACAACTATATTGTTTTCATTGTTTTTGTACAGATCTTTGGAAACATAGAGCAAGAATAAAACAAACTGACATTTTTGAAATTATAAGTTAAAACAGGAAATGAGAGCAATAAAGGTTTTCTCAAAGCAAACATGTTAGTAGTATCTTGTTGCAGTCATCTTATTTGGTAAATCATTGTTCCTATTAGTGTTTTAAGCAGGCTCTTGGTATATATGAGTTTGCTTTTAGGACTTAAACCTTGATCATTGTTTTCAATTTATATGAGGTGGCTATCTATGACTAGGTGAGTTGAAGAGTACATTAAGCAAACACTCGGGACCAATATTCTCTCTGAAGTGGAATAAGCGAGGTGATTATATCGTGACTGGAAGTTGTGATAAAACTACGATTGTTTGGGATGTGAAGGCAGAAGAATGGAAACAACAATTTGAATTTCATACAGGTGAAAATTTTGAATGTGTATTTTAGTCGAGAGTAACTAACTATAAAAGAACTTTTGGTGATAGTTTTCTTAACCATATATATGAATGATTTTTTGATTGGGGTTTGATGTCTTGTTTAGGTCCAGCACTTGATGTTGACTGGCGCAGCAATATGTCTTTTGCCTCAAGTTCCACAGACAATATGATATACGTCTGCAAGATTGGTGAAACCCGCCCAGTACACACTTTTGCTGGACACCAGGTTCATACTTGAGACCCTATTTTTCAATATCACTGCTAATATCTATTCTTGAGAGGAATCAATCCCCTCCATGTTCATAAAAAGTTAATAATGGTTGGCAAGGTTTTCTATATAGCATAGTGGATAACCTTGCGAATTTCAAGAGAGTCTAGAATTCTTGAGACGCCACACTATTTATGTAGGTGAATTTTTTTTTGAATACGACCAGCACTAAATGAATTAATTAGATTGCGAATTCAGTATAATTTTCTGTGATCAAGTTGAGTCATACTTAATTTGTAGGCTTTGCATGTTGGCTTTTATATCATAGTTTGGTGAAGTTGAAGGTTTAGAGATCTGAACATTTTTGTCTGTGGTATTCTTAGAAAGCATTAGTTTTGAGATATTTCATGAAAATTTAATAATGATCGAACAAGTCTTACACCTGCCAAGGACCTTGCTTCATTTACAGGGGGAAGTTAACTGTGTCAAATGGGATCCTACAGGCTCATTGCTGGCATCCTGTTCTGATGATGTCACAGCAAAGGTATTACTTAGCTTCTTAGTAACTGATCCTAGGATCTTATGTTGTTCATAGTTACATATTTATTTTTGGGTTTGGTTAGGCTTTTTTGAACCGTACTTTATTTTTCACAATTATTTATTATTATTATTATTATTATTATTATTATTATTATTATTATTATTATTGTTGTTGTTGTTGTTGTTGTTGTTGTTGTTGTTGTTGTTGTTGTTATTATTATTATTATTATTATTAAGTAATTTCTGAAATTACTGTTTGTTATGTGTCCTTTTGATGTTTTTTGTATGGGTTGGATGCATTGTTTGCAGATATGGAGTTTAAAGCAGGAAAATTATCTTCACGATTTAAGGGAGCATTCCAAGGTACCCCGAGTTCTGCATCTTTTTGAATGTCTGTTTTGTGTGTTTGCAATGAGTTTAACTACTCATTCCATGTAGTTGGATTGACTAAAAAAGTTTCTTTATAGGAGATATATACCATCAGATGGAGCCCTACTGGTCCTGGTACAAATAATCCTAACAAAAAATTGGTGCTAGCTAGGTAAGTCAGTCACTGGTTAAATAATGTTCGTAAATCTGGATTTTATGCATTTATTTATTTATACAAGCAACCAACAACCAAAGTCTTTCTCTATGCATTTATTTATTTATGCTTCTGAAATATAGAAGTGTGTTGTTTCCTCTATTTCTTTACCCTCTGAGTCTTTAATGGATGGGTCACGACGATAATTCTTTGGCTGAAATTGGTAATACTGTGAGTTGCATGTGTTAACTCAACTGTACAAAATGAATGCTATCTTTGGCGGGTTACTGATTCCAATTGATTGTAATTGTCTGCTCATAGTTTTCTGCTATTTGGCTCTTTGGTTGACTTCCCCTCCATCCATCATGTCAGTACTTTTTAATTAATTATTTACCATATATTCTATTGTGATGGAGTTGCTTTGATGATATTCCTGGTCTTTAGTTTTTAATGGGATACACTAGGTTACAGTCCCAGTGGAGGTAGTATGTGGGCAAGGCAAAGACATTAAGATTAGTGTTCGTAAAAGGATAGCTAAGAAAGGAAAAGAAAAAGGAGTGACTGCATGCAAAATCGGCGACTAGTAAATTTGGAGAATATTATGATGCTTAAAAGAACTGTTTCCGGACGGGCTGTGCTCATTTTTTCCTCGTCTCTTGTTTTCTATCTCCCCTCTTGGTGACTATGTACGCCAATTCTGAAAGGGTCTTTTTCTTTCTTTCTAATTATGTTTTTAATAAAGGTGGGCCCATTTGTCAAATATTTCTGAAATCTTTTATAACTATATGATGCTTGGGCCTTGGAGCACATGTGTCATTTAGGATGCATCCTTAGGGATAATGCTTGGGCCCTGGAGCACCACGTGTCATTAAGGGCCCATCCTTGGGGATGGAAATGAAAATCAATGCGATGGAGAACTTCTTGAAAGAGCTACCTACTAGCACCTTTACACACCATGGGCAGAAGATGTGTTTGGATCTTCTGCTGCCCTTGTCTCCAGCTTCCCCTGATGCGCCATATCCAATGGTTAAGAAATAATAAAATATTAACGATTCAGAGGAAAGATAAAACCAAAAAGTAATCCAAGGGTCACATATAGTGCTGTTCATAGGGCAATAGAGAATAAATTGGAGAGGATATAGATCCGCAGAAGATATACGTGTTGGTTGCTAATAAATACAGAGGAGGGTGCAGGGAAAGACATTTGCAGTCAGCAATCAATTTCCAGTATTTTCTGATTCAGTCTCGAGACAATGCTGAAATTCAAACAGATGCCAGTGATGGGGTCCACGGAAGGAACACTTGTGCAGGGTTAAATGTCCAAAAGATTAGTTGGTTATAAGGAGGGATAAGAAAAGAACTAGGGAATGATGAGTGGTTTAAGTTAGTTACTGCTAAGGGGGAGGGAGTACACATGTAAAGAGATGCTATGAAGGTAGTGTGGGCAAGAGTACTGGTTAGATACCAGCATTTTACACTTTTTCAGCTAGGGTCAGGAGTGTAAAATCTCCAAGGAGCTTGAATTATGACACTGCTGAGAAGTGGGAACCACCTTTTGTAATTGTTATATTTCTCCTTAAATAATAGATATCTTCACCGTTTCATATTTTAAATCTCTACCAGTTTTTGACCTTTTGCAAAATATTTCCATGTTGGCAGTTTTATTATTTTGAAGGTGCTTGTATTTTCCCCTCTATTTTTTGTTTGGCTACTATGGGAAAAAGTGTGTGTACATGTTATAAACTACATGCTTGTATTTTTTTGCAGTGCCTCATTTGACTCAACTGTAAAACTATGGGATGTCGAACTTGGGAAACTCATCTACAGCTTGAACGGACACAGGTACTGTTTTTAATTGCGTTGTTTTATTTTTTTGGACATTGTGTAGGATTCCCCCACCTATCAGCCCCTTTCTGTTTCAAAGTCGTACTGGTTTGGAGGAGGCTGATCAACATGAAATCTTTAATCTTTACTGTGCAGTTTAACAAATGTTAATGGATTCATTAGTAAAAAAATACACAGTGAAAGATGGTCTGCCAGGCTCTTGTTTTTTGGCTGACATGTTTATTTTGTCTTGCAGGCAACCTGTATACTCTGTTGCATTCAGTCCCAATGGTGAGTATATAGCCAGTGGGTCTCTTGACAAATCCTTACACATATGGTCGTTGAAGGAAGGCAAGATAGTTAGAACATATGCAGGCAGTGGAGGCATTTTTGAGGTCTGCTGGAATAAAGAGGGTGACAAGATCGCTGCATGTTTTGCCAATAATATAGTCTCTGTTTTGGATTTTAGAATGTGATTGCGAGAAACACCATGTTCTCCTGGCTGGTTATTTATTTTAGAACGAGATTGCAAGAAATACAATGTTCTTCTGGCTGGTTACGTTGGATTCTTTCTTTTCCTTTCTATACTAAAGGTTAGATTGGTTGAAGTGTATCCTGGTGTATAGGTTTTTCATTTTAATTATTAGGCATAACTCATTTTTCTTGGATCCTGTTGTAATTTGTTACTATTAGCAAAAAGTAATTTGTAGGAGAGCATTCTTAAAATGCCAAAATGTATAGAATTAGTTGGACAATATCGTGTTTAATTATTACTCAACTTCTGTATTTAGTTGCCCCTTTCTGCTTTAGCTTCCGATTTCTTCAATTACAATATGTTTGATAGAAATGGCAATGGAATGGAATGCAAGATATTTTGCTAATTATTCTTGAGTTCTAAAACATAAAATAATTTCTCAAGTGGTATTCTAAAAATAGCTCCATAGATTAGTACCAGTCTTAGTTTTAGTGGATGTTTAACATTGAAATGGAGGAACGATATCATTTCAACATAGAGCTCCTTTTTGTTTGTTTGGCATTTGCTACCATTTGATTCTTTAAGTAGGGTTGTTAAAAAAAACAATGAACCAAATTGAACCGTCAGAATTAAACTAAACTAAAGTTAAAATAAGTTAAAATAATTGAACTATAATATGTAATTAGTAAATCAAATCATATTACACGAACAATTTTAGAATCGAACTATATGACAAACATGACAAATATTATGCACTAATATGTCTCAACTTTATTATCATCAAAACCTAAAGAATATATGTCATGAACAAATTTGTTTTAACATCCTCCTCCTTGTTTACTTTAAATTTGTCCCTAAGACACGGAACCACCCCATTCTGCTGATAGCCTCATTTGACATAATTTTTTATATGACCCTATTGGATAGGCGACTATATATCTTTCTTTAGATGATAACAGTCATTAGTGTGGTGACCCTTCACCTCGTGGTACTTGCACCATATGCTGAGTTAGGGCCATATTGTAAATGTCCTAGAGGATGGCAAAGGCGAAATATTAGAGTGTGGAACACTTCACGCGATATTTGCTCCCAACAAATGATGAGAGGCGTAAAGTTGTCAGCGAGCCTCCTACTCCACTTGAAAGTTGTTGCTGCTGCAATGAGTCAAATGCGCCAAAGGCATGTCGGACTTCTTCTCATCATTGCTCTCTCATCCCTTAATGTAAAACTTAACTGTGCTATGATTTCATTCATAGAGACAACGAGCTTCTAGGTGACTAACTCATTGAAATGTCCATCTCTTAAACTATTCTCGAATGCTCCCACAAACATTTCCTAGTTTGAGTGAATTACCTTGATAGTTGCCTCATTGAAACAGGTAAGATACAATCCCAATGACTCAAAGTATCCATGGTAGACATTGAACATGCTATTGGTAGATACCTTACGATGCTTACTCGCCGAGAATTGGTGGACGGATATTTTTGAGATCTTGGTAACTAGTTATTAAGAGGCGTGCGAGGTTCATGAACAAACCTAGGAACCACCCCATCTCAAATGCAGAAAATTTCAAACTTAGGAACCACCCCATCTCAAATGCAGAAATTTTCTGAGAATGCTGTGTAGGTTTAAATTTTCTGAGCATAGAAATACAGTTTTGTAGTTAATTTAAGAAATTTAAGAAATCCCCAGTTAACTAGACCGGCAACAGCTTAGGCGCTTCTCCTTTAAGAATTTTTTTTTTTAAGTGTTAAGTTCCCCAATAATCCCCACGAGTAAGTTCACCAATAATCCTTACATGAACATAAACCATTGTTAAAGTGGTGGAACCGGTTCCGATCCCTCATTACAATTTGACGCCCGGTGATCCTAGATATCATCTTCATCACAGCATGACAATCTAAACAAACACGAAGGTTCTTTACAATCTTAATTGTAGTTCCTCGACTGGTACTAATAAGCCCAAATGCCAACGCAAGTTTCTCACTATGAACTTCCAAGGATAGCTCCTTCTGTTCTTCCTCTATGTCATGTAAAACAACATCTGTCTTTGGAGTATAACCATTGCCCTTGAGCCAACTATTCATCTCCTCCAACATCATGTATATATCTTTGCTCTTAGGGTGTCTTAAATCACCAGCAATAAATTCATGTACCCTGTTGTTAACTTCAATTATACTACAACCAGGTTCTTTTTCAACTCCACTGTCTTTCATCAACGATCTAACCTTAGCTGCACCAACCCAGTTGCCAGAAGCAGCATATATGTTCGAAAGAAGAACATAAGTCCCAGAACTAGCTAAATCACTGCTCAGAATAAACTCTGCTATCTCCTCTCCCAATGAAATATTGTTATGGAGTCTACAAGCCCAAAGTAGAGTTCCCCAAAGCACAGGATCAGGATCGATCCTCATGCACCTCACAAGATCATAAGCTTCTTGCAAATGCCCGGCTCGACCAAGTAGCTTAACCATACATCCAAAATGCTCAACCCTTGGTTCCATCTCATACTTATTCTTCATCAAATTGAAAATCTCCAATCCTTTGGCAACCAAACCAGAATGTCCACAGGCAGTTAAAAGTGCAATAAAAGTAACATGACCAGGTTTAACTCCCATATCACACATCTCATGAAACAACTTCAAAGCTTCTTCACTACACCCATTAACAGCATATCCCATCATCATTGAGTTAAAAGCCACCACATCCTTACCGTTAATCTTATCAAAAACATTTCTTGCATCCTCCAAGCTCCCACATTTACAGTACATATCAACCAAAGCAGTACCCACACGAACTTCAACCGCAACAATGTCTTTTCTCTTGTTCTCAATGTAAGAATGAACCCATCTACCACTCTCCAAAGCACCAAGCTGACCACAAGAAGAAAGAACAGCCAACAAAGTAACCACATCAGGCCTGACTTTTTCAACAAGCATTCTTCTAAAAAGCAACAAACACTCATTGGGAGACCCATTCCGAGCACATCCATCAATCATCACGTTCCAAACAACCACGTCTCTATTTTCTCCCATTTCATCAAACAACAACCGAGCCTCACGTAGCTTCCCATGTTTCGCGTAGCACGTAAGCATTGCCGAAAAAGTAACCAAACTTTTCTGAGGCATTTCGTCAAACACTTTCTCGGCGGAAATAACATCAGCCCATCGCGCATAACCATTGACAAGACCCGTTGCCACGTAAGTGTCGGAGCTCAAACGGAATTTGATGATGTGGCAGTGAATGGCTTTGGTGGGCCGAAGGGTGGTGCCGTTGAGAAGGGAGGAGAAGGTGAAGGCGTTGGGTTGGATACGGTGGGCAAGCATTTGAGCGTAGTAAGAAAGAGCTTGGTCGTTGAGCTGTGATTGGGTGTGGGCATGGATAATGGAGGTCCATGTGAACACGTTTGGGTTACGGGTGCGGTTGAAGAGGGTAACGGAGTAGTGAAGGTGGCCCACGGTAGAGTAACGGCGTTGGAGTTTGAAGTTTAGGATAGTATGGTCGTCGAGGCCGTGGCGAATGAGAGTTGCGTGGATTTGGAGAAGGTGGTTTTTGGATTTGGATTTGTCTATTAAGAGGGCGAGGGTGTCTACTTGATTTGAATGTGTTGATGGCGGTGCTGCGGTGGTAGACGGTGGTGGTGGCGGCGGTGCTGTGGTGAAAAGTGGGGTTGTGGCCATCCTTTGTTGGGGCGATTTATTTCAAATAATTGTGGTCCACAAAATCAAATCTTTTCTAATTTCTTGTGAGCAGTGTATAAAGGCTCCCAAAATATGTTCAATAATATTTCATTTTTCAATTTTCATTTTTGTATGATAAAACTTATTTTAGATTTTGAGGTGGTGAAGTCATGTTTTTGCTGCGTTGAAGCATTACTTTCTTTGCAACATAGTAGAGGGTATTTGTATGATTAACACTGCAACATTTAAGTCAATGATAAAAATCAGAAGTAATGTATGAGTTAGAATGAATTTAAATACATAAAATGGAGCCTTTTACCCTTACATATCAACAACGGTTGAAACCGTTCACATGTGATGCAATGTAATCTGCGGATAAGTGTCTGATTGAATCATATGGTGATTGATGCGTTGAAGGGTAGAATTGTTAGCTACTGGCCAAACAAAGATCTATCTGTTTTGTGCGCCTTTTAACTTGAGGTTCACTTTTAGATCTTTTGTCATGGACCTAGCAAACAGTCCAGAACAGTTGCCCTTCAAGCTCTTATTCATATTCTGTTGAAAGAGAGCTTTTTTCATGTACAACTTTAGGCAGACTATTATCAAAAGTAAGTGAAGAGTCTTGATGGACGTCATTAGCATTAAAAACAAATACATTAAATATTTTTCTCTTCATCAATAATATTTTGTAAGGGAGTCCAAATGCATGTCCCATTTATGACAATAATAATATTATAACATCTCACATTCTCCTATTCTAATTGATATATGTATTATAATATTAATCAAGAATTTAATGTGATGTACTGAAGGTGTTTAATGTGTCGGCAACTAATGAGGTGTAAAAGGTTGTAGGAATGGAAGAATGAAGGGTAAAATGAACATTTTATCCTAAAGGATATCTTTGTCATTTTACAAATGTCTTGTGACATTTCAAGTCGAGTTAAAAGTAACTAGGTTTTAAGGAATAATAATAAATTCCTTAAGTCTTAATTGATAATCAAAGAAAAATTGAGAATTTAACGATGAAGTGAGGACATTTATGTCATTTCCCGTTAATGAAGGATATTTTACTTATTTCACAACCATTATATTTCAAGTAGAGCAAGATTAAAAAGGGTTTAAGAAATTGAATTAATTATTTAATCCATGATTAAGAGTAATGACGAATTAGTAATATCAGATTAATAAGGGGGCATAAGTGGGATTTTGTAGGAACTAATAAAAGACACTATTACATTTAACAAGGGACCTATATAAAGATAAGATGATGCAAAATTAGAAGGAAAATGCAGTTTGTTCTCCTTTCCATATTTGGGATCGAGAGAAAGAAAGGAGAAGAAGTTTGGGAATGCAAATCCTCCTTGCTTGTGTCCAAGGTTCTCCTTCGCAGCCATAATCAGCCCTCAAGCTACCATCGAGTTATGGAGAAATCGATGAAAGACTGTAGGTTAACATACATTAAAAATCAAATTGAAGGGATTGCAAAGAGAAGACCATCAAGGATCAAGGTAGAATGAAGATGAGCCTTGTGAATTAAGATCAATCTGAAAACTAAAAGGAGCAAGGGGAAGGAAAAATTGTGTACCTAATCAAGGTTGCATGCAATTGAGGAATACTTACCATCATCTTTTTCTTCATGAGGTGGGTTTCTTTTAAGCTTGAGTCTTAGTTAGGGTTAGTTATAAATTAATGATTCTCTGTTAGGTTCATGATGATGTTGATGGTGTATAGAGCACAAAACTGACATGGTAACTAAGTTAAATCATTTTTAGAATGCTATATGATGAAAAGGAAGTTTGAGAGAGGTTATGAGAATTGTGAATTATGTGTAGGAACGAAGGAACTCTGAGTTCTTGGGCTAATTACATTTGTAAAAGAAATTACAACCAACATGCAATATTCCCGAGCCTTTGTAGACTAAGGGAGCTAGTGAAGAAAAAGGGAAAACCCGGGGATATTACAACCGTAATGAATATTACGACCAACCTGTAATATCCCCTGGTTTCTTGCCAGAGTGAGGTTTGCATGGGAAACACACATGGCCAATTACAGTCGTAATGAATATTACAGCCAGACCACAATGTTTGATGGTTGTTGACCAAAGAACCTAGTTTCATGTCCTAAACTCCAACTTAATATGGTTAATCATCCCTTATGTGATTACCATATTGCTAATAATAAACACTCTTAAGATAAAACTATGGTCAAGTAATGTATGATTAAAAATTGTTAAAGATTAAGATACAATTGTGACTAGAACATGGATAATAAGTTGTAATGCATAAGGCCCACACAGAGAATTAGATTAGGATATTCTTCATCTTTTTAATAATACAACATGATGAAGGATGTGATGGAAATAGTCATGATTACTTGGGTAACAATTATATGTATATAAGTCAAGTATCTAACTATCTATTCATCAATGCGTAACTGTATACATCTTATTAGACGTTTAATTAGGGCTAAGTGAGAACAAAAGATCCACCGTGGCTAAGTGGGTTCTCCGTTTATACAAAAAAAGAATAAGTCTTGGTAAGTGGGGTATCACTTACGGAGTTAATCTAACTGCAATATTACCAAAATAGAATATGTATCCAATTTCAGTTTAGAATAGTGACCATAATGCCAGAACCCAAAACTAACTCAAAAGGATAGCTCTATGATTAGGATCTATCATGTTCTCATGTCAGATAAGTTTAGATTTTCAGATTTTTCTCACGTTCGTTGATCTAGACATTTATTCTTAGTTTATGTCAAGACTAATTTCAGACCATAATACAATCACTCTTATCCTTAAGGATTTCAATCAAGTATTGCTTAAGATCTCATATAGTTATTTCTTAAAAGATCAAATAGTTATTCCTAAGACCTCAAGTAAGATGTTGTTGGAGCTTAGACGTACTATCATCAAAAGTTTAGTCAGTATAGATAGCAAGTGATAAGAGGTTTTAATGCTTGGTGAGGAGAGTTTAAAATGTCTAGTAGGAAGTCCACTAAGAATTTAGTTCTCACCAATATTGTTTATCATTTTATTTGAGAAGGAAATTATAGGATGGTCAAAACGGAGGAAGTGAGGAATTGAAGAAAGTAAAGTTAAAATTTATGATTTAGGTTATAAAAGTGGGATTGTTAATTATGTAACCCCTCTGATGTATTTTTTACTTCTTTTGTCATTTTTAGTTCTCTCTGAGACAACCTTACCGCTTAAACTTCCAGAGAACCACCTTTGAGTACTATAATACTTAAAGTTGTATAATATTATCTAGAGACTTATTATATGTTGTTCCATTTTGGCATCAAAGCCGGTCGAGCAGTCTGTGAATTAGGTAGCTAGTGTAACACCCTAATTTTTCCGCGTAATTAAATATTAAAATCAGAGTAAAATAGAAACAAATCATACAATTAGGATCCACATCCAACATCAACCTGCTCATATATTTTGACATGCAACATATATAGTAATTAAAGAACACCACATAAGTCTGAACTTCAATATTTTCTTAAGCAGCGGAAAATATCGGGACTGGATAGTTAAACTATTCCAACATAATTATAACAAATGTAGTTATAAGGAAATTATCAACAAGAGAGATTCACATAAAAATCTCCATCAACATAAATTTATCCAACCACAGAGGTATAAATATATATAGTTTCCTCCCAGCATAAACAAAACAAGCACCGACACTCCAGTGTTATATATCAGAGCAGACACCGACTTGATAAAAGCATAAAGGAGAGTATCCTCTTCTACTAACATCCACACCTTCACTGCGGATCACCTGTGCGTTAACCACATTGAGGAAACATTTAAACAAAAGGGGTGAGATATCATAATAATATAAAGGAAATCATTATAAACAACATGCATTAGGTTAACACATGCAATATCAACCAACATCAACACCAGATTATACAAGCATAAGAATAACACAACAACAATTCAAATAAATATCTCATATTAATCAACCAACAACATCATCACTACTTATCCACCAACCAACATGGAATCACATGATAATAAACCCACTTAATCACAACAATACCACATATTAGCAACGTAGCGACATAATTAATATAAAATGCAATGAGACTCACAACATGAATCAATGCTTATGCATGCGGTACCAATTTTCGTGAACACTCAGGTTCACCGTTCCGATCCTCACCTCCTAGGATCAAAACCACTCACTGACCCATCACCTCTAGAATCAACTACCGGCCCAATCCACACCATGAGATTTTAGGCTCACCAAGCACGAACCATTATTCACAAATGTATGCAATGCGACTATTTATACATACAACTACTACAACATCATCGTGCACAATAATCCACCACCATGGTTATTATACACCGCTCAAATTGGTCAACGAGCATAACATATAGTTCATACAACATATATATATATATATATATATATATATATATATATATATATATATATATATATATATATATATATATATATATATATATATATATATATATATATATATATATATATATATATATATATATATATATATATATATATATATATATATATATATATATATATATATATATATATATATATATATATATATATATATATATATATATATATATATATATATATATATATATATATATATATATATATATATATATATATATATATATATATATATATATATATATATATATATATATATATATATATATATATATATATATATATATATATATATGAATGCGTTAGGGATCGTATACTCAAATAATCACATTTGAAGTTATGCATTATATCACAGATTTAACATTACATCAATCATGTCGACATACAATACCTCATGTTCACAAATGTATGCAATCGAGAAGTGGTGTATTTATTAATGGACAGAGAGGATGTATTTTTTCAAACTACCATGGTTATTGTACACCGCCCAAAGTGGCCAACAAGCATAAAATACATTTCATACAATATGAATATATATCTTTTATGCAATCACA
This sequence comes from Lathyrus sativus, assembly GCA_963859935.3. Classification (NCBI taxonomy): domain Eukaryota; kingdom Viridiplantae; phylum Streptophyta; class Magnoliopsida; order Fabales; family Fabaceae; genus Lathyrus; species Lathyrus sativus. The sequence goes on from OZ012738.1 coordinate 496,147,656, forward strand.
ATAACATCATTAAAACATTCCCATATTACTGTCATTAACATCACAACAACATCTTTGTAACAACACTTAAGAGGATCTGAACTAACAATCCTTAGAGGATCTGAACGTTGGTTAACATTTCATTTCTCAAGAGAATTCAGAACACATGCAAGCAAACACGTGTCACTCCAAATCTGCAAAGGTGGCGTGTACACTACTGAAGAGACGTTAGAGGTGAAGTTTGAATAGTGAAAATCTTGATTTTCCCTCCAAATTGTCAGAAGCAATAAATGCTTGAAATGATTTTATTCTTTTTCATTAAATGCTTTGTTCAAACGTGCTTATTCTGACTGTTTGTATGCCTATGTGTTTTAGTATAAATACATCTCTTCTTTTCACATTCACACTTTCCACATCTCAACCATTTTATGCATTTCTGTCTCCTCTTCTCTCTTCATAAAAACCCTTATCCTAAGCGTTTGACAAATCCATCTTCAATGGCAACTTTATCATCAATTGCTGCACAATTTAAATCTACAATGGCTGCAGTTACCTCTGCTAACATGGGCGTAGCTCCTTATTCTCCACCAAAAAGAACATTGCTCACACCTGTTGAAAAACTGGAAGTTCTATGTGAATCAATGGTGGAATTTGATTCACTTGCTGAGAATGGGTTTGAATTTCGCTCCATTATAGGTGCTCAAGGATGGGTGAAGTATTTTGATAGACTTTTTGGACCAGTTTACCCCCTTCTTGTGAAAGAATTCTGGATCCATGCTTCTGTATATCCCAAGTTTATTTTATCTTCTGTTCTGGGCAAAGAGATAATTATAACAGAAGATCTGATTAGAAAACTCATTGGCTATGAGGAAACAGATGGAGTATCACACTTGCCAGCTGGGCGTGTTGATATGGATGAAGTATATGAGGAAGTGATAACTGCTGGACAAGCTTCTAATAAGTTCAAAGATCTGAAGCCTGACTACAAGATCTGGGCTAAGATTTTCATGGGATGCATTCATCACAGAAAGTCAACAAACTCTCCAGACTATGTCAATAATGAACAACTCTACTTTATGTATTGCCTAAGTCAGAGCACCAAGGTAGATCTTCCATATATTCTTTTTATGCATCTTTGGAATCATATAAATGCCTCTAGAGAATATGTGAAAGAAAAAGGTCAGAAGATCAGAACTTGGATTCCTTTTGGAAGGTTAATCTAAGATCTTCTAACTGAGAATGGACTTGTAACTGCTCTGTACGCTGCTGGAGTCACAAAGGAATTAGAATTTATTTTGGGAAAGCCTCTGAATGCCAAAAGTCTTCAGAGACTTAAAATAGTGGAAGAACTCACAACAACTCCCAAGAAGCTGAACATTTCTGAATTGAGTCAGAAGAGAACTCCTATAGATGATTACCCTCTGTTCTATGCTGAAGAACCAAGGGAAATTGTTGTAAGATATATTGATGAGTGCAAGAAAGAAGGAAAGCCTATTCCTGCAGATATTATAAAGAGAGCAAGACAACCATTGCCTGTTGTAGAAGAAGAAGAACCACCAAGAAAGAGGACTCAACCAGAACCAGAAGCTGCACCTGTTCAGAAGAAGCCCAAGATTGCTGAGAAGTCACAGAAGCTACTAAAGAGGAAAGAATCTGGAGACACTCCTTCTGTACCAGCTAAACGCATCAAAATCAAAAGGTACTAAAACTTTTGTATCTTCTGCAAATCCTATTGTTATAAATGATTCAAATGTTAAGTCTATTCCAAAACCTCCATCTTCACAAAATCAATCTGTTACTGCTCCACCTCATGTTTCTACTCCATCTCCACAAAAATCTTCTAATCCAATTTCCATATCACCTGTACAACAACCCTCTGTACCACAACCAACAACAACAAAACAAAAAATTCATACTCCACAACCAGAGGTTCCAACCAAACCATCTGTACCACAAAAACAACCATCAGAAAAACAACCCACAGAACAACAACAAACAACAAAACCATCTGCACAACAAAAGCCATCTGAACAACAAAAGCAACCACAAGAAAAACAACCAGAAAAACAATCTGAACCCCTACAAGAAAAGGACTCTGCACATCAACAACAACAAAAATCATCTGAACCTTAAATACAACAACAAAAGACACAACCACAATCACAAAATCCATCATCCAGCACATCTACACCCACTGCACCTGTTCCAGTTTCATCTGAACCAATAAAAATTTCATCTGATCCACCCACCTCAGAACCCCCATCAAAACCCTCTGAAAATCCTTCAGAATCAACCAATCCTTCTGAAACCAACATCCCTGAGACAAAAGTTCTTGACGTTACACCTCTGAAAACTGTTTTTCAAGTGTCTTCTACTTCTTGCACACCAACCACTTCATCAAACTCCTCAGAATCTGACATACACCCAGATTTTTTGATATCCCCTTCTCACAGAGATTCTGAGGTAAACCAACCAGAACCTCCTGTATCATCTAAAGTTCCTATTCCAGATCCTACTCCCACACCTAATCCAGCATCTGAAATCCTCATTCCAAATCCCAACCCAACATCTAACCCAAGAAGATCTATCTCATGTGCACAATTATCATCTCTTTTTCACAATCTCTCCTATGGTTTCAAACTCAAAGATTTCTATGACAGAGTTGAACCATCTGACCCTATCACTCCCTTGAAACCCAAACTTACAATCACCCTACCATCTGTGCTTCTCACCTATATTCAATCTATGACAGAAGTAGGTTCATTAGCAACACTATCAAATTTTGCTAAATCTGCAAAAGCTGTTACTTCAGCTATACTTGTTTCATCTGATAAACCTGCTGCTTCTGATGAACCTGCAAAATCTTCCTTCCAACCTTACTCCAATAAACCCTTTGATGTGGTTTCCTATCAAACCAGAGCAAAACCAAATCTGTTAAATGCTTTAAACAGATCCACACCTGACAAATCCCCTGAAATTCCTTTCATACCATACTACCCTCCTCCTCTAATTTCCATTCAGAAATCTTTATTTCCACCTACTCCTCAACCAAAACCAATAACATTGGAGACTCTGTTACACCCCAAACTTAGACTAAGCATTGATCATTTATTTACATGCCTTTTGCAAGAAATACAGATGTATTTAGGTACTGTACAGAAGAAGTGTTCAGGAACAATGGATGCACAAGAATCTGATGTCATATGGAATGGATTCATCAACAGATTCAACTCTGTAGCATCAAATCTGAAGAACATATGTTCTGATGATGCGAAGCTCAGATTTTCTGAAGCTGCAAGAAGTCTATTCTGGACTGTCAAGAGATCTGGACCATTACTTCTTACAGATGCTCCTCCATCATCAGAAGAAACTACTGAATCTGCATCTGAAGACAACCCTTTGGCCATGACTCTGGTAGAACTTCCTTCTGGCTCTAATGCTCTAAGCTCTATAGATCCTATGGAAATTGACTCTATTCAAGCTCTAGAAAATGTTCAACCTTCTTCATCTGAGATAAAGAAAGAACATCTAGATTTTGAGGATAAAATTGCTGCTCTGGAAGCTGGTCAATCAGAGATCAAGTCTTGGATGGCTAAACAGGATAAAAAGTCTGAAGACATGACTGAGTCGATGTCAAAACAGGATCAGAAGAATGAAACAATGGCTAAGTGGATGTCAAAGCAAGAACAATCCTCCTCTGAGATCACGGATCTGTTGAAGATGCTTTTGTCAAAACACTCTTAGTTTTTCATCTTTTTCATTCTGATGTTTTTGCATCTGATGTTTGCTTATGTATTTCTGAATATCTTCTAATGCATGTACTCTTGCTCTGAACTGAATTGAATGAATGTTTCAAAGTTTTCTCCACATGATTTATCTTCTTTACTGTTTCCTTTTATTTGTCTTTTTAAAAGTTTTTACTTTTTGCTTATGAGAAAAAAGGGGGAGAAAATATAGATCTGAACTGTTTAATTAAACTTCACCAGAATGAAACTTTAGACATATCTATTCTATCCAACATTATATCTAAGTATTTCAGAACATTTGATAAGTACACTCTGTAAAAGAAACTCTGAGACTCTCAGATCACTTGACAATTATCAAACTCTGACTCTGAAATTTGCAAGACACTCTGACTCTCAAATGATAAAAGAACAATCAAGATCTAACTCTGAAAATTACTCAAGAAAAAAGGGAAGTTTCTATTCCTTATTTGTATTTAATTCAGGGGGAGATTCATCATCTCAGGGGGAGTTATAATTATCATATTTTCAATTAAACAAAATTTCTGATGTTTTTGTCATCATCAAAAAGGGAGAGATTGTTAGAACACAGATTGGTTCTTAATAATATCTCTATGTTTTGATGATAACTATTATGAAAATTTGTAATTAAGAATTATATACTCTAAAATTTGCTTGAGAATTTTTACTGCAGATAGTAAAGAAATAAACACTCCAAAAGCAAATCAGAATTGAACATAAGAAATTTGCTAGACTCTGAAGCGTCAGATGCATCCATTAGAAGATTCTGATTGCTGCCAACAGAAGATCCTGAGCGTAACCTTCAGAAGATTCTGAAGCAGAAGCTCCAGAAGGATCTGAAGCAGAAGCTCCAGAAGAATCTGAAGCAAGTCAGAAGCATCTGAACCAAAGAAGAATTCTGTATGAAGAGTTTTTCAAAGCATAGTTACTACAGAAGATTCTGAAAGTACTAAAGCTGCCAGTACTGAAGATCTGTCTCAAATATGCTCTAATCTTAAACACGCTAAAAGCACACCTGCTGCAGAAGACTCTGATTCAGCAAAACTCTGATCATCATTAGAAGGCTCTGATCTAATTAGACTCTGATGAATTTGCTGAAAACTGAAGAAGAATTATTCAAAGTTTATATCCGTTGGAATGATCCCAACGAATCTTTCCTTATTTATGCTAGACACAAGAACACATACAAAAAGGATTTATCTGTGCTTTCTTCTTCTAAGAAAGGTCACTTGATGTGAAGACAAAAAAGGCTCAGACCTTTTGGACACTCTTCTCAACGTGAAGCTCACCTTAGATCAGCTGCCTATAAAAACAAGACTTCACCAATTTCTTCAGTTGACGTTTTTATCCAAAAGAAATCAACATTCAAGCTCTCATACTATTCATATTCTTTCTAAGAATTAATTTCTTTGTTCTTAATAGTTAAGTGAAAAATCACAGTTGTGATAAAGCTTTATAGAAGCAATCTTAAACACTTGTATTTGTATTACATTTGATTGTAAACCATAAGAAGATCCAGTTAGGATCAGTAGTTCTTGAGAAGACTTTGAACAGTTGTTCTAAGTGCTTACTTTTGTAATCAGTTGATTAAATAGTGGATTAAGTCCTTGATTGATAAAGGCAAATCACTCTAGGAAGGGTGGACTGGAGTAGTTGAGTTCAACGAACTAGGATAAAAATACTTGAGTTTTTATTTCTATGTTTTAATCTTCTTACTTATTCAACCCCCCTTCTAAGTATTTTCTCACCTTCAGTTGGCATCAGAGCTTCGGTTCTGTGTGTGCTACCACTTAACAGTGACAGTAAAGATCCAGAGAGAACTACTTTGATATATATTTGGTTGTTACTATGGCTGATAATACAATGTCTAACATTAACAACAAATATGAAGAAAGGGACAGAATCAGCACCAAACCCCCTATAATCAGCACCAAACCCCCTATGTTTGATGGGAAGAAATTTGATTATTGGAAAGACAGGATTGAAAGTTTTTTCCTTGGATATGATGCTGATTTATGGGATCTGGTCATAGATGGATATGTTCATCCCACTGATGGGAATGGCAAGAAGATAGACCGAAAATCTATGACAGATGCTCAAAAGAAAGAATTTAGAAATCATCACAAGGCCAGAACAATATTGTTGAATGAAATATCCCACACTGAGTATGAAAAAATTACAAACAGGGAAACTACATTTGACATGTTTGAATCCTTAAAGATGACTCATGAGGGAAACTCTCAAGTCAAGGAAACAAAGGCTCTGGCTCTGATCCAGAAGTATGAAGCCTTTAAGATGGAAGACTCTGAATCTGTTGAAGCTATGTTCTCCAGATTTCAAATACTTACAGCTGGACTAAAGTTTCTGGATAAAGGATACTCTACTGCTGATCATGTGAAAAAGATCATCAGAAGCTTACCCACCAGATGGAGACCTGTGGTGACAGCGCTGAAGATGGCTAAAGATCTGAACAAGATCTCATTGGAAGAACTGATCAGTTCACTAAGAAGTCATGAAATTGAACTTGAGGAAGATGAACCTCAAAATAAAGGTAAATATGTTGCTTTAAAATCTAATAAATCTGCTAAAGCATTGCAGGTAATAGAGGAAAGCTCTGAAGAATCCTCATCTGAAGATGAAGATGAACTATCCATGTTGTCCAGAAGAATAAACAAACTCTGGAAGCATAAAGGAAAGAAGTTCAGAAACTTCAGGAAGCCTGACCAAAGAAAAGAGAGTCTTCTGGACACAGAAGATCTGGCAAAAAGGAGGTTGTATGTTATGAATGTAAATAACCTGGAAATTACAAAAATGAATGTCCAAAGGTGCTGAAAGAAAATCCTAAAATAAAATTTGATAAGAAGAGAAAGGTTCTGATGGCCACCTGGGATGATTCAGATACATCTGAATCTGAATCTGAGTCAGAAGAAGAATGTGCCAATGTAGCTTTGATGGCAGACATAGAAGATCAGGAGGAAGGAACTTCAGGATCTGAATCTGACTCTGAATCTGACTCTGACGCTGAAGAGGTAATGGCTAAACTCACTAAAGAAGAACTTATCAAAGTGTTATCAGAAGTTCTGAAAAGCTATAACAATATTAAGCTCAAATATAAGAAGCGTTAAAGCAATCTTGTATCTGAGAATAATATTCTCAAATCAGAAGTAGCTGAGCTAAATGAAAAGAACTTAAAATTGAAAAATGATTCTGAATTAGCTCAACAAAACTCTGATTCTGAAACTGAATCTGAATGCTAAAATTTTTTGGAAAAATATGATTATAGCTTTTAGAAGTTTCTTGCTAAAAGCATAGACAAAAGCAAAATGGCTTCTATGATCTATGGAGTTAGCAGAAATAACAGAAAAGGAATTGGATATGAATCCTCCTCTGGAAAGGATTTAAATCCAAAACCTGTTGATAAAATTATCATCAAGAAAACTCCTTTATATTCACACTTTAAATTTGGTCACTTGAATGATATTGAACAAACACGCTCTGAAAAGAATATTCATGTGTTTAAATCTAAGGCTAGTCAGAATAAACCTTATGTTGAAAAACATAAGTTTAGCCAAACCTTCAGAACAACTAACCCTAAAGGACCCAAGAAGATCTGGGTACCTAAAAGTAAAATAATTTATGTTGCAGATGTTCTTAGCAGCAAGGTCAGGACACCAATCATGGTACCTGGATTCTGGATGCTCACGACACATGATAGGAGAAAGGTCTATGTTCCAAAGCCTGGAGCTTAGATCTGGAGGTGATGTGAAATTTGGAGGGAACCAGAAGGGCAAGATCATTGGATCTGGCACCATTGGAAATGGTAAACTTCCCTCTATTACTAATGTTTTACTTGTTGAAGGGTTAAAGCATAACTTATTGTCCATAAGTCAATTAAGTGACAATGGTTATGATATTACCTTTAATAAAAAATGTTGTAAATCTATTAGTCAAAAGGATGGCTCTATCCTATTTAGTGGTAAGAGGAAAAACAACATTTATAAAATAAATCTTTCAGAACTTAAAGTTCAGAATGTTAAATGCCTTTTGTCTGTTAATGAAGAGCAATGGGTCTGGCACAGAAGATTGGAGCATATTAATATGAGACGTATATCTCAGATTAATAAACTTAATCTTGTCAGAGGACTTCCTAATCTGAAGTTCACCTCAGATGCTCTTTATGAAGCATGCCAAAAAGGGAAGTTTTTGAAATCATCTTTTAAATCAAAAAATGTTGTTTCTACTTCCAGACCACTAGAATTACTTCATATTGATCTGTTTGAACCAGTGAAAACTGCATCCATCAGAGACAAGAAGTATGGATTAGTCATTGTTGATGACTATAGTAGATGGACATGGGTAAAGTTCTTAAAACACAAGGATGAGTCACATTCTGTGTTCTTTGACTTCTGCAAGCAAGTCCAGAATGAAAAAGATTTCAAAATTATAAAAGTCAGAAGTGATCATGGTGGTGAATTTGAAAATAAATATTTTGAAAAATATTTTAATGAAAATGGCATTGCTCATGATTTTTCCTGTCCTAGAACTCCACAACAAAATGGGGTTGTAGAGAGGAAAAACATAACTCTGCAAGAAATGGCCAGAACCATGATCAATGAGACAAATTTGGCAAAACACTTTTGGGCAGAAGCAATCAACACAGCCTGTTACATTCAGAACAGAGTGTCTGTAAGACCTCTTCTGGAGAAGACTCCATATGAACTGTGGAAGAACAGAAAGCCTAACATTTCATATTTTCATCCTTTTGGATGTATTTGTTATATGTTAAATACTAAAGAAAATCTGAACAAGTTTGATTCCAAAGCACATAAGTGTTTCATGCTGGGATATTCTGAAGGCTCTAAAGGCTACAGAGTATACAACACTGAGACACAGATTGTGGAAGAATCTATTCATGTTAGATTTGATGATAAGCTTGGCAATAAAAAGCCAAAGCAGTATGAAAACTCTGCAGATAGAGAAGTGGTCTTTACAGACTCTGAAGTCCCAGAGGTAGACAAAGCTCAAGTGAAGGAACCAGAAGCAACGCCAGATGCTATTCCTTTAACTTCTCAGATGAACAATCTAAACATTTCTGAAGAATCAACTGTTAGAGGATCATCATCCATAATTAAAGCTTCTCATCTAGAGAATGTCATTATTGGAAAGAAGGATGATCCCATCAGAACAAGATTCTTTCTAAGATCATCTGAAGCATCATTATTTGGACTGGTGTCAGAAATTGAACCATCTTCTGTAGATGAAGTTCTGCAAGACAATGATTGGATCATTGCCATGCAAGAAGAGTTAAATCAATTCACCGGAAATGATGTATGGGATTTAGTTCAAAGACCAAAAGGATTCAATATAATTGGAACTAAATGGGTCTTCAGAAATAAGCTAAATGAGAAAGGAGAAGTTGAAAGAAATAAGGCAAGGCTTGTTGCTCAAGGGTACAATCAACAAGAAGGTATTGATTACACTGAAACTTATGCTCCAGTGGCAAGGTTAGAATCTATACGCCTTCTTATTTCATTTGCTGCACAAAATAACATCACTCTGTATCAGATGGATGTTAAAAGTGCCTTTCTAAGTGGTATTATAGAAGAAGAAGTTTATGTCCACCAACCTCCTGGTTTTGAAAATGAAAAATTTCCAGATCATATTTTCAAATTAAAGAAATCTTTATATGGTTTAAAACAAGCTCCCAGAGCTTGGTATGAGAGATTGAGCAATTTTCTTCTAGAGAAAAATTTCATCAGAGGCAAAGTGGACACAACACTCTTTTGTAAATCAATTAAGAAAGATCTTCTAATTTGTCAAATTTATGTGGATGATATAATATTTGGATCTACCAATACTATGCTGGGAAAGGAGATTGCTAAATGTATGCAGGCAGAATTTGAAATGAGCATGATGGGAGAACTGAGATTCTTTCTAGGAATCCAAGTAAATCAAACTCCAGAGTGCACTTACATAGATCAGACCAAATATGTTAAAGAACTTCTGAAGAAATTTAACATGACTGATAGTAAGTTGGCAAAGACTCCCATGCATCCAACTAGCTCACTTGGCAAGGAAGAGGTAAGTAAGAAAGTAGATCAGAAGCTCTACAGAGGTATGATAGGATCTCTTCTTTACTTAACTGCTTCTGGACCTGACATATTGTTCAGTGTATGCTTGTGTGCTAGATTCCAATCAGATCCTAGAGAATCACACTTGACAGCTGTCAAGAGGATTATAAGGTATCTGAAAGGTACTTCTAATGTGGGTTTGTGTTACAGAAAATCTGATGATTTCAAATTAGTTGGATTCTGTGATGCTGACTACGCTGGAGACAGAGTGGAAAGGAAAAGTACTTCTGGAAGTTGTCAATTTCTAGGAAGAAATCTAATCTCTTGGTACAGTAAGAAGCAACCCACAATTGCACTTTCAACCACAGAGGCAGAATATATTGCTGCTGCTGGATGTAGCACGCAGATGCTCTGGATGAAAAGTCAGCTAGAAGATTATCAAATATTTGAAAGTAACATTTCTATCTTCTGTTATAATACTTCTGCTATATGTTTGTCTAAGAACCCCATTTTACATTCTAAGGCAAAACATATAGAAATTAAGCATCATTTCATCAGAGACTATGTTCAGAAGGGAATCATAAATTTAGCCTTTGTTGATACAGATCATCAATGGGCAGATATTTTCACAAAACCCCTTGTTGAAGATAGATTCAAATTTATTCTGAAAAGTATTGGTATGAATTTTTGTCCAGAATGATATTTGTCAGAAGCAAATTTTACAGATGCAAAAATGCCTAATGCTCTGAAGTATTTCTTCTGATTGCTTATTTATTTTCTTTAAATATTTTTGTGAAACTCTGAACTAACAATCCTTAGAGGATATGAACGTTGGTTAACGTTTCATTTCTCAAGAGAATTCAGAACACATGCAAGCAAACACGTGTCACTCCAAATCTGCAAAGGTGGCGTGTACACTATTGAAGAGACGTTTGAGGTAAAGTTTGAATAGTGAAAATCTTGATTTTCCCCCCAAATTGTCAGAAGCAATAAATGCTTGAAATGATTTTATTCTTTTTCATTAAATGCTTTGTTCAAACGTGCTTATTCTGACTGTTTGTATGCCTATGTGTTTTAGTATAAATACATCTCTTCTTTTCACATTCACACTTTCCACATCTCAACCATTTTATGCATTTCTGTCTCCTCTTCTCTCTTCATAAAAACCCTTATCCTAAGCGTTTGACAAATCTGTTGCACCCTAAAATTTGCTCAACCTTTTCTTTCCTGATTTATGTCTCATTGCATTATCATTTGCATAGTTATATCATTTGCATATCATGATATCATTCATATAGCAGGGGATCAAGGCATTCAGGTGGCTCCAGGTGCAACTTTCATTGCATGAGGCTAAACAACAAACATCGAAGGCTTCAACACTTGTTTTGCCCAGCGATCGAGCGACCGATTTTATTTTATTTTGCAGGGGATTTTTCATGTCAAAAGCAACATTCAGGTTATGTACAGTGTTCCCATGGTCAGAGCAATCAAGAATGGCTTTCAGCAGCTAAACAGAGTTCAAAACGGCAGGAAACGGGGGAAGGGGCAGATTTCCCTCCAAAAGGCGCCAAATTCAAATTTTTTGAATGTGTTAATCGATTAACACATAGGATTAATCGATTAACCATTTGAAAATCAGTCCAGATTTGAATTTTTAACAGTGTTAATCGGTTAACCTATATGGTTAATCGATTAACCACAACAGGTTTTGCCTTGCACGTGAATTTTCAAGTCCAGCCACTTTTGGGGTCCAATTTTGGTCATTTAAATTGCATTTTCACACTTGGGAAGGATCTAGAACACTATCAAATTTCATTTTCTCTCCAAATGCCCAAACCTCATTCCATACCACATTTTCCAATCCATTTTCCAATCCTTGCTTTGGATCCAAACCAAGAGTGTATATATTTGATTCACTCCAAACCTCATCATGAAATCCTCATAATTCACTCTCATTTTCAGAATTGCTCTCAATTTTCTCTCAATTCTCTCTCAATTTTCCAATCTCAAAAACCTCACCCAAAGCTCTTCTCCTTGAGATCATTGATTCTTCATTGGAATCATTGATTTCTAAGAGCTAAACCTCCATTAATTCACTCCATCAATTCCATTTCATCATCCAATTTTCGTGCACAAGCAGATCTGAATTTTGAAGTGTTCTTGGAAGTGATTATTTGGCTTATTTTGAGTTGTTCTTGGTGGATCTACATTGCTACTACAAGAATTGGTGTGGATCTTGAAGAATTCTGGTTTTCTTTGCTTAGATCTACTCATCTATAGTTGAATCAACAATTACCGGATCAAGTCTCCGATCCGAAGGTTGAAATTCTGATCCGATTTTGTTTTCGAACTTATTTACACAATTTGCATGTGGATCTTTGCATTTGATTGATTATGTTGATTTTGATCCATGATCTTGTTGTGTTATTGTGTTTACATGATGTTTAAATCAATGTTTGCTGGTTTAATTTCGGGCATGATCAATCACATGATAATTGGAGTGTTTGCTTAAGTGATAAGGTGCTGAAAAGTGATTCTGAACTGCTGTTTTTCACCTCTGGCACAGTGTTAATCGATTAACCTATATGGTTAATTGATTAAACAACTCAAATATTCAAATTTTCAAGCGTTTTTCAATGGTTAACCGATTAACCCCTGGCGTTAATCGATTAACACTGTAACAGAGGGCCTGTTTTGTTGTTTTGCTTGCTTGTTCACGTGCCGGTTCGATCCGAATCATCATAGATCATTGTGTTGCATTAGGATTGAATTATTTTGGATGTTTGTCACTGTTTTTAGATGTTTAATCATGATATTGGGTGCATTTTCCACTCGCATGCTTGCATTTGCATGTTGTTTGTTTTCTCTTCTTCTTTCGTAATTCTTCCCTCTGTTTTATTGAATTTTGTTCTTCCAATTGGTGATGAATTTGGCTTTGATTTTTTAGTATGTGTTAGGTTAGACATGTATGTTCCCCTAGGAATTTTATTAGAATTTTACAACTTTGTTTTCTATTTTAGTTGTATTTTGCAAGTGGCTTGTGTTCGTGATTTCCTCTCTTGAGTGCTTTGGTTTGTTTGGCTTGGTTGGTTGCTTTGGAGTGGGTTTATGCTTGAGTTCTTTTTTGTGGAGCTTCTGGATTCATTGAATATGCTTCATATTGAAGATTGGAGCTTGGAGTTGGAGTTTCCTTTTCTTTTAGGAGTTGTTTTAAGAGCTTAGGAAACTAGGGTTTTAAGAAGTGCCTTAGACTTAGCTTTGTCTGTTTCTTCAAACATTGAGTATCTTGTCCATCTCCATTCTATACAATGACATAAAGTCCTCCTTGGGAAGCTCCATCTATCCTTAGGAGGGATGAGTGGTATGCCCAAGTGAGTAGAACTTTGAGGATGCCAGTCTCTCACAGTGTTAAGTTCTCAGTGACTTCCCTTGGTTGTCATTGAGCTTCGTAACATTTCATCTTGATCTGGTTGAATGATTCTTCCTTGGAGGTGCTTGTTGAAGCTTGGTAAAGGAAAAGATGAGGTTTCTTATTGGAGCTAGGGTTTTGTTTGCTTGTTAAAGCTAGGAGCTGGGTGAGGTCAGGAGCTGTCTGAAGCTGGTTACTGGTTGGGGTTGAGCTTGCTTAAGCTGGGAGCTTGTTGAAGCTTGGTGCTTGCTGAAGGTTGAAAGTTTATTGAAAATTGAAGAGGGGAGTTATTCCTGAAGATGAAGGTTGTTGCTATCAACTTTTTTCTGGTTAATCAACTGTTGCTGTCAGAGCGGCTGTTTGCTGTAGGAGTTTGGTGCTGCTGCTTGGGCTGCCTCCTCTGCTTTGGGGTTTTGTTTTCTGTTTTGTTTGTTGGCCTGTGTAGCTTGCCCCTAGGTTTGAGGTGAATGTTGATTCACTTTGCCTGTTGTTTTCCCAGGTTCTAGGTTGAGTGGGACTCCCTTGCCTCGCTTGTATTGCTGCATTGCATGCATTTTACTGTACTTGCTTGCTTTCTTTTCTGTTTATCCCCTAGGATCTCTGATTTCCTCTGTGCAAGAGGGAATTATGACAGACATTAGGATTCTTATCCATGCATGACAACATTAGGTTAGTTTTATTCCCCTTTCAACCCTAGGTTTTTTTTAGAGCTTCTTTCTCTTCTTATCTCAAAACAATTCCAAAATACAGTAATAAGGTTAATCGACGTCGTAGGTTACGAGCCTTAAGCTATTTGAGAAAAGGTTGTTGGAGGGTCACTCTTCAGTAATCTGATTGCTTAGTATGGTAACCTTAGGGTGACATGCGACGTAGTCACTCTCTAATCATAGTCTCTAGTGCGTCAGAGATTGCAAACAAACTAAAAAACACTTCTTTCGTAAAAGATTCAAAACAAACATCAAAGTGTCATTTTTCCGCTTGGACTCTTAATCAGGAAAACCCTTTTCAAAAGGTAATAAAAACAGTCAGACAAGCTTGTGTCTTCCGTAGCCCGAACTACGTTTGCTCTGATCTTTCATGCCGTATGAAAGTACGTGGGCATAGGATGCCGTATCCTAGCGAGCAACCTTCCCCTCCTTTCCGTAGGTAGGCGAACTACGTTGACTCTGATTTCTCGTTCCAGATGGGAATACGTAGGCATAAAGTGCGATACTTTGCCGAGTCATTTTCTTTTCTTTTTAACCCAGACCTGTAGAGTAGATAGAATAACAGTCCGTACTAGAAAACAAGCGTGGATCCCGTCGAGTACGGCGGACGTGAGGGGTGCTAATACCTTCCCCTTGCGTAATCGACTCCCGAATCCAAGATTTGGTTGCGATGACCATTCCTTTCCCGTTTTGCGTTAGGTTTACTTCGAGCGTTTCCTTTCCCTCCGTTGGGATAAATAACGCACGGTGGCGACTCTTCTGTCATAGCCGACGCCGATTTTCGCAGTAGAGACAAAATCCATCTTCAATAGCAACTTCATCATCAACTGCTGCACAATTTCAATCTACAATGGCTGCAGTTACCTCTGCTAACATGGGCGTAACTCCTTATTCTCCACCAAAAAGAACATTGCTCACACCTGTTGAAAAGCTGGAAGTTCTATGTGAATCAATGGTGGAATTTGATTCACTTGCTGAGAATGGGTTTGAATTTCGCTCCATTATAGGTGCTCAAGGATGGGTGAAGTATTTTGATAGACTTTTTGGACCAGTTTACCCCCTTCTTGTGAAAGAATTCTGGATCCATGCTTCTGTATATCCCAAGTTTATTTTATCTTCTGTTCTGGGTAAAGAGATAATTATAACAGAAGATCTGATTAGAAAACTCATTGGCTATGAGGAAACAGATGGAGTATCACACTTGCCAGCTGGACGTGTTGATATGGATGAAGTATATGAGGAAGTGATGACTGCTGGACAAGCTTCTAATAAGTTCAAAGATTTGAAGCCTGACTACAAGATCTGGGCTAAGATTTTCATGGGATGCATTCATCACAGAAAGTCAACAAACTCTCCAGACTATGTCAATAATGAACAGCTCTACTTTATGTATTTCCTAAGTCAGAGCACCAAGGTAGATCTTCCATATATTCTTTTTATGCATCTTTGGAATCATATAAATGCCTCTAGAGAATATGTGAAAGAAAAAGGTCAGAAGATCAGAACTTGGATTCCTTTTGGAAGGTTAATATCAGATCTTCTAACTGAGAATGGACTTGTAACTGCTCTGTACGCTGCTGGAGTCACAGAGGAATTGGAATTTATTTTGGGAAAGCCTCTGAATGCCAAAAGTCTTCAGAGACTTAAAATAGTGGAAGAACTCACAACAGCTCCCAAGAAGCTGAACATTTCTGAACTGAGTCAGAAGAGAACTCCTGTAGATGATTACCCTCTGTTCTATGCTGAAGAACCAAGGGAAATTGTTGTAAGATATATTGATGAGTGCAAGAAAGAAGGAAAGCCTATTCCTGCAGATATTATAAAGAGAGCAAGACAACCATTGCCTGTTGTAGAAGAAGAAGAACCACCAAGAAAGAGGACTCAACCAGAAGCAGAAGCTGCACCTGTTCAGAAGAAGCCCAAGGTTGCTGAGAAGTCACAAAAGCTACTAAAGAGGAAAGAATCTGGAGACACTCCTTCTGTACCAGCTAAATGCATCAAAATAAAAGGTACTAAAACTTCTGTATCTTCTGCAAATCCTATTGTTATAAATGATTCAAATGTTAAGTCTATTCCAAAACCTCCCTCTTCACAAAATCAATCTGTTACTGCTCCACCTCATGTTTCTACTCCGTCTCCACAAAAATCTTCTAATCCAATTTCCATATCACCTGTACAACAACCCTCTGTACCACAACCAACAACAACAAAACAAAAAATTCATACTCCACAACCAGAGGTTCCAACCAAACCATCTGTACCACAAAAACAACCATCAGAAAAACAACCCACAGAACAACAACAAACAACAAAACCATCTGCACAACAAAAGCCATCTGAACAACAAAAGCAACCACAAGAAAAACAACCAGAAAAACAATCTGAACCCCTACAAGAAAAGGACTCTGCACATCAACAACAACAAAATTCATCTGAACCTCAAATACAAAAACAAAAGACACAACCACAATCACAAAATCCACCATCCAGCACATCTACACCCACTGCATATGTTCCAGTTTCATCTGAACCAATAAAAATTTCATCTGATCCACCCACCTCAGAACCCCCATCAAAACCCTCTAAAAATCCTTCAGAATCAACCAATCCTTCTGAAACCAACATCCCTGAGATAGAAGTTCTTGATGTTACACCTCTGAAAATTGTTTTTCAAGTGTCTTCTACTTCTTGCACACCAACCACTTCATCAAACTCCTCAGAATCTGACATACACCCAGATTTTCTGATATCCCCTTCTCACAGAGATTCTGAGGTAAACCAACCAGAACCTCCTGTATCATCTAAAGTTCCTATTCCAGATCCTACTCCCACACCTAATCCAGCATCTGAAATCCTTATTCCAAATCCCAACCCAACATCTAACCCAAGAAGATCTATCTCATGTGCACAATTATCATCTCTTTTTCACAATCTCTCCTATGGTTTCAAACTCAAAGATTTCTATGACAGAGTTGAACCATCTGACCCTATCACTCCCTTGAAACCCAAACTTACAATCACCCTACCATCTGTGCTTCTCACCTATATTCAATCTATGACAGAAGTAGGTTCATTAGCAACAATATCATATTCTGCTAAATCTGCAAAAGCTGTTACTTCAGCTATACCTGTTTCATCTGATAAACCTGCTTCTTCTGATGAACCTGCAAAATCTGCCTTCCAACCTTACTCCAATAAACCCTTTGATGTGGTTTCCTATCACACCAGAGCAAAACCAAATCTGTTAAATGCTTTAAACAGATCCACACCTGACAAATCCCCTGAAATTCCTTTCATACCATACTACCCTCCTCCTCTAATTTCCATTCAGAAATCTTTATTTCCACCTACTCCTCAACCAAAACCAATAACATTGGAGACTCTGTTACACCCCAAACCTAGACTAAATATTGATCATTTATTTACATGCTTTTTGCAAGAAATACAGATGTATTTAGGTACTGTACAGAAGAAGTGTTCAGCAACAATGGATGCACAAGAATCTGATGTCATCTGGAATGGATTCATCAATAGATTCAACTCTGTAGCATCAAATCTGAAGAACATATGTTCTGATGATGTGAAGCTCAGATTTGCTGAAGCTGCAAGAAGTCTGTTCTAGACTGTCAAGAGATCTGGACCATTACTTCTTACAGATGCTCCTCCATCATTAGAAGAAACTACTGAATCTGCATCTGAAGACAACCCTTTGGCCATGACTCTAGTAGAACTTCCTTCTGGATCTAATGCTCCAAGCTCTACAGATCCTATGGAAATTGACTCTGTTCAAGCTCCAGAAAATGTTCAAGCTTCTTCATCTGAGATAAAGAAAGAACATCCAGATTTTGAGGATAAAATTGCTGCTCTGGAAGCTGGTCAATCAGAGATCAAGTCTTGGATGGCTAAATAGGATAAAAAGTCTGAAGACATGACTGAGTGGATGTCAAAACAGGATCAGAAGAATGAAACAATGGCTAAGTGGATGTCAAAGCAAGAACAATCCTCCTCTGAGATCACGGATCTGTTGAAGATGCTTTTGTCAAAACACTCTTAGTTTTTCATCTTTTTCATTCTGATGTTTTTGCATCTGATGTTTGCTTATGTGTTTCTGAATATCTTCTGATGCATGTACTCTTGCTCTGAACTGAATTGAATGAATGTTTCAAAGTTTTCTCCACATGATTTATCTTCTTTACTGTTTCCTTTTATTTGTCTTTTTAAAAGTTTTTACTTTTTGCTTATGACAAAAAAGGGGGAGAAAATATAGATCTGAACTGTTTAATTAAACTTCACCAGAATGAAACTTCAGACATATCTATTCTATCTAACATTAAATCTAAGTATTTTAGAACATTTGATAAGTACACTCGGTAAAAGAAACTCTGAGACTCTCAGATCACTTGACAATTATCAAACTCTGACTCTGAAATTTGCAAGACACTCTGACTCTCAAATGATAAAAGAACAATCAAGATCTAACTCTGAAAATTACTCAAGAAAAAATGGAAGTTTCTATTCCTTATTTGTATTTAATTCAGGGGGAGTTATAATTATCATATTTTTAATTAAACAAAATTTCTGATGTTTTTGTCATCATCAAAAGGGGGGAGATTGTTAGAACACAGATTGGTTCTTAATAATATCTCTATGTTTTGATGATAACTATTATGAAATTTTGTAATTAAGAATTATATACTCTAAAATTTGCTTGAGAATTTTTACTGCAGATAGTAAAGAAATAAACACTCCAGAAGCAAATCAGAATTGAACATAAGAAATTTGCAAGACTCTGAAGCGTCAGATGCATCCATTAGAAGATTTTGATTGCTGCCAACAGAAGATCCTGAGCGTAGCCTCTAGAAGATTCTGAAGCAGAAGCTCCAGAAGGATCTGAAGCCGAAGCTCCAGAAGGATCTGAAGCCGAAGCTCCAGAAGGATCTGAAGCCGAAGCTCCAGAAGAATCTGAAGCAAGTCAGAAGCATCTGAACCAAAGAAGAATTCTGTATGAAGAGTTTTTCAAAGCATAGTTACTACAGAAGATTCTGAAAGTACTAAAGCTGCCAGTACTGAAGATCTGTCTCAAATATGCTCTGATCTTAAACACGTTAAAAGCACACCTGCTGTAGAAGACTCTGATTCAGCAAAACTTTGATCATCATCAGAAGGCTCTGATCTAATTAGACTATGATGAATTTGCTGAAAACTGAAGAAGAATTATTCAAAGTTTATATCTGTTGGAATGATCCAAACGACTCTTTCCTTATTTATGCTAGACACAAGAACACAGACAAAAAGGATTTATCTGTGCTTTCTTCTTCTAGGAAAGGTCACTTGATGTGAAGACAAAAAAGGCTCAGACCTTTTGGACACTCTTCTCAACGTGAAGCTCACCTTGGACCAGCTGCCTATAAAAACAAGACTTCACCAATTTCTTCAGTTGACGTTTTTATCCAAAAGAAATCAACATTCAAGCTCTCATACTATTCATATTCTTTCTAAGAATTAATTTCTTTGTTCTTAATAGTTAAGTGAAAAAAATCACAGTTGTGATAAAGCTTTATAGAAGCAATCTTAAACACTTGTATTTGTATTACATTTGATTGTAAACCTTAAGAAGATCCAGTTAGGATCAGTAGTTCTTGAGAAGACTTTGAACAACTGTTCTAAGTGCTTACTATTGTAATCAGTTGATTAAATAGTGGATTAAGTCCTTGATTGAGAAAGGAAAATCACTCTAGGAAGGGTGGACTGGAGTAGTTGAGTTCAACGAACCAGGATAAAAATACTTGAGTTTTTATTTCTAAGTTTTAATCTTCTTACTTATTCAACCCCCCTTCTAAGTATTTTCTCACCTTCAGGTTTGTCATTTGGATATACAGTTAAAAAGTTATGATCGAAACCGTATTTAACATTTTGGCAAAAAGTTGAGTGCATGGGTGTTTCAGGTCGACATATGTGCTGCAGGATTTAAGTATGTTTTTCTTCTATTCTGCATGTGTCCATGCATGGGTGTTTCAGGTCGACGCATACTGTTCTGATTGCTCAAAAATCACTTTTAAAATGCACTTTCACCCTAGTTTATCATGCTAGAACTTATGCTACAAATTTCTATCATCATAGACCCAATTTTATGCTATTTTAACATTCTAAAAACCAATTATTTATTGTTTTACTCATGGATTAACATTATATAATCATTAATTTCCTATCTATGATTCAAACCCTCACAACTCAACAATGGAGGAAAACATCTCAACAGCCTAAAACAAAATTGTCACACATATAGGTAAAAGAAATTCATCATATATCAATATATTATAACAATATCATCATCATCATCATCTAATATGTCACAAAATTTATAGCATTATCAGAAACACACAATTTATCAATTTAGAGAAATCAAGGTTTATAGCATAGAAGAACACAATAACCCACAATGTAAGAACCTAAACCCTTACCCACTATTCATCATACTATCCCTTAAAAGATCAAAACCCCACCCTTACCTTAGATTGGTGAGCTTTTCCCTTTTCTAATGGAGTTCTTCTCTCTTCCTTGCCCTAGCCTCTTTCACCTTCTATTCTCAATTTCACGTACGATGTAAAAACTAACTTCACTATTCTCTAATTCCCTTTATAAAATCCCTCAACTATGGTTTACCTCCTTTACCCTCAATCATCCTCATACAATTACCATCATGTCCTTCAAATTTCTACACATCTAATATTCCATTTTATTTTATTTCATTATATTATTATTATTATTATTATTATTGATCCCATCTCATTAAAATAATAATAATAATTTTCAACAATTATTTAATTTAATTAATATCTACCTAATATTAAATAATTATCACTAATATAGTCTAATTAGTTTTACTTCAACTTGGAGGCCAAGTGAAGATCATCAGAGAGTTGTGAACTCATGGTTATGGATATGGGATGTTGAGAGAGCTCATTGAGTGCTTTGAGATCCATGTTGGAGCTTATTCAAGTTGTTATGTGATGTGGAAGAAGCCACAGTCAAGAATGCTGCATTTAGGGTTTTCATCTGGTCAACCCTAAGTCAACTGTGAAATTGAAGGAGATTAAGACTCAATTCCCAGTCTCTATGGTCATGGAATATTGTGTTGAGATGCCTAATATATCATTTCAAGGTCAAGTCAAGAAGAATCAAGAGTGTGAGAAGTTGCTAAATTAGGGTTCTTAGTGTAAAATCCCCTATTTAGTGCCCAACTTCAAGACCACACATCTCAAGATAGAAGTCTCATATTGTAACGCCCCGATTTTGAATTCCCTTTATTTTGAGTCCTTTCTGATTTAATTGATTGAATTATTATTTTAAATGTAGAATTGTGTGTTAATATGTTATTCGTGCATATTGTGCTATTTTTGCCTACTTTGAGAGTATCGAGTAAAATAGACCGGAGGGTATTTTGGGCATTAGTAATTAGGTTAAGTGGATATTTTATGTGAATTGATTAATTAGTGTGTGGAAAGAATTTGAGAGGAAAGAAATAGAAATATGAGTATATGAGAGAAAAAGAGAAAGTTAGTAAGATAGAAAAGAAAAACAAAGGAAAGAAAGGAAGAGAAGAGAAAGAGGAGAGAAAGAAGAGGAAAAACCTAAAACTTCAAGAAATCATCACCAAAGCTTTCGATTGTTCGGGTAAGGGTGTGAAACTTTATTATTCTATCAATGTGTATAATCATGTATGATTTTGTTGGATTGTTTTGGATTGTTGGTGGTTTTTCTACACTTTCCATTTTAGGTTGAATTTGGTTTAATCGATAGAAATCGTTGTCTAACGGTTAGAATCGTGATTGGATGACGTAGATTAGTCGGTATATGTTAGACTAAGGCTGCTGGTTATGAGTTGGAGTTCATCGGGTGATTTTATCGGTGGTTTAGGATTCTGAACAGTGGGGAGAAGTGGAAATCGCAGATGCTCGCTAGCAGTTCGCTAGGCGAGCAGGTCGCGAATGGTCGCTGGTAGTTCGCTAGGCGAGTGCGCAGCGAACGGTCCCAGACTTGGGACAGAATGGTATTGTGGTCTTTCGCTGGTAGCGAAGGGAGTAGCGAAGAGCTCGCTGGGGGTTCGCTGTGGCGAACGAGGTAGCGAGCAATGTTTGGAGGTTCTGTTTGCACTCGCTAGCAGTTCGCTAGGCGAGGAGGTAGCGAACGCTCGCTAGCAGCTCGCTAGGCGAGCGTGTAGCGAACGTAGCAGGATGGATTTCCCTGTTGCTGGATGCTATCGTGGCTTGGGGTTTCGGTTGCGATCGACCCTTCTTTGATTTAGTAGTTTATATGTTGGGTTGTGTTGTGCTGTGGGTAGCCGTATGGCGTGAATCCTAGATTATGAATTGTGGCCGCTTGGGCAATTATGTGCATTGTTTAGCCTGATTAAAAACCTATGATGTTTGTATGAATGTGTAGAATGCATGAGTATGTTTGTAAACATGTGTGCATTTCAAGAGTGTCATGAGTCATGTTGCATGTGAAGCATCATGGTATGCATTCTTGTGTCGATTGATTCCTCGGTGAATCTGCAGAACCTCGTGTGCCCTTTTGGGGTGTGAGCGATGGTTAATTATTGATTCCTCGGTGAATCTGCAGAACCTCGTGTGCCCTTGTGGGGTGTGAGCGATGGTTAATTATTGATCCCTCGGTGGATTTGCAGAACCTCGTATATAACGATGGTTATTTTGATTCCGCGTAGAATCTGCAGAACCTCGTGTGCCCATGTGGGGTGTGAGCGATGGTTATTTGGTTCTTCAATTGAACCTGCTGAAATGAGTCGGTACCGCATTTGCATCTGCATAGAGTCGTGTGTCGGTCTCTATGAGTTGCATGTTGACATCCTGCATGGTGTATGGTGAATGAACATAATTGTAAATGTTTATATGAATTGTTGATGATTGTCATGATTGGTATGCTTGAAGACACATGTATGTGTGAATATATGAATATGTATGTTTTGTGTGTTTATGAACCGATATAAACATTGTTGACACATATTGTAGATGCACAATGTTCTATTTGTAAATAGATAATGTGAATACATTGCGATGTATGGTATGACGAGGTGAGTTGCGGTGAGAATGCGAAAGACGTATTTTGGGTATTAAGTATACATATATGTTCTTATGCATTGTTATTATGATATCGTTCCTCACCCTTCTGTTGTTTCTTTTAATGCTCTATGAGGCATTGCAGACTAGATTGCTGGAAGTATTTTATGAAGCGTGGCTTCTTCCCTTTTTGGTCGGTCGGCTCTGATATGTAGCACCGGGTAGAATAGGATTTATTTTGATTCTTTTGTGATACATCTGAGTATGTATCTGCTGTTGACATGTTTTGTAAAACATGATGAATGATAACTGTATATGTGATACATGTTTGGTGAATTATGAAATATTTGGATATTTCCGCCTTTGTTCTAAATATTTCTTGTGGGTGTTATCCCGTTGTTGCATATCTGTTGAGCAGGTGCTGTATGCGTTGGAATTTTTACGATAATGTGATATTTCCCTTTTATGCCATGTTGCAAATGTACTCTGATGAAATATTAAATTTATGCCTAAATGATTAATTGTATTATTTGGGGGCATAGAAAGGGGGTGTTACATTAAGTGGTATCAGAGCCCAGTGTTGAGTCAGTTGTATCTGTCTCGCTGTTTTGTTGGTTGAACGGTTGTTTGACCCTGTTGTTATTTTTGGGAATAATCAGAATATGGCTGGTCGTAATGACAACGCGATGGCTGCGGCATTGGAAGCTATGGCTCGAGCGGTGCAGGGTGCGCCGAATGTGAATGCTAACGATGAGTTTAGAAAGAATCAACCGCCGGTGTTCAAAGGAAGGTTTGATCCGGACGGTGCTCAGATTTGGCTGAAGGAGGTCGAGAGGATCTTCAGAGTTATGAATTGCGCTGAGAGGAACAAGGTGAGACTTGGGTCTCACATTGTGAGAGAAGAAGCCAATGACTGGTGGGTTGGCATAAGACAAATTCTTGGGGTTGATGATGAGGAAATAACTTGGGATTTGTTCCGCACTGAATTTTTGAGGAAGTATTATCCGGAGAGTGTGAAGGGAAAGAAGGAGATGGAGTTTCTAGAATTGAAACAAGGGAACATGTCCGTGGTCGACTACACGGCTAAGTTTACGGAGTTGGTGAAATTCCATCCTCACTATGATGCGGTGGCGGCGGAATTTTCCAAGTGTATTAAGTACGAGAACGGCTTGCGCCCGGAGATCAAGCAAGCTGTGGGATATCAGAGGATTCGAAGATTTTCGGACTTAACCGAATGCTGTAGAATTTTCGAAGAGGATAGTAGGGCTCGTTCTACTCACTATAAGAGTTTGAATGAGAGGCGAGGGAAGCAACCAGTAAGGAGTGGGCCTTATGTGACGCCTGCTGATAAAGGGAAGCATAGGGAACACTTTGTCAAGAAATCCAGAGGAGGGAGTTCTGGTCCCGTTAAGTGCTATAGGTGCGGCGAAGAGGGGCACAAATCTTTTGAGTGTAAGAAGGCTGGGGAAAAGTGTGCTAACTGTGGTGGTCTCGGTCATGCTACAACTGAATGTAGAAGGAATGTGATTAAGTGTTTTAACTGTGGGGAGGTTGGTCATATTAGTACGAAGTGTACTAAGGCAAAGCAAGCTCCGTCAGGCGGGAAGGTATTTGCATTAGTGGGTGCAGACACTACTAATGCGGATCGGTTGATTAAAGGTACATGCTTTATTAATAATATGCCCTTAGTTGCTATTATCGATACCAGAGCGACTCATTCGTTTATTTCTTTCGAGTGCGCTAAGCGTTTGGATTTGTGTTTTTCTTCTTGTGGTGGTGATATGGTTATTGAGACGCCCGCTTTGGGGTTGGTAACTACGTCTTCAGTATGTTTGAGTTGTCCCTTGACCATGTATGGTAAGGACTTTATTATGGACTTGGTGTGTTTGCCATTAGAAGGATTAGATGTGATTTTGGGTATGAATTGGTTACAATATAATAGAGTTCATATTGATTGTTATCACAAGTTGGTGAGGTTTCCATCTTTGGGAGAGGAGGAGGAAGAGAGTTTTCTATCCACTAAAGAGTTGAAGAAACTTTTGGCGGATGAAGCTCAAGTGTTCTGTTTGTTTGCGTCGCTGCCGGTAGAGAATAGGGTTGAATTGGATTTGGTTCCAGTGGTATGTGACTTTCCAGAAGTATTTCTGGAGGACATTATGGATGTACCGCCGGAAAGATAAGTTGAGTTTTCGATTGATCTAGTTCCCGATACTAGACCGATCTCGATGGCACCGTATCGTATGTCGGCATCGGAGTTGGTGTTGCACCCCAAAATTTGCCCTCACAATACAAGACTTTGTGTTCTAAGAAGGTTCACAAGGTTCACAAGTTTCTCACCTGTTGTTAAATCACCATATTCTTGGAGTATGTGCTGCTGTTATACTTTGGAGATCTCCCATCGATGGTTGTATCCTGTCCCCGTGGAGTCCCACTTCGTTGAGTCTGTTACTCATTTGTTTCTCGCATGTCGTTCTATTTGTTTTGCAGGAATCATGTCTAGTGCATTTTAGTTGCTAAAAGGAAAAATGGTCGTTCTCACGTTGTTGCTGATAATTTTTGAAGATGAGCTGTTGCCGTTTTTTTTTTAGGTCGAGATACGATGGGCCGAGTCTCTGTCACCAGTGGATTTCTGAGACATTCATTCGTCACATGGTTTGATTATATTGAGGTGTCAATTTGGTTTGGTTCATGGTATTGAATTTATTCATCAAGAACACAATTGGATTTCTTTGGCACAGAGTATATTTCTGCTTTATGGTTGAGGAATTTTCCCCGTTCTTCTTATCTATTTTAAAGCCGTTCAAGACCCCTACTCAAATTACCGCTTTAATTAGATTTTGTGAAAGACTAGTTGTGAATCTAAGAATGCAATCCTGGTTCATTTACTTATTCCATTACATATTCTAAACATTGAAGGAAATAATCAGCCTCTGATGGTTCTACTGCTTATTGAAATAACTCCAGTTAAATTTCTACAAGCGAAAGTATTAGGTTGGGGTACAATTTTATTCTTCATTGAGGATTAGAGATGGAATTGCCAAGCAAAATAGAGGATGGACCCTTCAATATGGTGCTAACCAGTACGAGGCTACAAATGATACATAATTTGTTAAAATCAAAGCTGCAAATTCTCAAAAGCACGTAGTTCTGTTACAAGGTTGGCCAAAACGCCTGATCCACGGCGCATCCAAGTGCACAAATAAATCAAATAAAGTCTGGTGGAAACCCAAGATTAATTATTGGTTTTGAAATTATGGAAGTTCAGTACATAACTGGAGGTGCATCAGCTTTGTCAGCTTTATCACATACAAATTGTTGAATTAGTGCATCAACATTACACAAATTGTTTGAAGATATTTATTGAATATAAGGTATAAAGTACAGACATAGTTTCAAACATGAATAACTGACAGGTTTATACAAATTAGGAGGCCTGTTCACACACTAAAGCCAAGAATGTCAAGCTAAGGCTATTCTATCACAAAACAGCGGATTTTTCCCGATTTGAATTTGAGAGAAGCAATTGAGAAGCTAGCGGTTTTACAACATCAAGAAGGCGGGTTCACCAAGAACCAACAATATGGGCCTTTCTTCTTTGCCTTGCCGTGATTGTGGCAGCCGCCGGCGTGTCAATCTTCGGTCCAAAACCTACTCACAGAGGATCTCACCTTATTCCATTTCTTCTAAGTATTGATACACCATGCTGAGGCCAATGTTTCGCCAGCACCGCGGTCCAACCTGTTAAGATAAGAAAAGTAGCCAACAATGAGTACCATTGAGAAACATGAATCAAAAGCAAGTGCAAAATGAATGAATTAAAATTCAGCCCTCAGTTCAGCTCATCATCGAGCGTGAAACTCGAGCGGCTGGAAGGGCAACGGCCGAAGCCTGTTACCAACTCCCTACCGAACACCGAGGATAGCAGAATTGCAAGCACGCAATAATTTGGGACAAATTCTCAACATTCTTCGAAGCCGCCAGCCACATTCAAAGGGGCAACCACGTTCAGATTTTCAGTTCAGACCCAGAGTCATCATCACTGAAGCTTTCGGTAAAATCCAGACGTAACCAAAGGCAAATAGCAGCCATATCGTTTTCTCGACGGTTCAGACTGAAATGTCTTAATCACCGCGTCAAACCTTTCTCGGCGGCACCAATCCGGCAATATCTGAACTACCAGCTCTCTCTGAAAGAAGAAAAGGAAAAGTTAATGTATGTTCAAAACCGAAATCCAGAAATCAAAAGCAGATATCCAACGAAACCAAATTCGCATCTGGATACAAGCAAATCAAGTTTCCAAATCGAAACAAATCTGTTTCCAAATCAGAAAACCCAATCTGTATTCAATCCAAATGAAATCTGCTTCAGGCCAGTCCAGAAAAGGAAGGAAAGTCCAAAACGAATCCAGGAGAATCCGTATCCAACAGATTCGAACCAGCAAAAAAAAAATCGTGCGAACAAATCCGAATCAAATCAAATCGTACGATCTCACATCCACATAAAATAAAATCGAATCAAATCTCAGCCAAATAATAACGTAAAAGATCATAAGTCCAGGCCCAAACGAAAATCAAAGCGGATATAAAAACAGCGATAGATCGCAGAAGAAAGGGCCGAGAAAAAATCGTAAACCAAAACCCTA
This sequence comes from Lathyrus sativus, assembly GCA_963859935.3. Classification (NCBI taxonomy): domain Eukaryota; kingdom Viridiplantae; phylum Streptophyta; class Magnoliopsida; order Fabales; family Fabaceae; genus Lathyrus; species Lathyrus sativus. Next base: position 496,175,305 of record OZ012738.1, read on the forward strand.
ACGGGATAACCATCAAAGCGGCCACAAATCAAACCCTAAAGAAACCACAAAGGATAAAGTGACAGAACATTCTCACCAGAGGCGCGCTGTTATCAGAGAAAAGACGAACGAAGAACAATAACCGTCAACGAACAACATCGTCACCATCAAAGTCGTCGTCATTCACGAGCGGCACGTCCGACGGCTCATTTGAACGAAATCATCACCGTCTTCTCCGGACAACCATCAAAACCGGATCGAAACGTGAGGAACTCGAGTTACTGACGATTGTTTGCATGTTTTGTTTCAGGAAACGAAGAGCAAACATTGGCCATGGCGAAATCGAGAGGGGGAAGAAGAGAAACGGCGCCGCGAGACACCACAGGGTTTGAAACCCTAATTCTGGGTTTTTGTTTATGGAATGCATGCAACCGGTTGGGTCCGGATGTAGCTACCGGCCCAACTTTTATTTTTTTGTTTTTTTTTCATTATATAAAAAAGAACTTAATTGGTTTTCTCAAAAATAATAAAAAATAAAACTTTTTTTAAGTTAAACTTTTTTTTCTATAATCAAGTAAATTTCTTTTTTATTTTAAAACTCTTTTAATATAAACTGATTTTTATTTTTTTTAGATTAAATTTAAAACAATTTTCAAAATAAAATTTAAGTTTTTTTCAAAACTAATATTATATCCCTTTTTTTTTTTCTATATATAAATTAAATCAAGATCTTCCTTAAAATAACAAAAATCCCAAAATTGGTATCTTTTTTTTTTTTCTTCGTTGTCTTCGTAATTCACCCGATGGACGTCTGACTTTGCCCATTAACGCGTGTGTTCATTTTTGCAGCTCATTACATTGTGTTTTATTTAAATTTCATCATATTGTACTTGCTCCTCTCATGTAGCCTCGCGAACCTAATAATCGCGTTTACTTTTCGCATTTAAATTTCTGCATGATGTATGATTTAAATTTCTGCTGATGTATTGCAATTATTCTGTCACATTATACACTCTGAAGGAATTAGGTCTAGCATTTGACCGCCGTGTCAATAGTCCTCACCTCCAACCCTTACAACTTTTACAAACCCTAATTTTCACAAATGCCTCGCCGCAGGCAAAATTACAATTTTACCCCTAGCATTAGGTCAAAGAGCCGCCGCGCTCATTTTAGGGTTTCCCGCCGCGGAATCCCTAACCTAACCCTAATTGCAACTTAACATTTCAACGTAGAGATTTGGAGTTTCTACACTCCACGTAAGCGTGTCCTTAAGATGCGTTTATTCCCCTTGAGACCTTGACCACAGTCAAGAAGTTTCTAACCTCCCTATTGAGGGGAACTACGATTACTCTGATTCCACTCCCGTAAGGATACGTAGGCACAAGATGCGATGTCTTGCCGAGTAAACTTAGAATTAACCCCCTTTATTATTTATCATTGCTTATTTATATTTTATTTATCTTTGCTATTTAATTATTTTGCTTATTATTTTGTAATTGTTTCTTGGATGTAAAGTTGTTTAATTATTTAATTATTATTATGGTTAGTAATTAGGGAGTGTAATAACATGTATGTAATATTAAAATAAATTTAGATCATTTTAATATAAGATAATTAAATTAAACATTTCACACACGTAAGTCGATTTTAATCGCCGTCTCACTTCCTAAGGATATCCCTCAAGTTGCCTATGAATATTGGTTAAGTGGGGTGTATAAAGCAAGTCCCTCAAAAAGAAAATCATCAAAGTCCCTTATGGTTGCCTTTACAAATCGAGTCCCTTTCGAAAAATGATGATAGTCCCTCCAGTTTGCTTATTACACCCCACAATGGCCTTCAAAAATCCGATTGTCCCTCACATGTCCCTTAACATCCAAAGTAAGGACTACCTACTCCATTATAGTAGGGATAGTCTTACTAAGGAAAGGATAAAGAATAAGAAAGACCTTAAAACATTAGGGTAGGCTACTCCTAGATACTTGCTCACTTCAAAACTTTTTCACACTTAAACAAATTTCCAACAAAATTTTCAAACAAGTTTTTTTCACATCCATACACGGATTATTATTAAACTATTCTGAAATTTTTTGCTATTCACACACTACACTTTCAAAACAATTCAAAAGTGAGCTTAAGTACCTAAGAGCCCATGGATAACCATGGATGAAAAGGGTGCTAACACCTTCCCTTTTCATAACCTACCCCCCGGACCCAAAATATTCTCTAAGGTCTTTCCTGTTCTTTTATAACCTTTCCTTATGGATAAAATAAAAGTCGGTGGCGACTCTTGCTATCCGCAACATTGTTTAAAGTCAGTTCTCCCACCGTGTTACAGAACTGGCGACTCTGCTGGGGATCTATTTAAGAGGGGTACCCTTAGGAATTAAGATCACTTTAAATTGTTTGCCTTGTTTGCTTTATTATTATATTGTTGGGGTGCTCTTATGTGTGAAAGATCCTAACCCGGATCTAGTGTACCTTAGGTAAATGGCAATAGACCAAGGAAATTGTACGACGTATATCGATACGGTTGATCTGGTGGCCATAGTTAGTGCGACTTCTTGGTTGGTGCTTATATTCCTTAAGTCAAGTTGAGGATAATATTGAGGCTGCCATATGTTGTCAATGCACTAACTGACTTTTAGAACCCTAGTTAACTCATCTTGGCCTTTAGAAAGTAGTGAGGTAACCGGCTTTGGTGCAGACTGAAGTTGGTTGACACTCGATACTACGCTCATTGAGATCTTAAACTTGGAGGGTTTTGGTTGGCAAGTAAGTTGCCTTCTGAACAACCACCCTTGTGAAGGATCAATGATATTGAGATCCCTTAGAACCTGGTTACTTTTGTAGGACAGGATGAACCATCTAACTTCAGGGGAGGGTACTTGCCTTTGAACCTCATGCAAGCCTTTAAACCTAGGGCTATGGTGTGACTTGTTTGTGTGTGCCACATGTTTGTGATTGAGCATGACATCATGACATCATCATGCATCATAAGCATATCATTTTCCCTAACCATTTCAAGGACCAAAGGATTTATCTTTGTTCTTTGTTGCAGGTCATGGCTTCTGCTCGTAGAAACACCATCAGGATCAACTTTGTAGGGATACCTGCTAAGCTCAAGGAGTTGGTTTCCCTAGTGCCTGATCATTCCCAGTTCAACAAGAGACATGGTCACTTATTGGATCTAGTTACTTCAGGGTTCAGTGAAGACATGATGAGTGTGCTGTTTCAGTTCTTTGACCCTAAGCACCATTGCTTTACATTTCCTGATTATCAGTTAGTTCCAACCATGGAGGAGTTCTCTAAACTTCTGGGTATCCCTGTTCTTGATCAGAAACCATTCACAGGTTTGGAGAAGGAGCTTAAACCAGAAGTTATTGCTGCAGCTCTACATCTGAAGAAGTCTGACATTGTTCTAGAGACGAGAAGTGGAGTTAAAGGTATTCTTGCCAAGATATTAGTGGATAAAGCTCAAATGTTCTTGAAGGCTATGAGCTACGATGCTTTTGAGGAGATCTTAGCCTTATTGATTTATGGCTTAGTGTTGTTCCCCAATCCTGATCAGTTCATAGACGTTCATGCCATCAACATATTCCTGAGTCACAATCCAGTGCCTACCTTACTTGGAGACATCCTACATTCTCTTCACACCCGTACTACAAGGGAAAGAGGAACTTTGATGTGCTGCATACCTTTACTTTCTAGGTGGTTTATTTCTCACCTTCCTCGCTCAGTAATGAAGAATGAGCAAGGGTCCAGATGGTCCAAGAGGATCATGTCACTTTCTCACTCAGACATCCATTGGTGCTCCAGATCTATGGAGAATGTCACCATCATTGACCGTTGTGGGGAGTTTCCTAATGTGCCACTTCTAGGCATAAGAGGAGGCATCACCTACAACCCATCTCTAGCTTTACGACAGTTTGGTTACGCCCGGAGCGATGGTCCACATGACATGTTGATTCAGGGCATTGTGTTTGATTACGACAACGATCTTCAGGGTTACCGTCAGAGATTCATCCGAGCTTGGGGAAAGGTAAACAGGATTGACAGCAAGACACTGGAACCTAAGTACACCATTCCTATGGAGGCTTATCTCAGATGGGTACGATTTCGTGCTCAGACACTCATGATGCCATATCCTGCCATCCTACCAGTTACCATGGAACCTGTTGCTGAAGGAGACACAACTTATACCATCCTTCACCCAGACATGCCTACTGATATGGAAGGCTTGCAGAGATCATGGATCCAACTGAAAGAGCAAAGGGATACTTTCGAGGCTCATTACAAAGCAAGCCAAGCAAGGATCCTAGAACTAACAAAGCTACTTCATGAGGAACGAAACCTCAACTCATACCTCAACACAAAGAGGAAACGTCCACGGGAGACTTAAAACCCCATCTTTTGTACTTATTTCGTTTTCATTTTTTGTAAGCCTAAAAGGCAAAACAAGTTACTACTAATAAAAAGTTACTTTCTCGTTTGTTTAAGCAAATTTAAATCCTGCGGTCCTTGAAAACATTGCATATGCATTCCCATATCATTGCATCACAGGTTTATAATTGTGCACAGGTTTCTCATCTTCTCGCTGTTTATTTCAGCAATGGCTCTTGAACAATCAGTTAAGGATCTCCAGGCACAGAATGCACAGTTCCAAGAGCTGATCCTGAACCTATCCAAGGGGCAGGATGAATTGAAGACACTGCTGGCCAAGAAGACTAAGAAGGCTAGAAGGTCTGCTGGGTTGCTCAACATGGGAAGAAGGTTCAAAGGTCCTGGCAAGACCAAGGAACAGGTTGAAGACTATGAATCTGAAGAATCTGAGCAGGAGAGAGGCAGTCTCCACAACACTATGGGGGACTCTGATTCTGAGGCTAACTACTACCATGAGCCTAACGAAGACAAATTCAAGATGCTGGTGGATAGAATGGATGCTATGGAATTACAGAAATCATCTGGGCTGGATTTTGAGGATTTGAGCTTGATATCTGGGGTGGTCATACCCATTGGGTTCAAAGTTCCTACATTTGTTGTCTATGATGGGGTCTCTTGTCCCAAATTGCATCTGAGGTCTTATGTCAGAAGAATTCAACCCCACACTGCTGATAAAAAGTTGTGGATCCATTTCTTTCAAGAGAGTTTATCTGGAGCTCAGCTAGAGTGGTATTATCAGTTGGAGAGTGTCAACATCAGAGATTGGAATGACCTTGCTGAAGCTTTCTACAAGCAGTATCAATACAATGCTGACTTAGCCCCCACTCGCATGCAGCTTCAAAGCATGTCTATGGGTGCCAAAGAAAGCTTTAAGGAGTATGCTCAGAAGTGGAGAGACTTAGCTGGAAGAGTTCAACCCCCTTTGACTGATAGGGAGTTGGTTGATATGTTCATGTGTACGCTGAATGGTCCGTTTTACAGTCATCTCATTGGAAGCTCATCATCTGGCTTCACTGAGTTGATCATGACAGGAGAGCGAGTAGAGAATGGTATCAAGAGTGGTAAGATCCAAGTGGGCACTTCTTCATCAGGTGTTGCCAAGAAGCCTCCCACTGGGAAGAGAGAATCTAATGCTGTGTATGGTCAGCCTGATCGTAACAGAAGGCATCAGTCTGTTAGTGCAGTTCATATTTCAAATCCAACTCCTGCAACAACAGAGCAGCCTCAAGACAACCAACAGAGGGCTAGAAGACAGTTCACGAAGATCAACATGTCAATGGCTCAGGCATTGCCACACTTGTTGAAAGCTGAACTTATTACCCTGAGGGAGGCTCCTCAGAATCCCAATGTTACATCTCCCAAGTACAATCCCAATGCACGATGTGCATATCATTCAAACTGTCCAGGACATGATACTAATAACTGCTGGGTCTTGAAGAACAAAATTCAGGATATGATTGATGCTGGAGAAATTGAGTTTGATCCACCAGGTACTCCAAATGTGATTACAGCTCCAATGCCAAATCACGAGAAGACTGTCAACGCCATTGATGAAGATGTTGATGAAGATCTGCATGTCTATTCAGTTATGGAGTTGAGCACACCATTGTCTGTTATCAAAAAGAGGTTAGTACAAGCTGGGATCTTTCCAGGTTGTCATGAAGATTGTCTATATTGTACCTATAAGCCGGATAGTTGCTTCGTTTTGAGAGATGGGATTCAACGTCTCATGGATAAATATACTATAGTGTTTGAAAGAAGACCAGCATCTGTAGAAAGTATGGTGGATCATCTGACTCGGGGTAAGAAGATTGAAGAGGTTGACATGGTTGACAAAGTACCACTAAGAATCACTTCAAAGGGTCCCATTAAAATCACTCATCAGGGCCCAATCAAGATTACTGCTGAAGGTCCTGTGAAAGTTGTCGCTGAAGCCAGAGTAGCTCCTCTGATCATTACCACTCCTGGTCCTATTCCTTATACACCTGACAAAGCTGTGCCTTGGCACTATGGGTCTGATGTTTACATCCATGGTGTCAAACAGGAGCCTTTACCTGATATGCCTGTTGACATTGATAATATTGCCGGATCTAGCAAGATCACTCATAGTGGAAGAGTCTTCTCTCCTCCAGTTGCTTCTAAGAGTGCAGTTACTCCTGCTGTTACTTCCACCACTGATGCTCGGGGCAAGGGTCCTGTTATTGAGCCTGTATCTACTGATGTGCCAGCTGCTGATGACCTCTCTAAGCAGATGGAAGAAGTATTGAAAATCATTCGCAAGAGTGATTATGATATTGTTGATCAGCTGGGGCATACTCCCTCAAAGATTTATATGCTCTCCCTGTTATTATGTTCTGAGGCTCATGCCAAGTCATTGATCAAGTTTCTAAAGATGGCTCATGTACCCAGTGCAATTTCTGTGGACCAGTTTGAGAATTGTGTTGCTCACCTGACCTATGACAACGGGTTAGGATTTTCTGATGCTGACTTGACCCCTGCCAAGAGGGATCATAACAGGGCCTTGCATATTTCAATTGAATGCAGGGGCACTACCCTGTCTCATGTGCTGATAGACAATGGTTCCTCTCTGAATGTGTTGCCTAAGGAAGTCCTGAACAAGCTGAGTCCTGAAGATACGGTATTGAAGCCCAGTAATATTGTGGTAAAGGCTTTTGATGGTTCTAGAAGAGTAGTACATGGGGAAATTGATCTTCCAATCAAGGTTGGCTCTCAGGTGTTTACTGCTACATTCTATGTGATGGATATTCGTCCTTCGTACTCATGTCTGCTTGGTCGTCCCTAGATCCATGGGGCAGGTGCTGTGACCTCCACATTACATCAAAAGTTGAGGTATCCGGTGAATGGAAAAGTTGTTACTGTCTTTGGAGAGGAAGAATACTTTGTCAGCTATGTAAACACTTTCAAGTATCTGGAAGTAGAAGGTGAATACATTGAAACTCCATGTCAGTCATTTGAAGTGGTTCCCTGGGCTGTTAAGGATTGTGTGACTCCTCCTGCTGTGAAGAAGGTTCCTGTGGTCATCAGAAACCCTCCAACAATGGCAATGGCCTCCCTCAATGACGCAAAAGCTATGGTGGAAGAAGATGGTTGTACTATTTGGGGTCAGCTTCCTGATATTCCATACAAGTCTGACAAGTTTGGTTTGGGTTTCACTGCAGAGTCCCAGAAGGCTGTTCATCGTGCTCGTGCTGTTCGTATCACCAATCAAGGGGTTATCAATGCTGTGGGAGACCAAGATGAAGACTACAACTTGGAGGCATGGATTTTTCCTACTGTGGGTGCTGGACTCAATAATGGGGAAGCTGAAGATGTTGTCCCTATCTCCTTTAGTCAGGAGTAAATACTATTACTGTGTTATGTTTTTAAATTCAAACTTTCAAGCCATGTGCCTTACCCGGGGCACAATGGTGTGCTTGTTACGGGTTGTCATTTCATTTGCATACTTCATTCCATAAAATCAATGGACGTTTCGTTTTCGTAAATATTGTGTTCCTTGTCTTTCTTTTTCTTTTATTTTTGCTTTATCAGCTATGTGTTATTACACACACACCCACGTCACTAAAATGCCGATCCTCATCCACTCTGGATCCAGTTGATAACAGTTCTACTATTGCCAATTACAATTTCGAGAATCCGATCTATCAAACTGAAGACGGAGACGAGGACGATCGTGAAATACCTGTAGAGCTTGCTAGGTTGTTACAACAAGAAGAGAAAGCTATACAGCCACATGAAGAGCCAGTCGAAGTTGTGAATCTGGGAACTGAAGAAAACAGAAAAGAGGTCAAGATAGGGGCAACATATCAGCATGCTATGGTGGCTTTGTTTCATGATATGATTCATCATGAGATAGAGGTATATGTGGATGATATGATAGCCAGGTCTCAGAATGAAGAACAACATCTTGATCATCTGCACAAGTTGTTTGAGAGGTTGAAGAAATACAGGTTGGGATTAAATCCAAACAAGTGTACTTTTGGAGTTAGATCTGGAAAGCTCCTGGGTTTCATTGTCAGTGGAAAAGGTATTGAAGTGGATCCTGCAAAAGTGAAAGCTATACGAGAGATGCCAGCTCCCCGTACTGAGAAGGAGGTTAGAGGTTTCTTGGGACGATTGAACTGCATTTAACTACCATCTGTGAACCAATCTTCAAGTTGTTGAAGAAAGATCAGGTGATGGAATGGAATGATGAGTGCCAGACTGCCTTTGATGAAATCAAGAGATATTTGCTAGAACCTCCAATTTTAATGCCACCAGTTGATGGAAGACCCTTGATTATGTATTTAACAATATTAGACAACTCAATGGGGTGTGTGTTGGGGCAACATGACGAGTCTGGTCGAAAAGAGCAGGCAATATACTACCTTAGCAAAAAGTTTACCGACTGTGAAACAAGATACTCACTGCTCGAGAAAACTTGCTGCGCTTTGGCATGGGCTGCTCGCCGACTAAGACAGTATATGTTGACCCACACTACCTTGTTGATTTCGAAGATGCAGTTCAAGATTAAGCATCACAACTCTTCTCCGTATCGTCCAAAGATGAATGGGGCAGTTGAAGCTGCTAATAAGAACATTAAGAAGATTGTACAGAAGATGACTGTTACTTACAAGGATTGGCACGAGATGTTACCATTTGCTCTGCATGGCTATCGTACTACAATACGTACTTCAACAGGGGCAACCCCATTCTCCTTAGTCTATGGTATGGAAGCAGTTCTGCCTATTGAAGTTCAGATCCCCTCCTTGAGAATTATGAAGGATGCAGGCTTGGATGAAGATGAGTGGATTCAGACTCGACTTGACCAGATAAATTTGATTGATGAGAAAAGGTTAGCAGCAGTTTGTCATGGCCAGATGTACCAGAAACGGATGATCAAAGCTTTTAACAAGAAGGTTAAGCCAAAGGTATATCAGGCTGGTGACTTGGTAATCAAGCGTATCATATTACCACAGGGTGATCCTAAGGGCAAGTGGACTCCAACATATGAGGGACCATTTGTAGTCAAGACAGTGTTCTCAGGAGGTGCCATGATACTGACTACAATGGATGGTGAAGACTTCCCACAACCTGTAAACGCAGACATAGTTAAAAAATACTACGCATAAAAAGAGACCCGCTAGGTTGACAGGCCTAGGCAAAAATAAGGGCATCCCGGCAAACCAAAAGGGTTTGGGCAAAAATTAGGGATATATATATAAAAAGATGTACACCCGGCAAGTCGAAAACCTGAAAAGGCGGCTTGGGCAAAAAAGGGTATCCCGGTGGATTGAAAACCTGAAAGGGCAATCCAGGCAAAAGTTAGGGATTAAAGCGTATGACTATGTCTCGTTTGGATCACTCATGAAACTGCAACCAGTTGTACTACTTACTCAAGCTCAAACAGATAAAGCTCAATCCAATCGTTTCCGTCTCAACAGCAAGAAGATGAGATACTTGAGTGGCAATAGTAGAACTGAAACTCAATAGGATTATTTCCCACATAGCTGATTCTTTTTGTAAAGCTTCATGACAAAATTCTCTTACTAGGGTTTATGTCTCCTTGTACAAACCTACCCGTGTATGGGTCACTTTTGATATAAATAAATTCCATCTTTTGAATCCAGATTCACTTTTACCCTATTTACATAAGCGAAACGTCCATTGGTTGTGTTTGAATGTATGTATGCCTTTGAATATGATTGATGTTTACCAGAAATGCATGTATGCTTTTAATATGATTGATGTTTACCAGAAATGCATGAAAATGCAGTAATAGTATTTACTAAGGACGAACGAGGGAAGGATTTCAACGAAGCTTCGCCGGTTCATCTTTACAAGGCAGTTACAAACCATCAGTAGGACTAATCCATTTTCACAAAGTCTAATCTCCCCTGGAATTTATATCCATCTCTTTTATCCTCATACGGATATACGGGAAATTACTTTCCAATAAGGGCACGATGAACGAAGACGGGATGTTATACTTATCCTACTATCTAACGAAAACGAAGGTTATCTATACCCTACTATCCCCAACAACGGGAGGTTATCTATACCTTGTTATCCCCAACAACCGAAGGTTATCTATACCCTACTATCCCCAACAACGGGAGGTTATCTATACCTTGTTATCCCCAACAACGGGAGGTTATCTATACCTTGCTATCCCCAAACAACGGGAGGTTATCTATACCTTGCTATCCCCAACAACGGGAGGTTATCTATACCTTGTTATCCCCAACAACGGGAGGTTATCTATACCTTGTTATCCCCAGCAGACGGAGGGTTATATATTCTTCAACAACGAATCGGGATTTATTTTCTTGGCCAGCAGTTGTTATACAAGGATATCCAGACACTTCCAGCAGTGTCATAGCATACATACATCATTTACATCATACCATAACATATATGTCTATAGTACATTACCTAAGTGCATCATGTCATACATGCGTACATAAAGCATAAACTAATGTTGTTATACAGAATGCTACCTTGTTTTCAGGTTAATTATCCAACAAACAATCTTATGATCTTTGGGACTGCTTTATTGTAACCTCAGGGTTACTTTATCCTCCTGATGAGCTTCTTATTACTTTGGGACTGCTTTATTGTAACCTCAGGGTTATTTTATCCTCCTGATAGCCTCTCATGACTTCAAGACTGCTTTAGAGCTACTGATCGCTCTATCCTCCTGAAATCATCCTATTACTTCAAGACTGCTTTAGAGCTATTCATTGCTCTATCCTCATGAGGTCATATTACTACTTCAAGACTGCTTTAGAGCTATTCATTGCTCTATCCTCCTGAAGCCATCTAATTATTTCAAGACTGCTTTAGAGTTATCCATTGCTCTATCCTCCTGAAATTACATTATTATTTCAAGACTGCTTTAGAGCTATCCATTGCTCTATCCTCCTGAAATCATTACTTCAAGACTGCTTTAGAGCTATTGATTGCTCTATCCTCCTGAAGATATATCACATTATTATTTCAAGACTGCTTTAGAGCTATTGATTGCTCTATCCTCCTGAAGACATATCACATTATTATTTCAAGACTGCTTTAGAGCTATTGATTGCTCTATCCTCCTGAAACTACATTATTATTTCAAGACTGCTTTAGGGCTATCCATTGCTCTATCCTCCTGAAATCATTACTTCAAGACTGCTTTAGAGCTATTGATTGCTCTATCCTCCTGAAGACATATCACATTATTATTTCAAGACTGCTTTAGAGCTATTGATTGCTCTATCCTCTTGAAACTACATTATTATTTCAAGACTGCTTTAGGGCTATCCATTGCTCTATCCTCCTGAAATCATTACTTCAAGACTGCTTTAGAGCTATTGATTGCTCTATCCTCCTGAAGACATATCACATTATTATTTCAAGACTGCTTTAGAGCTATTCATTGCTCTATCCTCATGAGGTCATATTACTACTTCAAGACTGCTTTAGAGCTATTCATTGCTCTATCCTCCTGAAGCCATCTAATTATTTCAAGACTGCTTTAGAGTTATCCATTGCTCTATCCTCCTGAAATTACATTATTATTTCAAGACTGCTTTAGAGCTATCCATTGCTCTATCCTCCTGAAATCATTACTTCAAGACTGCTTTAGAGCTATTGATTGCTCTATCCTCCTAAAGACATATCACATTATTATTTCAAGACTGCTTTAGAGCTATTGATTGCTCTATCCTCCTGAAGCCATTATTACTTCAAGACTGCTTTAGAGCTATTGATTGCTCTATCCTCCTGAGGTCAGATTTATCACTTCAAGACTGCTTTAGGGTTATCATTATTGATTGCTCTATCCTCATGAAGACATGCTGTTACATCAGTATTACTCCAGACTCCTGACAGTTCTCATTATACTACTGAAGAACTTTCCCCTAGTGGCATCTTTAAGCCCACTCAATCATGTTCAACCAACCATCAATATCACTCCGTGCACTGGTGAGTGCAAATTTTTGGGCTTTTGTGTTCAATCCCCTTCAACCTTCCAGGTTACGACTGGCAAATATACCAATCTAACCCCTCAGGTTTCAGAAAATTGAACAGGGGCAGCTGTTGCACCCCAAAATTTGCCCTCACAATACAAGACTTTGTGTTCTAAGAAGGTTCACAAGGTTCACAAGTTTCTCACCTGTTGTTAAATCACCATATTCTTGGAGTATGTGCTGCTGTTATACTTTGGAGATCTCCCATCGATGGTTGTATCCTGTCCCCGTGGAGTCCCACTTTGTTGAGTCTGTTACTCATTTGTTTCTCGCATGTCGTTCTATTTGTTTTGCAGGAATCATGTCTAGTGCATTTTAGTTGCTAAAAGGAAAAATGGTCGTTCTCACGTTGTTGCTGATAATTTTTGAAGATGAGCTGTTGCCGTTTTTTTTTAGGTCGAGATACGATGGGCCGAGTCTCTGTCACCAGTGGATTTCTGAGACATTCATTCGTCACATGGTTTGATTATATTGAGGTGTCAATTTGGTTTGGTTCATGGTATTGAATTTATTCATCAAGAACACAATTGGATTTCTTTGGCACAGAGTATATTTCTGCTTTATGGTTGAGGAATTTTCCCCGTTCTTCTTATCTATTTTAAAGCCGTTCAAGACCCCTACTCAAATTACCGCTTTAATTAGATTTTGTGAAAGACTAGTTGTGAATCCAAGAATGCAATCCTGGTTCATTTACTTATTCCATTACATATTCTAAACATTGAAGGAAATAATCAGCCTCTGATGGTTCTACTGCTTATTGAAATAACTTCAGTTAAATTTCTACAAGCGAAAGTATTAGGTTGGGGTACAATTTTATTCTTCATTGAGGATTAGAGATGGAATTGCCAAGCAAAATAGAGGATGGACCCTTCAATATGGTGCTAACCAGTACGAGGCTACAAATGATACATAATTTGTTAAAATCAAAGCTGCAAATTCTCAAAAGCACGTAGTTCTGTTACAAGGTTGGCCAAAACGCCTGATCCACGACGCATCCAAGTGCACAAATAAATCAAATAAAGTCTGGTGGAAACCCAAGATTAATTATTGGTTTTGAAATTATGGAAGTTCAGTACATAACTGGAGGTGCATCAGCTTTGTCAGCTTTATCACATACAAATTGTTGAATTAGTGCATCAACATTACACAAATTGTTTGAAGATATTTATTGAATATAAGGTATAAAGTACAGACATAGTTTCAAACATGAATAACTGACAGGTTTATACAAATTAGGAGGCCTGTTCACACACTAAAGCCAAGAATGTCAAGCTAAGGCTATTCTATCATAAAACAGCGGATTTTTCCCGATTTGAATTTGAGAGAAGCAATTGAGAAGCTAGCGGTTTTACAACATCAAGAAGGCGGGTTCACCAAGAACCAACAATATGGGCCTTTCTTCTTTGCCTTGCCGTGATTGTGGCAGCCGCCGGCGTGTCAATCTTCGGTCCAAAACCTACTCACAGAGGATCTCACCTTATTCCATTTCTTCTAAGTATTGATACACCATGCTGAGGCCAATGTTTCGCCAGCACCGCGGTCCAACCTGTTAAGATAAGAAAAGTAGCCAGCAATGAGTACCATTGAGAAACATGAATCAAAAGCAAGTGCAAAATGAATGAATTAAAATTCAGCCCTCAGTTCAGCTCATCATCGGGCGTGAAACTCGAGCGGCTGGAAGGGCAACGGCCGAAGCCTGTTACCAACTCCCTACCGAACACCGAGGATAGCAGAATTGCAAGCACGCAATAATTTGGGACAAATTCTCAACATTCTTCGAAGCCGCCAGCCACATTCAAAGGGGCAACCACGTTCAGATTTTCAGTTCAGACCCAGAGTCATCATCACTGAAGCTTTCGGTAAAATCCAGACGTAACCAAAGGCAAATAGCAGCCATATCGTTTTCTCGACGGTTCAGACTGAAATGTCTTCATCACCGCGTCAAACCTTTCTCGGCGGCACCAATCCGGCAATATCTGAACTACCAGCTCTCTCTGAAAGAAGAAAAGGAAAAGTTAATGTATGTTCAAAACCGAAATCCAGAAATCAAAAGCAGATATCCAACGAAACCAAATTCGCATCTGGATACAAGCAAATCAAGTTTCCAAATCGAAACAAATCTGTTTCCAAATCAGAAAACCCAATCTGTATTCAATCCAAATGAAATCTGCTTCAGGCCAGTCCAGAAAAGGAAGGAAAGTCCAAAACGAATCCAGGAGAATCCGTATCCAACAGATTCGAACCAGCAAAAAAAAAATCGTGCGAACAAATCCGAATCAAATCAAATCGTACGATCTCACATCCACATAAAATAAAATCGAATCAAATCTCAGCCAAATAATAACGTAAAAGATCATAAGTCCAGGCCCAAACGAAAATCAAAGCGGATATAAAAACAGCGATAGATCGCAGAAGAAAGGGCCAAGAAAAAATCGTAAACCAAAACCCTAACGGGATAACCATCAAAGCGGCCACAAATCAAACCCTAAAGAAACCACAAAGGATAAAGTGACAGAACATTCTCACCAGAGGCGCGCTGTTATCAGAGAAAAGACGAACGAAGAACAATAACCGTCAACGAACAACATCGTCACCATCAAAGTCGTCGTCATTCACGAGCGGCACGTCCGACGGCTCATTTGAACGAAATCATCACCGTCTTCTCCGGACAACCATCAAAACCGGATCGAAACGTGAGGAACTCGAGTTACTGACGATTGTTTGCATGTTTTGTTTCAGGAAACGAAGAGCAAACATTGGCCATGGCGAAATCGAGAGGGGGAAGAAGAGAAACGGCGCCGCGAGACACCACAGGGTTTGAAACCCTAATTCTGGGTTTTTGTTTATGGAATGCATGCAACCGGTTGGGTCCGGATGTAGCTACCGGCCCAACTTTTATTTTTTTGTTTTTTTTTTCATTATATAAAAAAGAACTTAATTGGTTTTCTCAAAAATAATAAAAAATAAAACTTTTTTTAAGTTAAACTTTTTTTTCTATAATCAAGTAAATTTCTTTTTTATTTTAAAACTCTTTTAATATAAACTGATTTTTATTTTTTTTAGATTAAATTTAAAACAATTTTCAAAATAAAATTTAAGTTTTTTTCAAAACTAATATTATATCCCTTTTTTTTTTCTATATATAAATTAAATCAAGATCTTCCTTAAAATAACAAAAATCCCAAAATTGGTATCTTTTTTTTTTCTTCGTTGTCTTCGTAATTCACCCGATGGACGTCTGACTTTGTCCATTAACGCGTGTGTTCATTTTTGCAGCTCATTACATTGTGTTTTATTTAAATTTCATCATATTGTACTTGCTCCTCTCATGTAGCCTCGCGAACCTAATAATCGCGTTTACTTTTCGCATTTAAATTTCTGCATGATGTATGATTTAAATTTCTGCTGATGTATTGCAATTATTCTGTCACATTATACACTCTGAAGGAATTAGGTCTAGCATTTGACCGCCGTGTCAATAGTCCTCACCTCCAACCCTTACAACTTTTACAAACCCTAATTTTCACAAATGCCTCGCCGCAGGCAAAATTACAATTTTACCCCTAGCATTAGGTCAAAGAGCCGCCGCGCTCATTTTAGGGTTTCCCGCCGCGGAATCCCTAACCTAACCCTAATTGCAACTTAACATTTCAACGTAGAGATTTGGAGTTTCTACACTCCACGTAAGCGTGTCCTTAAGATGCGTTTATTCCCCTTGAGACCTTGACCACAGTCAAGAAGTTTCTAACCTCCCTATTGAGGGGAACTACGATTACTCTGATTCCACTCCCGTAAGGATACGTAGGCACAAGATGCGATGTCTTGCCGAGTAAACTTAGAATTAACCCCCTTTATTATTTATCATTGCTTATTTATATTTTATTTATCTTTGCTATTTAATTATTTTGCTTATTATTTTGTAATTGTTTCTTGGATGTAAAGTTGTTTAATTATTTAATTATTATTATGGTTAGTAATTAGGGAGTGTAATAACATGTATGTAATATTAAAATAAATTTAGATCATTTTAATATAAGATAATTAAATTAAACATTTCACACACGTAAGTCGATTTTAATCGCCGTCTCACTTCCTAAGGATATCCCTCAAGTTGCCTATGAATATTGGTTAAGTGGGGTGTATAAAGCAAGTCCCTCAAAAAGAAAATCATCAAAGTCCCTTATGGTTGCCTTTACAAATCGAGTCCCTTTCGAAAAATGATGATAGTCCCTCCAGTTTGCTTATTACACCCCACAATGGCCTTCAAAAATCCGATTGTCCCTCACATGTCCCTTAACATCCAAAGTAAGGACTACCTACTCCATTATAGTAGGGATAGTCTTACTAAGGAAAGGATAAAGAATAAGAAAGACCTTAAAACATTAGGGTAGGCTACTCCTAGATACTTGCTCACTTCAAAACTTTTTCACACTTAAACAAATTTCCAACAAAATTTTCAAACAAGTTTTTTTCACATCCATACACGGATTATTATTAAACTATTCTGAAATTTTTTGCTATTCACACACTACACTTTCAAAACAATTCAAAAGTGAGCTTAAGTACCTAAGAGCCCATGGATAACCATGGATGAAAAGGGTGCTAACACCTTCCCTTTTCATAACCTACCCCCCGGACCCAAAATATTCTCTAAGGTCTTTCCTGTTCTTTTATAACCTTTCCTTATGGATAAAATAAAAGTCGGTGGCGACTCTTGCTATCCGCAACATTGTTTAAAGTCAGTTCTCCCACCGTGTTACAGTTGGTAGAGTTGAAGAGACAATTGAATGATTTATTGGAAAAGAGATTTGTTAGGCCGAGTGTTTCTCCTTGGGGTGCACCGGTATTGTTGGTAAAGAAGAAAGATGGGAGCATGCGGTTGTGTATTGATTATCGGCAGTTAAACAAGGTGACTATCAAGAATAAGTATCCGCTTCCTAGAATTGATGATTTGATGGACCAATTGGTTGGTGCCCGTGTTTTTAGTAAGATTGATTTGAGGTCAGGTTATCACCAGATTCGTGTTAAAGGAGAAGATATTCAAAAGACGGCTTTTAGGACACGGTATGGTCATTATGAATTTTCTGTGATGCCATTCGGAGTTTCTAATGCGCCGGGTGTGTTTATGGAATATATGAATCGTATCTTTCATGAGCAGTTGGATCGTTTCGTAGTTGTGTTTATTGATGACGTTTTGATTTACTCTAAGTCCCAAGAAGAGCATGAAGAGCATTTGCGGGTTGTGTTGCAAGTATTGAAGGGGAAGCAATTGTATGCTAAGTTATCCAAGTGCGAGTTTTGGTTATCGGAAGTGAATTTTCTTGGGCATGTTATTTCTGGTAAAGGTATTTGTGTTGATCCGTCCAAGATTGATGCGGTGATGCAATGGGAGGCTCCTAAGTCGGTTACGGAGATCCGAAGCTTTTTGGGCTTGGCCGGTTATTATCGGAGGTTTATTGAGGGATTTTCGAAGCTGGCACTTCCGTTGACTCAGTTGACTTGTAAGGGAAAGACTTTTGTTTGGGACATTAATTGTGAGAAGAGTTTTGTTGAACTTAAGAGACGGTTGACAACGGCGCCGGTTCTGATTTTGCCAAATCTGACGGAAGCGTTTGTGGTTTATTGTGATGCTTCCTTGTCCGGTTTGGATGGTGTTTTGATGCAAGACGGTAAAGTTGTGGCTTATGCTTCAAGGCAATTGAGAGTGCATGAGAAGAATTATCCCACGCACGATTTGGAATTGGCGGCCGTGGTCTTTGTTTTGAAAATTTGGAGACATTATCTCTATGGTGCGAGATTTGAAGTTTTTAGCGACCACAAGAGTTTGAAGTATTTATTTGAGCAAAAGGAATTGAATATGAGGCAAAGGAGATGGTTAGAGTTTTTGAAGGATTATGACTTTGGTTTGAATTACCATCCGGATAAAGCAAATGTTGTAGCCGATGCTTTGAGCCGGAAGTTAGTGCATATGTCTACATTAATGGTGAGAGAATGGGAACTTTTGGAGATTTTTAGAGATTTGAGTTTGGTTTGTGAAATGACGCCAAGAAGTGTGAAACTTGGTATGTTGTGTGTTACGAATGATTTTCTAGCTACCGTTCGTGAAAAGCAAAAGTTGGATTTGAAATTTGTGGATTTGATGATGAATGAGAGTGAGGACTTTAAGGTTGATAATTTTGGAGTTTTGAGATTTCGTGGTCGTATTTGTATTCCCGACGATGTGGATTTGAGAAAGACGATATTGGAGGAAGGACACCGGAGTAAATTGAGTATTCACCCGGGTGCGAATAAGATGTATCAAGATTTGAAGAAAATCTTTTGGTGGTCCGGATTGAAGAGGGATGTAGCTCGATTTGTGTATTCGTGTTTGACTTGCCAGAAGTCTAAAGTAGAACATCAGAAGCCTAGTGGTTTGATGCAACCGTTGGATATTCCAGAATGGAAATGGGATAGTATATCAATGGATTTTGTTACGGGTTTACCAAATACGCAAAGAGGTCACAATGCTATTTGGGTGATTGTTGATAGGCTTACTAAATCTGCTCACTTTATTCCGATTGATATTAGTTATCCTTTGGAAAAGTTAGCCGAGATTTATGTTCGGGTGATTGTGAAGTTGCATGGAGTTCCCAAGAGTATCGTGTCGGATAGAGATCCTAGATTTACTTCGAGATTTTGGGAAGGTTTGCAAAAGGCTTTAGGTTCTAAGTTGAGATTGAGTTCGGCGTATAATCCGCAGACGGATGGCCAAACTGAGAGGACGATTCAATCGTTAGAGGACTTGTTGCGTGCTTGTGTGCTCGAGCAAGGTGGTGTTTGGGATAGCTTTTTGGCATTGATTGAGTTCACTTACAACAACAGTTTTCATGCAAGTATTGGTATGACACCATTTGAAGCTTTGTATGGTCGGAGATGTCGAACACCTTTGTGTTGGCATGAAACCGGAGAGAGATCGGTAGTTGGACCGGAAATGGTATAACAAACGACAGAGAAGGTGAAGTTGATTCGGGAGAAGATGAAAGCTTCCCAGAATAGGCAAAAGAGTTACCATGACAAGAGAAGGAAGGACCTTGAATTTCAAGAAGGTGACCATGTGTTTTTGAGAGTTACACCGGTTACGGGTGTGGGTCGTGCTTTGAAGTCGAAGAAGTTGACTTCTCGTTTTATTGGTCCGTATCAAATTATTGCACGAGTTGGTGCGGTGGCTTATCGTGTGGCGTTGCCTCCGAGTCTTTCGAATTTGCATGATGTGTTCCATGTTTCGCAACTTCGGAAGTATGTTCCGGATCCGTCACATGTGATTCCTATGGATGAGGTAGAGGTAAGAGATAATCTTACGGTTGAGGTTTTACCGGTTATGATTTTGGACCGCGAAGTTAAGAACCTAAGAGGCAAGGATATTTCGCTTGTAAAAGTAGCATGGGGAGGTGTTGCGGAAGGCAATATGACTTGGGAATTGGAGAGTAAGATGCGTGAGTCGCATCCTGAGTTGTTCGAATCAGGTAATATTTTCGAGGACGAAAATTCCTAAGTGGGGGAGAGTTGTAACGCCCCGATTCTGAATTCCCTTTATTTTGAGTCCTTTCTGATTTAATTGATTGAATTATTATTTTAAATGTAGAATTGTGTGTTAATATGTTATTCGTGCATATTGTGCTATTTTTGCCTACTTTGAGAGTATCGAGTAAAATAGACCGGAGGGTATTTTGGGCATTAGTAATTAGGTTAAGTGGATATTTTATGTGAATTGATTAATTAGTGTGTGGAAAGAATTTGAGAGGAAAGAAATAGAAATATGAGTATATGAGAGAAAAAGAGAAAGTTAGTAAGATAGAAAAGAAAAACAAAGGAAAGAAAGGAAGAGAAGAGAAAGAGGAGAGAAAGAAGAGGAAAAACCTAGAACTTTAAGAAATCATCACCAAAGCTTTCGATTGTTCGGGTAAGGGTGTGAAACTTTATTATTCTATCAATGTGTATAATCATGTATGATTTTGTTGGATTGTTTTGGATTGTTGGTGGTTTTTCTACACTTTCCATTTTAGGTTGAATTTGGTTTAATCGATAGAAATCATTGTCTAACGGTTAGAATCGTGATTGGATGACGTAGATTAGTCTGTATATGTTAGACTAAGGCTGCTGGTTATGAGTTGGAGTTCATCGGGTGATTTTATCGGTGGTTTAGGATTCTGAACAGTGGGGAGAAGTGGAAATCGCAGACGCTCGCTAGCAGTTCGCTAGGCGAGCAGGTCACGAATGGTCGCTGGTAGTTCGCTAGGCGAGTGCGCAGCGAATGGTCCCAGACTTGGGACAGAATGGTATTGTGGTCTTTCGCTGGTAGCGAAGGGAGTAGCGAAGAGCTCGCTGGGGGTTCGCTGTGGCGAACGAGGTAGCGAGCAATGTTTGGAGGTTCTGTTTGCACTCGCTAGCAGTTCGCTAGGCGAGGAGGTAGCGAACGCTCGCTAGCAGCTCGCTAGGCGAGCGTGTAGCGAATGTAGCAGGATGGATTTCCCTGTTGCTGGGTGCTGTCGTGGCTTGGGGTTTCGGTTGCTATCGACCCTTCTTTGATTTAGTAGTTTATATGTTGAGTTGTGTTGTGCTGTGGGTAGCCGTATGGCGTGAATCCTAGATTATGAATTGTGGCCGCTTGGGCAATTATGTGCATTGTTTAGCCTGATTAAAAATCTATGATGTTTGTATGAATGTGTAGAATGCATGAGTATGTTTGTAAACATGTGTGCATTTCAAGAGTGTCATGAGTCATGTTGCATGTGAAGCATCATGGTATGCATTCTTGTGTCGATTGATTCCTCGGTGAATCTGCAGAACCTCGTGTGCCCTTGTGGGGTGTGAGCGATGGTTAATTATTGATTCCTCGGCGAATCTACAGAACCTCGTGTGCCCTTGTGGGGTGTGAGCGATGGTTAATTATTGTACTTGGTGGATTTGCAGAACCTCGTATATAACGATGGTTATTTTGATTCCGCGTAGAATCTGCAGAACCTCGTGTGCCCATGTGGGGTGTGAGCGATGGTTATTTGGTTCTTCAATTGAACCTGCTGAAATGAGTCGGTACCGCATTTGCATCTGCATAGAGTCGTGTGTCGGTCTCTATGAGTTGCATGTTGACATCCTGCATGGTGTATGGTGAATGAACATAATTGTAAATGTTTATATGAATTGTTGATGATTGGCATGATTGGTATGCTTGAAGACACATGTATGTGTGAATATATGAATATGTATGTTTTGTGTGTTTATGAACCGATATAAACATTGTTGACACATATTGTAGATGCATGATGTTCTATTTATAAATAGATAATGTGAATACATTGCGATGTACGGTATGACGAGGTGAGTTGCGGTGAGAATGCGAAAGACGTATTTTGGGTATTAAGTATACATATATGTTCTTATGCATTGTTATTATGATATCGTTTCTCACCCTTCTGTTGTTTCTTTTAATGCTCTATGAGGCATTGCAGACTAGATTGCTGGAAGTATTTTGTGAAGCGTGGCTTCTTCCTTTTTTGGTCGGTCGGCTCTGATATGTAGCACCGGGTAGAATAGGATTTATTTTGATTCTTTTGTGATACATCTGAGTATGTATCTGCTGTTGACATGTTTTGTAAAACATGATGAATGATAACTGTATATGTGATACATGTTTGGTGAATTATGAAATATTTGGATATTTCCGCCTTTGTTCTAAATATTTCTTGTGGGTGTTATCCTGTTGTTGCATATCTGTTGAGCAGGTGCTGTATGCGTTGGAATTTTTACGATAATGTGATATTTCCCTTTTATGCCATGTTGCAAATGTACTCTGATGAAATATTAAATTTATGCCTAAATGATTAATTGTATTATTTGGGGGCATAGAAAGGGGGTGTTACACATATCACCTTGACCCTAATATGAAACTTGTAGAGCATGTTTCTAGCTTTCTTTTGAGTACTAGAAGTCATTCATCTGATTTCTAGAACTCAAGTTATGATGCTGACAAGTTACAGGTCCTCAGATGAATGTGATTTTGGTCAACAAAGGTCAACCAACTTCCAAGCCACTTTTGACCTAGAAGGATGTTTCTACTCACCTTGACCAAAACATGAAAGTTATTCCTCATGATCTTAGCTTTCCAAATAGTACTAGAAGTCCTTCATCGGATTTGTAGAACTCAATTTATGAGGCTTGCAAGTCAGAGGTATTTTGGGAAAGTAAGATTAGAGGTCATTTTCATTATAGGTTCATTTCACCACTTTTCTTACTTCAAATGAAAATATTTCCAACATGAAACTTGCTCAAAATGGGGTCATTTGCTCAGCCAAACACCAAGGAGTCATAGAATGGGCTTGGATTGAGGGATTGGTGTGATACTTGTCATGAAAAAAGCTTAAAAAGGAGAAAATCAAATTAATTCATATTGGACCACTTTTGTGCAAGTTGATACATATTTTGGTATGCCATTTCCAAGTTTACTTCAAGCTTAAGTTACACTTTCAATCCACACCATTGAGATCAAACAAGGGATCAATCTCAGCCATTGAGGTACCCTACACCATATGCAAGCTACCTGAGCTGATTTTCAAGCCATGGAAGTGATATTTTCGTGTGAATTTGAAAGCTCCAAACCAAGAAAAAGTGAAATTCATTGGGCTTCTTTTCCATCCATATCCATCACATATAATCCCTTGATCATTCACAATGCCTCAGGACACATTTTGGTGGAGAAATTGAGGGAGAAAGCATTTGGAAAAAGTGAAGAAAAAGTGAAACACGATTTCTAAGATTCACACCATTTCAAGCAAAATTGAGCATAACAAAAGCTTCCTTGGAGTTCATGGAGTGATTCTGGATAATTTTCTCTAAGCTTCATCAAAGGATCACGCTCAGTGGAAGCTCTTCACTAGGTATTCTTCAAATCAACTTATCTCTCTGTATGTGATGATTTAACACGCCATTTTTGTATGTTTGTGATCTTTGAGCTATGTAGATCATTTCTGGTTCATACTTGTTGCTGTTCGTGACAATTTGTGTGTTGAGCTCATTTCTTGTTGCTTTCGATCTGGCTTGTGTGTTGCTTAAAACTGAAAACAGACCATATATTCGTGATCCACGTGATGTGAGGTTGATTTTATACTATTATTTTGTTCATTTTGGTTCAGTTGTGATTTCTGTGTGTTGTGGTTGGCCGGAGAAGACAACCGGCGCTGCCGCCTGAATCATCTTCTCCGGCGTGCTTCTTTTTTCCCTCTGTTTGCCATTTTTAGACGTACCATGGACCTTCATTTGACCATCTAAACACTACACACATGAACTGCGCGTTTCATTTAAGTGACTGCTTGATCCACGTGTCTTTTCTTTTGGCTATTTGATTTGCTTACTTTTATATCCAACAACTCTGAGCGTGTTCCACCATAGGGATGCGTTGACCAGCCACACTAGATCCACCTACATTCAGCATGTTTGGACCTGGGCCTCTGTTTTCTATCCTTACCCCACTTGTGAGCCCAGTTTGGTTTTTCACTTGTTTCCTTTGCTATTTGAACCATGTTTTTTCCATTTTAGTTTTATTTTCTTTTCTATTTTTGTTTTGCAACTGTTTAGATTTAATTCAAAATAAATATTTCTCCAATTAATAAATTCCACAAAAATATTTTCTGGGCAATTTGAAATGTACTTTTATTTTTATGTTTTGGATTATTTTTCATTTAAAAAAGGAATTATTAATTGGAGATGTTTTGTTTGACCTAATTTTTGACTTATTTTGATTCTTGTTTTTGTTTTAGCATTTCCCTTTTGGTCCAATGACCCAAAATTCATCCTCATGTCCATGATGAGTGGATGAATTTTTGAGGACCATTTTCCCCTGTTGGTTGACTTTTAGTGCATTTCATTTGGCCCTCGACAATCCTCATTCACAATGGAACACCCTTGTGAATCAATTTCTTTGGCGGTGTTGTGAATTTATTTTGATTGTGATCTTTTGGCCTCTGTTTGCCAACATGTTTGGGTACCTTGTGCATTTTATTTGATCATTTTTGAACCATTTTCCTAATTTTGAGGTAACTTGCAAGTCAAGTTACCTCCAAAGGAGGTTCATACAAGTGCATGACCTAGTTTGAGTTGGAAATGACTATTGTGGATCCAATAAGCTCTCAACTCCTCTTGTTTCATATAATAAACATGTTGAGCTTGCTGTATGCTCATTTTTAGGTCCAAATCATGTTCATTGCTTGTTCATTTGTGAGCTTCTTCTGTTGCTTCCTTTTAATGTTTCCATATGTGACTTGTTTGTATCCTTTTGTGTGGTTGCCTCTTGTACATTCCTTCTTCCCCTTTCTTCTTTGTTTCATTTCATATGCGTATGCTTAGTTGAGATGAGCTTGTGGAGGCTACTGCCCCACACTATTTTCCTCCCACTTTCATTCTACTTGTGCATCTTATGTTTGCATTTTCATTTGCATGTTCTTTCTTCTTCTTCTTCTTTGGTTCTTCTTTGCCATGCTCCCCATAAGTTCTCTAACCTCTCGAGGTTATGATAGATATTAGGTGCCTAACCATGCATGATAACATTAGGTAGTTCCCTTTTGTATCCCAACTTTAAGTCCACTTTGCATGATAACTTTTAGGATTGTTAGTCCCCATTTAGTTTGTCCCTTCTCTTCTCATCTTCATACAATTAACACACTTAATAAAGATAATGGATGTTGTGCCATGAGCCTTATACTTGGGAAATGGTGATTGAGGGGCGACCTCGCAATTGCCTAGAGTGTTTAGTATACGTTCTTAGGACGATATGCGATGCATTCGATCCTAGGTTTTAGACTTTGGTACAACATGCATTATAAATATTCAAATTCAAAACACTTCTTCTCTAAAAATCACAAAAACACTTCAAACTTTTTTTCATCCTTCGGGGTTCTTAATCAGAGAAAATCTTTTCAGAAAAAAAGTGTTGTTAACTCTTAGTTCTATCGCAAACAGTAACGCCTAAGTCTCCCATGCTTGAGCTGCATACACCAACTGCTAGAACTGATTGTTAACCCTACTCGGGCCTAAAAAACTTTTGAACCAAACCAGTGTTCTTTTTAGCCCGAACTACGTTTGCTCTGATCTTTCATACCAGATGAAAGTACGTAGGCACAAGACGCGATGTCTTGGCGAGCAACCTTTCCCCCTTTCACCCGTAGTTAGCCGAACTACGTTGACTCTGACTTTCCCATTGCACGAGGAAATACGTAGGCACAGAGCGGCGATGCTCTGCCGAGTCTCCTTTATTTTTATCTTGTCCCTTAACCATTAGTATAGATATATTGATCACCCTTTTAGATAGACAATAATTCATGGATCCCGTCGAGTACGACGGACGTGAGAGGTGCTAATACCTTCCCCTTGCGTAACCGACTCCCGAATCCAGACATAGTTGCGATGACTTTGTATTTCCCTTCTCCGTTAGGTTTTTACGATCGTTTCCTTTCCCTCTCTTTGGGATAAATAACGAATGGTGGCGACTCTTCTGTTTTCCGCCGGGTGTTTTTCGTAGTTACGACAAAGGCCTCTACAATAAGTTTATCCCTTACTCGTACATCGTCCATCAGAATCACATGTGATGGATCTGGAATGTACTTCAACAACTGTGAAACATAAAATACATCATGCAAATTGGACAAACTCGGTGGCAATGCCACTCTATAAGCAACAACTCCTACCTGCCTAAATATCTGATATGGACCGATAAATCGAGGAATGATTTTCCTCGACTTCAAGGCACGTCCAACACCGGTCACCGGAGAGACTCTCAAGAATACATGGTCCTCTTCCAGGAACTCAAGATACTTTCTTCTCTTGCCATGATAACTTTTCTCTCTACTCTGATAAGCTTCCATATGTTCTCGAATTAGTTTCATTTTCTCCGTAGTTTGTTAGAATAATTCAGGTCCAAGCACCACACTTTATCCAGATTCATGCCAACACAAAGACGTCTTGCATCTCTAACCATACAATGCTTCAAAGGTGACATTCCAATACTATAATGAAAACTATTGTTATAAGTGAACTCAATCAACGACAAGTGACTATCCCAAGCGCCTCCTTGTTCTATAACACAAGCCCTTAACAGATCTTCTAACGAATGAATAGTCCTCTATGTCTAACCATCTGTCTGTAGATGATAAGCCGAACTCAACCTCAACTTAGAATCCAGTGCCTCTTGCAAACTCTCTCAAAATTTGGAAATGAACCTCAGATCTCTATTCGACATAATGCTCAACAGAATTCCATGCAACTTTACAATTACAAGAATGTAGATCTCTCTCAACTTCTGCATATAAAACCTTATGTTAATTAGAATAAAATGGGCCGACTTTTCCAGTCTATCCACAACCATCCAAATAACACCATTCTCATTCATAGTCTTTGGAAAATCTGACACAAAATCCATGGAAATACTATCCCACTTCCATACTGGGATATTCAACGGTTGCATCAGACCCAATGGCTTCTAATGTTCAATCTTTGACTTCTGACAAGTCAAACACGCACAAATAAATTCAAAAATTCCCTTTTTCATACGGGACACCAAAATAATTCCTTCAATTGTTGATACATCTTTGTCGCCACGGAATGAATACTCAACCTACTTCGATGTCCTTTTTCAAGAATACTCTTCTTAATTTCTGGAACATCTGGAATTCACACTCTATCTATGAACCTCATCACACCATACTCATTAACTCGGAATTCACCTCCGTTACCTTAATTAATCAAGGTCAACTAATCAACCAATCCCAAATCATATTTTCTGACCTTCTTTGATTCCTTCAAGAATACCACTAATCAGTTTCAACATCCTCAACCTCATACTATTAGAAGTCTCCTCACACACCAAACTCATGTCTCTGAATTGCTCGATCAATTCCAGCTCTCTCACCATAAGCATCGACATAAGCAAAGACTTCATACTCAAAGCATCAACTACCACATTAGCTTTACCGGAATGATAACTCAAATCAAAATCATAATATTTCAGAAGCCCAAGCCACCTTCTCTGTCTCATATTCAACTCTTTCTGATCGAGCAAATACTTCAGACTCTTATGATAACTGAACACCTCAAATTTAGAGCCAAAAAGGTAATGTTTCCAAATTCTCAACATAAACACTACTACAACCAACTCTAGGTCATGAGTAGGATAGTTCCTTTCATGAATTTTCAGTTGTCTAAAAGCATAAGTAACAACATGACCATTCTGTATCAGTGTTCCACTAAGATCCATCTTCGACGCCTTATAATATACTATAAAAGACTCACTCGGATTAGACAAACCAATACTGGAGTAGTCGTCAACTTTTCTTTAATTCCACAAACTCTCTTCACACGCAACATCTCACATATAAGCTTGACCCTTTCTAGTCAACTGAGTCAAAGGTAACACCAACTTAGAAAACCCTCAATAAACTTGTGATAATAATCATCCAAACCAAGAAAACTTGGAATCTCAGTAGCCGACTTCAGTGTTACCCATTGAGACACAACATCAACTTTAGACGGATTTATAGAAATTCCACCACTAGATATCACCTGGCCAAGAAACTCACTTCCTTCAAGCAGATCTCACATTTTGACAGTTTTGCATATAACTTCTTCTCTTTCAACACTTACAACACAGTTTGCAAATTCTCAGCATGCTCTCCTTTTGATTTAGAGAAGATCAA
>OZ012738.1:496208448-496403289 GCA_963859935.3 Lathyrus sativus
GCTGACATGACATCCAAATGAACTAAAATTTGGTTTCCATCATCTATATAGTTAACGTTAACTATGTGAAACCTATTATAATATTATTTAATATTACTAAAATATTCCAAATATTCCATCAACATTAAAGTAAGGATATGATATTTGAAAATAGTAACAGTCATATTATTATTTTTTACCTTCTATAAATTCTATAGAAATTTTAATTTTTTTTACACACAATTTTACTTCTAAATTTTTTTCTTTCAATTTCCAATCTTATTTATTTATCAAATGGATCACAACCAGTCGAATCCTTATTATAATTATATTCCTATGAAAATGTAATTTTTTTTTATGTATTATTATTGTGAATTTTGTATCATTTTTAATTTTATAATAAAATATATTTAATATTATTTTTAAGTTTTAAAGGTAAATTGTATTTAAAAAATTATATGTATTTTAATTAAAATAATTAAATTAATGGTAACTTGAATAAAAAATATAAAATGTGGGGTCAAGTTTTGGTTTCTTATAGACAACCACCATTAAAGTAAAAACTACTCAAATCAACTATAAATTTTTTAAATCCTACAAATCACTTTGGGCCCACACAAAGTATTTTAGTTTACCCATTTAGTTTACTCCCATTAAAGATGCTCTTAGAAGATCAGAACCTCACCCTTACCTTAGATTGATGAGCTTTTCCCTTCTCTAATGAAGTTCTTCTCTCTTCCTTTCCCTAGCCTCTTTCACCTTCTATTCTCAATTTCACGTACGATGTAAAAACTGACTTCACTATTCTCAAATTCCCTTTATAAAATCTCTCAACTATGGTTTACCTCCTTTACACTCACTTATCCTCGTACAATTACCATCTCGTCCTTCAAATCTCTACACATCTAATATTCCATTTTATTTAATTTTATATTATTATTATTATTATTATTATTATTATTATTATTATTATTATTGATCTCATCTAATAATAATAATAATAATAATAATAATAATAATAATAATAATAATAATAATTTCCAACAATTATTTAATTGAATTAATATCCATCTAATATTAAATAATTAAATAATTATCATTAATATATTATAATTAGTTTACTTCTCACACCACTAATCTCTCCTCAAATTCTCACACACTCCTCAACCCTTAAGGTCTAGTCTTAAGGTTACTATTCCACACCAAAGACATCTCCAAACACAACAAAACACACATAATCACATTTATATATACAACTTCATATAATTGAATTACGAAAAATAATTTAAAATAAAACGGAGAATTACAACTAGAATTAGTAAATTTTTCTACACTCCGACTCGGTTGTTCCTATATTATCCAAGTAATAGATCATCAAGCATTAAGCCCGATCAACCTAATGGTTGTGTATGATATGAAGATATTATGGCCTCAATCGAGTAGGACATTTATGGATGGTTACTGAGGAAATGATGCAGCCACGGAAAATTCATTACGTTAAGCTGTGCCAAACAATTACAAATTTTCTTGATGGCCATCATGTGAAAGAGAGCTAAATGGATGCCAATGGGAAAAGTCCTTACTTCGAAATCCATCGTCTAAGAGAATGAATTGATGAGCCTAGACATGAATTAAAGCAGAGGTTTGGAAACTCTTGTTAACAAATCAGATCACTTAATGCGCCAATTAAGTAACACCTAATATGGAGGGTTCTCTAAGGTTCTCATGGACTGGACATACCAAGCTGGAAATACTGAGAGGAAACTATGAAGAGGCTTCAATGGACGCATGGATCATGCATGGATATTTATGGATAAATGAGGCTCATTAAGAACAAGAAAATAAGATCGTCAGATGGAGAATTTGATACGAAAGAAAGGTAAATGCGTACCTCAATAATGAAGGTTAATTACCCCATTGGACGCATAAACTTATAAGAAGCCAGAATCATCTGTATGGAGTAAGAATTCTAACTAGAGTAAGAGTTGCTCGGGACACATGATATGGTGAAAGGAATCTTCTGTGTCAAAGTTAGAGCTGATTGAACTGAAGAGGAGTAAAGTTGATTGGTTTTTGACCCCAGATAGTGAAAGTTCTAGTTGTGAAGTTTTTTAATATGGGCTTGTATGGATGGAAGCGTGAAGCAGATATGAAAAGTGATGCATGTGAGAGTGAGAAGTTGATGGATTAAGTAATAAAACTTGACCAAAGTTTTGATAAGTTCCTCTTAGAGTTCTTGATTAGGCCATGTTAGAGTCATGGGTAAATACCTTATTAAACCGTGTCTTACTAAACTTCAATGTTCATCACTTTTGAGCCAAGAAGACTGATACATATTCTAAAGAAAATAGAGAGTTATTGACAAAATCTTTGATAAATGATCCCTACTACCTGAAGTGTATCTATCCAAAAATCTCGAGCCAAGACCGGTTCTAAGATTTGACTTGATGGCAATGGTTAGTCTGCACCTCTTAGAATGGCCAGATGGAACAATCACATCTGATGCCATGAGTAAGATGTAGCTAACCTATGTAGTTCGAAAGTAATATGTTAAATGAATATGTAGAAGAAACTTAGAAGAAATAATTGATATTCCGATGAGTAAATAATGATTACCATATAGCGAGAGGGGTATGAGCACGTTACCCATGCTAGCTCAAATTTGCAGTGGCACCATTATTGGAAAATTGAATGAAGCATAGGGTTAGGAAGGCGATGTTAATATTAGAAGGTTTCTCCTATGGTAATCGGATGAATTATCTAGACCATAAATAAGGGGTGACATGATAAAGATTTAAAGGAAGCATTGGTGTTTGCGAGAAGGTTCAACATGCAGCTAAACCCAAACAAGTGTTCATTCGGGGTTCAGGCCGAAATGTTTTCAGGATTTATGTTAAAAAGGTGATATATTGAGGAAAGTCCTAATAAATGTCAAGAAATCATAGACATGAGGAACCCGAAATCAATCAAGGAGGTTCAACACCTACTTGGAAGAATTGCAACATATCTAGATTCTTTTCCAATGTTAGTGACAAATTCATTCATTTCTTTGTAACATTGAGAAAACATCTAGTTTCTAGTGGACGGAAGAATGAGAAAGGGATTTTTAAGAAGAATTTTTTAGCAACACCTAATCATTTTTCCTAAGGAAGGAGTTCATTTGTATCTATTTCTATGAGTCATCACCAATGCCATAAGTTCAGTTTGGGTCCAAAATAAAGAAGATAGGGAGATATCAGTCTACTTTATTAGCAAAGTTTTTAAGGGGGCTGAAATGCACGATTAGAAGATAAAGTGTTTGGCTTTAGCAGTCGTAGTTAATGAAATAAAGTCGAGGCCTTATTTTTAAGGTCATCCAATCATCATAAAGACAAATTATCCGATCAAAGAAGTATTAAAGAAGCCAGATTTAGCGGGAAAAATGGTTGCGTGGTTGATAGAGCTATTTTAGTATAAAATAACTTTTGCACTGTGAAGCAACATTAAACCCCAGGGTTTATAAGACTTCTTGGTTGAATTCATCACACTAGTTAAAGAGGAAGCTCCACGTCTATAGACCTTATCAATTGATGGATCTTCTAACCTAAAAATAAGTGTAGCGAAAATTGTTCTAGAACAAACATATGAGGTTTTGTTAGAATAATTGTTATGTTTCAATTTCCAAGCTAGTAATACTCAAGTCGAATATGAGGCCCTGATAGCAGGGATGAAGTTATATTTAAAAGCGGGGTCCACCAACCTCCGGTAAAAGAATGACTCCCAGTTAGTCACTAACCAGGTAAAGGGGGACTACCAAACCAAAGAACCTTTGTTATCCAAATACTTATAAAAGATCCTCAAGATGGAAATAAAGTTTGAGACTTTTGAGATAATAAAAATTTTCCAAGAGGATTATCTTCGTGCTTACCTTCTAGCAAAACTCTCCGATACCAAGAAGTTCAATGGTTTTTGACTGCACTATATTCTCATTTGGTTTTTCATTCATTTGTTTCTGATATAAAATAAAAAAGTTTATATAAATAAAATAAAGTTTTTGTTAAAAGTTAAGAGATTATGTAAGAACACCAATTTTACACCATTTTTTTCCAGTTGCAATCCATCCTAGACATCTTTTCAAAGCTTCTTTAAGTTTCACTATTTTCATGGGAAATGCTTTTATTATCAATGTTTGAGTTGTACAAGGTAGCGTCTAAGATATATAGTGGTGGTGTTTGCATTCTGATTGGATGTTGACGGCTTCTTGTGGATTGATGTGTTGGTAATATCTTGAGCATTATTACTTTATGAATGTATGATAAATATTAATTGTAGACAAAATTGAGTTTTTTTCCTCTTGATTCTTATGTAAAACAGAGGTAAAATGTTATTTTTTTTAAATAAAAAATAAAATACAATAGGGAATTTTCCCCTCAATTTCTAAATTCACCGAGGTAATATATTACTTCTATTGCAAAAAAAAATGGTGAATGATACAAAATTGAAAATAACATGTATTGTTTCCTTTTTCATATTTTTACCATTCACCAATTTTTTTGTGTTGCAATATTCAAAACAAAAATTTTCAAAATCTTGTTTTGTGAAACAAAAACACTGCTTGCAATATTTTATCAGTATGATTAGGAAATCTCAATGCAGTATGTCGAGGAAAACAATAAATTATTCAATATTTTCTTTGATTAAAAACATTGAAAAGTTATTGAAAAATATAACAATGACCTTGCAAGATGTGGAAACAACAACATCACCATTATGCGAGATAGACACAACCAAAAGAGTTTTAGGCAAACCCCTTTACCAAAGCTTATTTGTAAAAGCGTTGCGAAAAAACAAGAGAGGATAATAGGTAGTGCTGTTCAAAATAAGTGTTGACTAAGGTATCCATATTAGACATCACCTTATTATATAAGCATTGTTATATGTTAAACATTTTTCTTATATTTTAATATTATATATTAAACAATGCTTATAATTTATGAAAAGTCTTACCTTAAGTAGTACATTAGACAAGCCCGTAATGAACAAAAATGTTGTCTAATATCGAAAATATATTAACACTCCTTTACTAGCGCTTATTTAAGAAAGCTCTATCTAATGTCAAAAATATTAATGCCCTTTTACCCCTGCTTATTTTTGAAATTGCTTTCTATTGTCAAATATATTAATGCACCTTTACCAACACTTGTTTTTAAAAGTGCTGTCTAATGTGATAAATATTAGCGCCTCTTTACCAACACTTGTTTTTATAAGTGCTGGCTAATGTCAAAAACATTAACTAAAGCGATGTCTAATATTAAAAATATTAACGCCCCTTTACCAACACTTATTTATTAAAGCGTTGCCTAATATCTTATTTTAGAAAGTGTTTTCTAAGATACAATTATGTTAAGACCAAATATATGTTTAAGACATTTTGGGGCCTTAAGCGAAAATGTTAAAGGGACCTTTTTTATAAGAATTTTAAAGAGACTTAGTATATTATATAAAATGTCAATTTTTATATTAATCTTCTAGCTTTTTTAGCTGCAAAATCATTTATCAGAGTTTTATTACCAAACAATTGTCAGTATCATCTCTAGGTGGTTGTTCTACATCGTTGTTAGTATTATCTATAGGTGGTTGTTCTATAACATTTTCCTCGTTGTCAGTATTATCTAGCAGTGGTTGTTCTATCACAACTTCACATATTAAAATTGCTTATGCATCCTTTTTATAAATAATAACAAATTTATCAAGACCACCACATTAAGATTCAATTAGTTTTTCAAGCTTTCGTTTTTCCTTCAATTTTTCATAACCAGATTCATACTTTCTATTTGACATTTTTTTTTTGTAAATAATCAAAATGAAAAAATTAACTAAATATTAAAGAAATAAAAATAAACTTAACTTTAAAATAAATATAGAAAAGGATAATCGATGAACAAAACGATAGAACTTAGAATTGGAAACAGACAGAGATGAACGCCGGGATGTATGCGGTTTATAGGCGTCCAGAATCCAGACGATGTCAAATTCAGAGAGGTTGAGTCGCAAAGACAAAGTTTGATCAATAGAAAATAAGTTTCAAGGAAAGAATAAGAATTTGTTATTAACCGAAGACTAGCAGATGAAAAAAAACGTGAAGAATGGAGTATGGAGAGTGAGAGACACTAGTTAGGGAATTGTGATGAGTTAATAGGGATTTACTTTTTTTTTTGGGATAAATAAAATACTTTAAATGATATTAATTATGATATTGATTAATTTTAAAAAAGATGATATTGATCGACTAATTTTCAGTGAAGAGAGAGATTCTAAATCATTTTATTTTAATTAGTTAAAATTTGTTAATAGTTAGTATTAATAAATATTTTGTTTGGGGCTTAGGCTAATGCTTAATTCTCCTTGCATCTTGCACGACCCTAATGTGAGGCGCCACATATAGAAAAAAACACATACTACAAGAAAGAATAGCAGCATTATGTGAGTCTAGGTTAGATTCTATAAAGGTCACAATATATTGTATATCTACCATATAAGAACTTTTGAACCTCTAGAAACAACCAAATTGCCCCAACCCCCTACATCTTCCACCTCACCAAAATAAGAGTATTTTGTGTCCAAAAAATAAAATTTCCAACTAATGATGTCATATAATTCTATTTCAATTACATGGTTGCTGTTTTTTTTTTGCCTTTGATCACTAGATTGGAATGAGTTGATGATGTCACTTGGTCCGAA
Source organism: Lathyrus sativus (assembly GCA_963859935.3). Taxonomy (NCBI): domain Eukaryota; kingdom Viridiplantae; phylum Streptophyta; class Magnoliopsida; order Fabales; family Fabaceae; genus Lathyrus; species Lathyrus sativus. Next base: position 496,215,148 of record OZ012738.1, read on the forward strand.
TTTAATGTATTTTCCTATTTTCTCTTCTTTCAATGTATACTTTATTTCAAGTTTCAAAAAATAACAATAATAATTCTCTCTCTCTCTCTCTCTCTCTCTCTCTCTCTCTCTCTCTCTCTCGACTGTGGACCGAAGGTCTTTCTTCTTCCTCTTCGTCAAGCTTCTCCCTCTTCGTCAAGCTTCTCCCTCTTCTTCTTCCTCTTCCTCAACCTTCATTCTGTAACAACATCATCACCATCCTATTCTCCCTCTTTTGGCATATTCGTATCACACCGAAACAAGAATGATGTGTGACTCGATTTACGTGTGATTTTAGGGTTTCATATATTTTTTTCTTCCGGATTTCTTCTGATTTTGTGTTTGTTGTTTCAGGTTTGATTCTGTTGGCTCACGCTGAAGGAGGAAGATGCGCAGAAAACTGAATCAAATCAAAATTTCTTTGGTGAAAAAATGACTGTCTATCTGTGGCTTCGACATAGTTGGAAAAGGGTAGACAAAGAAGGAGATTGTTTAGGTATGGTTTTTTGCCCTTTTAGTTTATATATGTGAAATTGATAAACCTTAATTCCTAATTTTTTCATTGATTTTAATGACAGGGATAAAGTTGTTGAGGTTAGAGATAAGTTACATAGAATGTCGAATGAGGTACTATATCTTCAGTTGATTTATTTTGGTTTTTGATGCAAGTTATACTCAAATTTAATTTTCTTGTCATACTGCAAACATTGATGAGAGAAAAAAAATTTGTAACTGCGATTTCAGATGTTGATGCAGAAAAGAACTTGGAACTTTCACTGACTCTGAGTGTCTCATCGATGATGCCGATAAGAATTAGGTCGCCATGAACCCTATCAACACAGTCTTCGATTTATTATTTTAATATTTTCTCGATCTACTCAATATTTTCTGCGGTGTATTTTAGAAACAAATTTATGTAACACACCAGTACCCGTGCGAACACATGAGTAACACACCAGTACCATGTGAGCGCATGGGTAACTAGGTCAAAATCCGTCTGAACGCACGGGTAACACACATGTACCGTGTGAATGCACGGGTAATCAAGCCAAAATCTATGTGAACGCACGAGTAACACACCAATACCGTGTGAAAACGGGTAACCAGACCAAAATCTCTGTGAAGGCACGAGTTATTACATATTTTTGTACAATTAAAGAAAATAAAAATAAATATATTTAAAATAATATATGAATTCAAACATGAGAAAAATGTGTTGTTTTAAAATTATTTATGTATCTAATATTTTTATTTAGAAATTATTTTTAATTTAAAATACACTAATTTTAAAGATAATATATGAATAATTGAAATATATATTATTGATGTCTTTCTTTTAAAAATTGGAAAATTGATACAATTTTGTTTTTATTTTAAAAATATGTCTTTCATTTAAATATTTATCTTTGACTACTTTTTTTTCCTTCCTTTTTTACAATTAAGTTTAAATATTTTTATTTTATTTTATTTGAATTTTAAAACCAAACTGCTGACAATTCAAAAGTCCACACACCAGTATCCGTGCAGACACATGGTTATCCTACTAGTTTCATTTAAGGTACACACAATCAATCTAACTTATATTTTTTTCCTGCAATTTATCATTTATTTTTTATATTTTTCATTTTTATTCTTTTAATTTAGTACTTCGTAAAAATCTAGCATGAAGGAGTTAAATTGTTTTACAACGGAATGACATAACTACTACGACGCAATTTTTAGAAGCAAAATAAAAAATTACAATTGAAAATTATTGGTGGAGTTCTAAATTAACTTAAAAATTCTACAAGACTACAACAAATTCAGAATTTGAGAATTAGAGAGGTATTGAAATAATCCACTAAATTACATTCAATAATCATTAAAATTTCAACATAGAACTTATGTGTATGTTATTGTTAGGATATTCAATATTGTCAAACTCGCCAGTCTATTCTGACTCGTAAAGGGTCCATAGACTTCATTCACTAACACGTAGAAATGTGCGAAAAATGAAAAATTACTTTGAAAAATCAATAAGGGACACATACGATACACACACACGCGCACATATATATATATATATATATATATATATATATAATATATATATATATATATATATATATATATATATATATATATATATATATATATATATATATATATATATATATATATATATATATATATATATATATATATATATATATATATATATATATATATATATATATATATATATATATATATATATATATATATATTTACAAACCACGCAAACACACGCACGCGCGCCGCGCACACACACAACTTTCATCTTTTCTTGATGCAGCCTATTTCTTATCTTTGTATGAACATATAAAGTAAATAATAATTCAAATTAATGTTTCTAAACAAATAAAAATCAATTCTATAAACAAACAAATAATAATTTAGTTGCTATTTCAAATGAACTCCAATTGTGTTTACAACTTGAGGCTGCAAGTTAAGCTTATAACAAAAATTCCAACCTCTTTAGTTCTGGAGTATATCACCATAAAAATTCCACCATTCATCAAGTAACATATCCTTCATTGAGTTATTTGCATCTTCACAATCAAACATGCTTCTAGAAAATCGAAAGTCAGTCATTTGCTCACAAATTTTGTTGCCCTCAACAACATCATTTACCATCATATTTAAACAATTGAACAACCCATTTTAAACTTCAACATCCTCATCTTTAAATTATCTTCATAATAGAACCGAGGAGTAAGATAATATGATGTGGCATGTAAGGGCCTATGGATATGGTTATCACAACGTTCATCAATGATTTTCAAAATAGATGCATATATACAAATAACAAACATCTTATATTATAAACAACAAAAAATTAATTAAAATATTGAAGAAATTAAAATTTAGAAGGTTTACCTTAATATTTTTGAAATTTTTATTTATCTTCTCTTTGGTTGAATGTATCTTTGCATATAAAATAGATCATGCTATGATTTGAGATATAGTCATTACTTTTAGCACTTATAAGTTTTTGTAATGGCTATAGCTACCCTTAAAATATAATTTCCAACTCAGATAAGTGGACATAATAGATTAGTAAAGAATGCCACCACATCAAGAAGGATAAAATTATAGTACCTCAAGAAAAATAAAAGAGTTAATATTTATAGAGTAGTTTTCGAGAAATTTAAAGGGGGTTTCCTTATCAAATTTAGTGTCAACTTTAGATAATATGAAAAATTGACTAAATATGACAAAAATTGATCAAGTTAGAGGCAAAAGAGTGAAAAAAGATTGAAAAAAACACTTTTGGGCAAAGAAAAACACTTACTGATAAAACTAGTGAAAAAAGATTAAAAAAAAACCTGACTCGCCTCTGGAAATAAGCACCCGCGCTGAGCTATGGTGCACCCGGCATTAAGATAATGATTGTGCAACACATCCGCATTGAAAGCTAGCATGACCGTGTTGCATCTTTTACCTCACACGTTTTTCAGCAGCTTTATAAGGAAAAGGGAGAAAATAAAAGGGGTTCGAATCTAAAAACTAAAAAGTGATGATAGAGAAAATTTTTAGAGCTTTTGGAGGCCATTGAAGCCATTTGAGAGCTTATGCTTCAGTGATTTTTCATGTTCTCCGAATCTACAATATTGGTATTGATTTATTTTAACATGAGTAGCAAGATTCCTCTTAGGTTAGGTCAAATTTGATGACGAGCCTGTTATTACTTGATTGGGACATAAGATTGGATGATGTTAATGTTATTATTCTGACTATTTTTTATTATTCAATTATTGATTGTGCACATGCTTTTTTCTTGTTATGGAATTCAAATCGATCTTGATAAATAATGACTACTGACCCTTTGGTTATCTATCTGGCATAATTTAATTATTGAATCCACTAATTGACTAAGAATAGTATGATTAGAATTGTGACTTAGGGTTTAATGTGCTTTGTTGCCTGGTTTAACCGTATAATTGACATGAGAGATCAGGAAATTAACAATTAGGCTAGTGAGCTATGCGCCAAGGGATTGGGTGTAACAATTAAGTTAGTCTCTCGTGTAACTCTATAGTCATTGCGTGTCTATTAATCCGCGTTTCATCAATCAAGCAGATATAAGGGACTCTGATTATACTATCATATCACTTTTCTTATTATTGTTATCAAAATTTTTGTCTTTTGTTTCGACCAAAACCCTTTCAAAACCCTCTGTTTACTATTTTAATTACATGGCACAACATACATTTTTTAAAGTTTGCAATCCATGCGGAGATGAATTAATATTTTATTACTTCGATAACAACACTAGTACACTTGCTAGTAATTTTGTCATCAAGTTTTTGACACCGTTTCTGGGGATCATTGATATTTTCAACAAGGCATAGTGTGCGACTTGTTTTGTTTAATTGTTTTTTTTGTGAATTTAATTTTTGGTAGTTATCATTTTAAATTTTATTTTTTTTCTCTATTTTGCATTAAACAGTGCTACTAAAGTATTACTTTCTGTGATTATACGAGGCTCAAATTCGACACTTTTACCATTGGATTTAGAGATTGAGAGACTGCATACGCACTCCGTAAATTGAAGATAGAGGCTTCGTTAACGAAACAACAATAGAAAGAGGAACCTAAAATGTAAAATCCACCATGTTAGACGTTTAGGGATTGTTGTTGGCACACTGACACATATCAAATTTCACGGGGATTCCAACCGGAGAACCCAATGACGTTTGATATTAATAATTATGTGTTACAAGGCCTGAAAGATAATCAGCTTGACAATCACTATATTCGCGATCCTTGGGAACATCTTGCCAAGTTCTATAAGACATGCTCCATGTGCAAACCAGTCGAGAGAAAAAAATTGACGAACAAGTTAAGACGTTGTTGCAGTGAGAATTGGATATCAAGCTATTGATTAACTTGAATCATAAATCTTTAAGATTCACCACCGAAATTCATTTTATCCAAGGGAAAGGGAAAATATCGTATAAAACCCTAAGTTTGCAATGTAACAACATGCTAAGAGATCTAAGGTTCGGGGGTTGGTTATACCTAGGGAAGATGTTAGCATCCTAAGCATCCATAGTACTCTATAGGAACCTCTTGCTAGTATTTGTGTTATTGTTTGCTATTTGCTTTGAGATGTCTTGTGTTTGGGTTTTATTGGTGAGTATAGGAACCTAAGGGTTTATTACTAAGTATGATCGCCAAAACTTTGCGGTCTTGTGCCTATATATCCTTACAAGGATGGAATCAGAGCACTTGTAGTTCACCTTACTAGGGATGAATGAACACTTTGATTATAATCAAGGCTCAAAGGGGGAGGTAAGCGTTATAGCCTTAACACTTACATGAATTAACAAAGTCAAAAGAGTTGTAAATTCTACCCTGAGTCTAAGTTGTAAGACTTAATGACTCTAACAAGGTCATGGGGAAATTGGGTATTGCTAAACTACCTATGACATTGAGTCAATGAAGTATTATTTCCCTTAGATTTGGGAACAAGATACAACAAAGAAGGATGAAAGCTAACAAGCTAACATCACTTGGGGAATAACTTGACAAAGTTAAAGGTAAGTATGAACAATGTGGATGAGAAGAACAAGGATGATATTCAAACATGATATCAATTGAAAGTATTCAAAGTAACATTCAAACATGATGTTAATTATGGTATGAAAAAGTTAAAATACATGGTTACAACCAAAGAAAGAGAGTAGATGTGACAACATCTAAGGCAACGACTTGACAAAGTCATAAAAGAACAAGGTAACAACCAAGCACATTCAAGGTTTAAAGAAGTTACAAATCAAGCTGGTGACAACCAAAGTAAGTTCATACAAGCAAAGGTGTTACAACATCTAAAAACACACGAGGTATAGTTCTAACAATACTAAAGCATCATGGATGACAAGTTCAAACACATAATTAAGGAAGTGTGCATTAGGGTTTACTAACACCATTTAATCATGAAACAAGACAAGTATGAATAAGTTATAACAACACTTAATCATGAATAAAATTTAACATGGATAAGTTGTAACAACACTTAATCATGAATAAAATACAAGTATGAATAATTTACAACAACACTTAATCATGAATACAATTTAACATGGATAAGTTGTAACAACACTTAATCATGGTAGGATTCAAAGATTCAATAGAAAATGTGTGACAAAACTTACAAGGATTCAATTCAAAGTTCAAGTATGACATGTATAAGTTATAACAACACCTAACATGGATGAGAACTGAAATTCTGGCAAGTAGAACACATATTTCCTAAGAGATGTCAGAACAATTGATTTCTGCATAACTGAACAAGGGCAAAAACAAGAACATCCAAATACTGCAAATACATTACAGTGTCATGAAAAATGTTGTGACATCTCCAGACTGACATAACAATTTATCCAACCATTTAAACTGTGAAATTTTAAATTCAGAAAGATAAATAACACAATGAATTGTTAACCCAATTCGGTGTATAATTTCCTACATCTGGTGGTTACCAAGTTAGGAAGGAAATCCAGTATCAGTAGTATCAATTCGGAGCTAAACTCCCCTGCTTCCAACCCTTCACTTAATCCTTACCTAATACAACTTCTACCTAGGACACTCCTAGATATAATAAATCACCATCTCACTCCCAATCACTGCAGTGATAAACAAACACTCCCAGTCCCAAGGAATGCCACAAGAAACTAAAAAGAAAGATGTACCCTCTTTCTTTTTAGAACAATACAAGGTCAAGACTCTTGACCATGAACAATACTTGGTTTTGCTCAAAAGCTTCAATCAAGAACAATACTTAACTCTTACTTCAAAGCTTCGAGTGAAAATAATATACAACCTAAATATGTCTACCACGATGCATTAAAAGATACAAAGGGTGACTTACAAAGTCACACACAAGAGACTCTCAAAACCCGAAACCCTTATGTTGCACCTACGATTTTCTTGTTGTGAATACTTTCTCTTTCAGGTCTAGCAAGTCCTTATTTATAGACTCTTGTAGTATGGGCTTGGACTCTTCAATCAGATCCAATCTTCATATTGTAAATCTTCTGCAGAATCTTCTCCACAAAAGTAGGAACAAATATTTAATAGTTTCCTAAAAAGTCTCAAAGATCCTTTTTATGAAATCCAATTAAATATGCACTTTATTCCTAATAAATCTCCTTGACTTGTGCATAATGATGAGGTATATCCAAAAGGATCTCATAAAATCAAAATAAATCTGTCAAGAGATATAAAACAACAGTGTCTGCTGTACCAGACCAAGATGTCATGACATTTGTCTTCGACATCTGTCTGAAACACATGACAGTAGTATAAAACAACAATGCCTGCTGTACTAGACCAAGATGTCATGACATCTGTCTTTGACATCTGTCTGAAACACATAACAATAGTACTGTCATGACAATTGATGAAGATGTTATAACATTTTGCTCAACATCAGTGTAGAATCATGTTTTACCAAAATTTAGCCAATCATAGAATCATGGAACTAACAATCTCCCCCTTTGGCAAATTTTGGCTAAAACAACCAAAGCATGATAAATCTGGAGATATAAACTTATCAGAGTAGCAACAACAACAGTTTCCTCCAGTACATCCAGCCTCACAGACTATCATGCTCCCCCTTAATAGTTTCATTCAGCAAGCAACAAAAAAACACTACTCTTACCTTAGCAGTAGTAAAGTCCTATCACAACGTTGGTCATCATGTCAATACATGTGACATAACATTAGGACAACTGATAACACTAATACTTTACTCCCCCTTTTAGCCAAAAATTGACAAAAATTGGAGTAAATGTACACACATATGAACTCAGATGCATATAACACACCAATCAAAGCCAAACCCAAAAACTAAAGCAGAATCATCATGCTTCAAAGCAAGACTTAGCTGACAAACTGCACATGGTGTCCGGATATCCAGTCTGACATCTCACAACCGACAGTATAACCCCTCTTTGAGGCACATAAAACTTCTGCAGAGAAAAATAAATTCTCCCAGAAAATCTCAATGTCTCTCATGACACTCCTAAGAGAATGTACAAGACTGATTCAATCCACTGACTTCCAAAGGCAGATCCATAAGCAAACTGCCAAGTCTAACACAATCAAAACTAGTAGTCATGACATCTTGTCTGACATCACAACCTCCCAAGAGATACACAAATTGCTTGATCCCCAAGTAATCAATATAAAGACTGCACCACTGTAGCAATAATCCACGGACAAGGACTTAACTCCCTTTGTCATAGATAAATAGTGCTCCTTCAATCATCAGATGAAATCACTTGAATAATTCATATTTACACAGAGAAAAGCAACAACTTTAAACTCTTAGTTCAATATACATGTTGAACTCAAACAAACACTATAAAATCAATCCTGATTCTTACAAATCCAAATACCCTAGCTCCTTGAGAATACATCCAGACACCCTGAACTATTCACCCAACCAGAACATATCTGACAAATGGCCTTACACATCCATACAAGTTATCATAACTCCTTGGATAGGCAAGATTTCATGCACACTTAGCTTGGCATTACTAACATAAGCTAGAACAAAATTCTTAGTTTGCTTGCTTCACAAGATCCAGACTGACACAATCATTTCCAGAGTCACTTCTAGGATAAGAAACCACCTCCCCACAAGCATTTTGATTCCAGCATAAATTGGAGCACTAGGTGTTATCTCCAACTTGTGCATATGAACTAGCACACTGACTACTTCACACCATGATCCAGAGCAGTTTTGACCACTACCTCCACATCATACTCCAGCATGATTAGATAAAACACTTCTGAATCAAATTGTGAGTATCAAGCTTCCCAATCCTGATTCCAAGCCATCATGTATGGCATCTCCTTTACCACTCACTTTGGTTCTTGAAACACCAACCACAAGACTTAATATTTCCATAGTAATACATACATTTAATTAAGATACACATGAGGATCTCAGTAGGATACAACAACAACTTAATAGATCATCACAAACACTAGAATACCATAGAGAGAAATAAACTCTCATGTAGCTTCCTCAAAGACATAATGTTCAGACAACCTGTCTGAGATTACAAAGACAACAATCATTCTTAAGCACCTTAAGAGATGATTCCTTCATTAATCGGTCAGACTACAAACACCGAGTCATGGACATAAACCACTTCTCCTTTGACTTTATGTATACTACCCTTTTGAATAGATCCATCAATAGCTGGGACAAAAAGATTCTTCACCATGGGCATTTTCATGACAAACAATAATACACCATGCTTCATCATGAGGAGAAACAACCTCCATCCTATTTATGAAAATCACAACAAATAATGTCAAATGAAAATCTTGGTGAGCAGTTGCCACTAGCCTAGACCACAACCAGATCAAACAGATTCAGCCTTCCATGAGAAAATAAATTTCCAAGATGTCTGATCAGTGCATCTTTATGCGCATTCTACTATATTTTTACTTAGGCATTTCTTTACTTTATTTTGATTATTCTTATGTTTTATTATGTTTTTATATTTTATTTTATTTTTGGTTTAATTTGATTTTCACACTTTATTTTTCAGCTTTAGCAGTCTGCACGAAAACGATCATAACTGGAGTTCCGGGAATCCGTTTGAGGCGTTCTAAAAATCGCCAAAAAGCTAAGAGAGAGAGCTATGACTTTTACGTTGGAGCCGAAGTCATATTTGGAGCATATTTTCTCAGAATATTCGTTGAAGTTACAACATTAGGAATTTGTTTTAGTTTTGGGTCATGTTTTGGGCCTGGGTTATGTTTTCGACCCAGTTGGGTTATGAACCGGATCTCTTGTTTTCTTTTTAGGGGAAACTTTGTGTTACTGTTTACTATTCACTATTCACGAAAAAAGTTGAAGTTTGTAAGAATCTTATGGAGAACTAATCACTCTGAGTCGGTCTACCGTAATTCAGGTTCCACACTTGAGATTGTTATAATATTATTATTTGTTTAATTCTGTTCAATGATTTTATACTCTTGTATGCTTAATTAAATTGCATGAAATTTATTGATTTAATTTGGTTAATTGTATGGTCCTAACATAGACACTTTTACGTTTGCTTAATTCGTTTTTGTGTCTGAATAATCATGTTTGCTTAATTCATGAAGATTTATACCCTTTGCTTAATTCGGACAATAGGATTATAAATCTTGCAACCTTATCGCGCTTGTCGTTGAGTTTGTATCCAGATAGGAATGAACGCTTAGAATATTAAAATTATAACAATCAATGATAGTAGGAACCGAATCGATAGATTGACTTATTTCATAATCACTTTTTTTAACAACAACTTATTTCAAAAATCACTTTTGTTAATCACTCTTTCTCAATTGAAAGCGACCAACCTCCCCCATTTTTATTCGATTAGTAATAATCAAGAATCCTTGAGAACAATATTCCGAGTTACTGTCGTTGTACTGCATTTTTACAAAAACACTCGTTTTGATCCGCGCGCGATAGCGAATCAATGTCAAAGAGAGTATCATAGACATTTTCCTTGACTTTGATACACAAATAAACTTGATTGATAATCCATTAACAATTCTTCATCATAATTCAGACCAATGCATCTATAAAGAAAAACAGAGGCCTTGTTCTTGTACTCCTATTCACTTAGATCAACAATAAACTGACCCAAGTCATGTTCACCAAGCTAATGACCCCTTACAATTCACCATCACTAGCACCCTCAGGATATATATCTTGGATAAAGATCCTCTTCATGGTACCATCTAGAGATGACTTGAACTTCTACAAAGACTGGCATCTTCAGATCAAATATCTTGATAGACACAAGATAATCTTCTAACCCAGCTTGACTTCTATCTCCAATAAGCTTCAAGGAAAATGATTTCACAATCTTGCTTCTGTAATAGAACCTAGTCAATTTTCTGGACAGAGAACACCTCACTGTATTCCAAGAACAAATCTTTCTGAGACCTCACCACCAGAAACACACAATGAATTCCAGAGTTCTTCCATTAGAGACATATGCAACAGAAGATAAATTAAGACAACTTCAACAGACTCCAAGCAAGATGTCAGGACATCTTATAGGGCACTAACCTCCTCTCAGAAGATGTAATAGTATCAACATCAGCAGCAACTATAACAACCTCACAAAAGCATCAGACAACCATCAGTAGTTGTCATGCTGGATCCAGAAAGCTATCATCCTAACTTTCTATCCTCTAGAACACATCAGTAATGAATGATCTGATCAAACAATCTCCTTCCTTGTTCAAAACACCAGAAAATATCGTCCCTAGAACTCATCTAAAAATAGACAAGATGCCCGCTCTGATACCAATTGAAATTTTGGCAAGTAGATCACATATGTCCTAAGAGATGTCAAAACACTTGATTTCTGTAAAACTGAACAAGGCAAAAAACAAGAACATCCAAATACTGCAAATACATTATAGTGTCATGACAGATGTTGTAACATCTCCAGTCTGACAGAAAATTTATCCAACCATTTAAATTTTGCATAATTTTAAATGCAGAAAGATAAATAGCACAATGAATTATTAACCCAGTTTATGTACAATCACCTACATCTGGGGCCTACCAAGCCTGGAAGGAAATCCATTATCAGTAGTATCAATTTAGAGCTAAACTCCCCCATTTATAACCCTTCACTTAATCCCTACTCAGTGCAACTTCTGCTTAAGACACTCCTAAATCACCATCTCACTCTCAATCACCACAATGATAAACAAACACTCCCAGTCCCATGGAATGTCACAAGAAACCAAAAAGAAAGATGAACCCTATTTCTTTTTAGAACAATGCAAGGTCAAGACTCTTGACCATGAACAATACATGGTTTTGCTTAAAAGCTTCAACCAAGAGCAATACTCAACTTTTGATTCAAAGCTTCAAGTGAGTATAATATATAACCTAAGTATGTCTACCACGATGCATCAAAAGATATAAAGAGTGACTTACAAAGTCACACACAAGAGACTCTCAAAACCCTAAAACCTTATGTTGCACCTATAGTTTTCTTGTTATGAATGAATTCTTTTTCAGGTCTAGCAAGTCCTTATTTATAGACTTTTGTAGTATAGGCTTGGACTCTTCAATAAGATCCAACCTTCATGTTGTAAATCTTCTGCAAAATCTTCTCCACAAAAATAGAAATAAATCTTTAATAGTTTCCTAAAAAGTCTCAAAGATCCTTTTTATGAAATCCAATTAAATCTGCATGTTGTTCCTAATAAATCTCATTGACCTGCATGTAATGATGAGGTATATCCAAAAGGATCTCATTAAATCAAAACAAATATATCAAGAGATATAAAACATTAATGCCTGTTGTACCAGACCAAGATGTCATGACATCTGTCTGAAACACATGACAATAGTATAAAATAGCAGCGCCTTCTGTACCAGACCAAGATGTCATGACATCTGTCTGAAACACATGATAGTAGTACTGTCATGACAGTTGATGAAGATGTTATAACATCTTGCTCAACATCAATGTAGAATCATATTTTACCAAAATTTATCCAATCATAAAATCATGGAACTAACAAGACCAAAGTTCAAAGTTAACATGTATAAGTCAAGACACCACTTAACATGAGGAAGATTCATAGTTGAAAAGAGACATGTATAAGTCAAAGCATTACTTAAAACAATATCAATTAAGATTCAAAGAAAACATGTATAAGTTAAAACATCACTTAATCGTGAATACAATTTAAGACATTTAAGACAAGTATAGGTAACAACCCAAGCATACTTGAGCAAGGAGACATGTTCATAACCATAATATATGGATGGAAAATGCAAACATATAAGAGATGACATGTGAGCATGCTTATGACAAGTTAAAGTTTAAACATCATGTGGACAAGTTAAGACATTACTTGAACATTCAATCATGGATACAAGTTGAACATGCTTAAGACAAGTAGGTAATACCAAATATACATGTTAGGGTTCAAACATGGTCTTGAACAAGGGAAACATCACAAAGAGTTTAGACATACAAACATGTATACAAAGTAATATTTAAAAAAATATTCAAGTATTTAAGAATACTTAAAACATGGTAAGATCCACACAAGGCATATATTCACATCAAGATTCATATAAACATGGAAGAAAATCACATGTTAAGGACATAATGGCCAAGCACAAGCTCATGGTATGAACAAAGTTTCAACATGCATTTACATGTAAACATACACTTAAAAATGTGTCAAAGTCAAGTTAAAAAAAAGATACACAAGTTCAAAATATCATACAAGGTTTATACAAGGTGTAGGAAGTTCATAAAATTCAATATGCACAAGGAAAAACAAGGGATCATTTAAAAGAATCAAAAGAAATCCTTAAGAAACCCTAAAAATTCACATACTTTGGACATACGTAAGTGAAATAAAAATAATTATTTTTGGAAATTTATTTTCACAAACACAAAGTAGATAATTTCATGAGTATTTGGCAAAAATAATGGGTCAAAAATCAATTGGGATGAAGAAGTTATGAAGGTTTGAAGTCATGAAGAAAATGAGAAAGAAAAAGTGCTAAAAATAAGGAAGTGGCCCTCATGGAATTTGAACTCACGCTACTGGACTTGTATCTCAAAACAAATACCAATATAACCAACGCGTGCAGGTGAGATTAGCATGGAAGCATACACATATATGTGAAAACTACTTAAAAACTTAGAGAATAAAAAGAACTGGGACGAGGGGGATTTGAACCCTAGTTCTCTTGCTCAAACATACATACGCACATGCCTCTAACCATTGGGGTGGTGATACATCCATTGTATCACCCCCATAAAAATGAATATATGCTAAATAAATACTTAAAGCTTTCCCTAATGCACCATGGCTGCAACATCATCAACCACAAAAATTTGATTTTGCAAAACCTAACCTATCTTTCTGGATACTTCATGAAATCCAAAGATGTAAAAACCAAACTTGTCTATTTTATCAAAAGGAACACAGTGGTGTAATTAGTTTTGTCTAAAAATGCTTCTATTTAAAAACACGATAGTAAAACCTCAAATGGATCAAATTTGCAAGTTCAAGGGCACAGTCTTATTCAGTCATGATAAGTAACTAACTATGGATCAAAAACATCATATATAACATAACCAACAAGTTTATACTAAGGGTACATCAAAGTATAGCATGGCTTGAAAATTTCAATTTCAAAATGAACTTACGGCTTGGAGAAAAAGCAAAAATCCTCCAAAGATGCTACAGAGCAAGTTAGTTTGATTATTTTGACACCTTCAATGGACCTCATATGAGCCTTTAGAATGCTTAAAACCAGTTGGAGCAAAATATCCTTTCCTTCTTGCAAAATATGAAAAGTGACCAAAATGGAACTTCAAGTAAATGAAGTTACAGAAGCAAAACAAGGTTTGACACAGTTTAAGGGTGATTTATGGAGTGTGTTATAAGTGTCAAAGTGATTGAAACTGGCCTGAATCAAGTTTGGGTAGCAAAAATGCAAAAAGTCAACGAAATGAGATTTTGAGGGTTGAATTTCTATTCTTGCAGGTTTGGGGTGAAGATGAAGGTTTGGACACCTTCAAGGGATGATTTGTGATATGTTTGAAAGGTTAGATTGGTGGTTTAAGGTGTGGAAACCTTCAAGGGATGATTTGTGATGTGTTTGAAAGGTTAGATTGGTGGTTTAAGGTGTGGAAATGAAACTTGTTGAGTTTGTGCAAAGTTGAACTTTCTTGGCACAAAAGGAAGAAATGAGCAAGATGATGTTTTTGGTGTTTTGAGGGATGTTTGCTGAGGTTTTTTTGTGTGTCTTTGAGGCTTGAAATGTGCCTCTATTTATAGGGAAAAAGTGAGTATCAAGGGCTCTGCAGAATTGCAAATTGTGCTTCACTTGGTTTGGTTGAAATGCAAGTGATAATTTCATGGATTTTGAAGTTCCAATGCAAGGTACAGGTATCTCCTAGAGTGTTTGAGAGTTCAGACACTTTGCTTCTGTGCAAAGAAAAGATTTTATGCAGAGACAATAATTTAGAAGCTCAAGACAAGTTGACTTTGTGATTAAAGTCACTTTATGAGAATGGCAATGCAATCTTTTTTGCAAAACATTCCGAAAATGGTGTGATCACTTGGATAATGCCTCAAATAAATGTTTAATGTACCAAGGACTTATGTAATTATGTAATTAAAGTAATATTTACAAGTTACATAGGATACAAAACTAGATTTCATGATTTTGGCTAGGATTTGCACTCATGGTTTGCTAAGAACATGACTTAAAAACTCGATTTTGAGGCCAACTTCTCTTCTTCGAAACTATTAGCTCAAAAATGATATAGATAAGATATAGTACTTTTTGAAAAGTCCCAAACATTCTCTACAACTTTCATGTTTTATGAATTTCTTGATTCTCAATGGATCATAGTGAAAACAGGCTCCAAAGTTTGGTACTTTTTGTGAACAAAAACTTCCTTGAAAACTTTTCTAAGTGTGGAAAGATTTTCAACAACTTGATGACCTCATAATTCAAAATCTATGCATTTTTTTGGAGATTGAACCTTATTAAAAAAAGTTGTAGTATGTTGTAAGGGCTTCAATTTGATCTTTAGAACACATAAAATGGTGGTATAGATTGAAACTTATGACCTTTCAAAGTTGGCACAAAATTAGGGTTTTTCCTCCATACTTAGAAAAATTTCAATTCTCCCATTTTGCCCATTTTGCAAGAAACCTCCAAATTCTTGATTCTTCATGGTCAAACTCATTGATCTAACACGTTTTCATGAAATTTAGCTTAAGGACTTCAATTTTGACCAAAAATCTCAAAGGTCAAAGAGTTGAGTATGTAGTTAAAAACTTGTGTATCAGATGGATTCGACTATGTGTTCTTTAACGATATTGCATTCTTGAGTTTTTAAAACATCAGGGGTGGACTCCAAGGATGTATTTGAGCATCTCGAACCATGTCCCAAAGCTTGGGATCATGCTTTGATCAAAATTCAAAGGCACAGTTGACTTTTCCAGATAAAACCCTAATTTGGGGTCAGATAAAATTGAGCTTCAATGAACTTGTAACAAGACGAGTTTGCACTTGATTATTGATGGAGAGAGGCCTATTAAGTGTATTGGTAGGTTGATGATCAATCCAAGACATTGACTGATCAAATAAATATTCTTTTGATAACCCTAATTCTCAGATGAAACCAAACAAAGAAGAATTGCACAAGGTTAGGGTTAGCAATGCAATGTATGATGCTCCTAGAATGATGATGAAATCTAAGGTCAAAATTTGGGGTATAACAATTCCCTCTATTTAAATAACTTTACTGGATGGCATGAGTGATGACAACCCTCATGAAATCAAAGTGAAAGGTATTTGAATATAGAAATAACCAAAAATTTCCCCCTTAGATGCAATGGCATGCTATGCTATGAACAAAATTGTCTCACTCCAAAAATGCTGAGAACAATGTTGACATGCAAGAACTCTAATATGATGATTTATGATAAATGCTGAATACATAATGCAGAAAAAAACGACAATGAGTAAAGACTCTCTGGGGGTAACATATACTGAAAAAAAAACAAAGACAACAATGGGGATATCTAAAGTGTTTGACCAACAGGTTCAGACGTGACCGGGTATAGCTGAGAGTATCAAATAGGAGTACGACTTCTTATAAGAGATCAAACATAAGGTGGGATCCTTATAACAATAGGATATATAGCATAATAAGATCATTATAACAATAGGATCAAGACAAAAAAGATCCTTATAACAACAGAAAAAGCTCCTCATAACAATATGGAAGGGTCCTTATAACAATAGGAACAAATCCTCATAAAAATAGGATAAGATCCTCATAACAATAGGAGATAGAATAAGGCTCCTCATAATAATAGGATTAGAAGACGGGATCCTCATAACAATAGGATGCAAACAAAGATCCTCATAACAATAGGATTGAACAATACGAACCCTCATAACGATAGGGAGAGATAAAACAAAGCTCCTCATAACAATAGGATTGAACAACGAAATCCTCATAACAATAGGATGAGATACAAAATCCTCATAAAAATAGGATTGATAAAACAAAACTCCTCATTACAATATGAGACAACATGGATCCTTATAACAATATGTGGGATATTGGATTGAACTCTAGTATGTTGTCGGAGTAATGCGTGTTATAGTTGAAGTTTGTTATAACATGCATTAGTCAATATTGCTAGGTTTTTTAGCATGTTAAATTGTGCCTTGCTTGTAAGCCCAATTGTTTAAGTTACCTTGTACCCTAAGTTAGCTTGTAATGGGTAATTGTTAAAAATCCCATTATGTTAGTGTATTATTTTTCTTATGAATAACATGCCAGTCTCTCATCTTGTATAAGGAAAATATAGGGAGATAAAATCCTAATTCAAGAGAGAGAGGTTATTTTTTATTATTGTATACTTGTAATCTTTTTTGATAGAGAAAGGAAAGAAGAACTGTTTATAACCAATCCTTGTTATTTCTTCTTGTTCTTCTTGGTTGTTTCTCTGTTAACCATAACCCTTGTGTGTTTCTTGATCATAAAGAAACCGTTTATATTTTGTTTTAAGGCATCCTATTCACAAAAAATTGGCGCCGTGAGCATGGAGAAGATTCCTTCAACAAAGTATGAGATTGAAAAGTTCATCGGAGTGAACGACTTCGGTCTGTGGCGCTTGAAGATGAAAGCCCTACTGGTTCAGGATGGTTGTTTGGAAGCGTAGAAGGGGGAGGCAACCATGGACGCTGCATTAATGGCAAAAGAAAAGACGACCATGATTGAGAAAACCCACAACACAATATTATGGACCCTTGGTGATAAGGTTCTTCGACATGTATCAAAGGAGACTACAACATCGAGATTATGGGTGAAACTTGAAAGTTTGTACATGACCAAATCTCTGGTGAATCGACTCTACCTGAAGCAAGCTTTGTATTCATTCAAGATGAGTGAAGACAAAATGTTGGCTGAGCAGTTGGATATGTTCAACAAGATGATTCTTGATCTTGAAAATATTGATGTGAAGATCAATGATGAAGATCAAGCACTATTACTGTTGTGTGCTTTGCCTAGAATACATGCTCACTTCAAAGAAACTCTCTTGTATGGAAGGGAGTCTCCGAGCTTTGAATAAGTTCAATTAGCCTTATATTCCAAGGACTTGAACGAACGAAAGGAGCACAAACCTTCGACGGTGGGCGAAGGTTTGGCCGTTAAGGGAAAATTCTTGCAGAAGGATGGTAAGTTCGACAAGAAGAAAGGTAAAAGTCAGCAGAAGTCTTATAGTGGCGAAACATATGGTATTCGATGTTATCACTGTAAGAAGGAGGGTCAGACAAGAAAGGTGTGCCATGAACTTCTGAAAGGTCATTAAGGTTAGGATAATGGCAACGCAACCATTGTTCAAGATGACTTCGACTCATCTGATGTTCTTGTGGTTTCAAGTGGAGACTCAAGAAAAGAGTGGATTATGGATTCAGGTTGCACTTGGTACATGACTCCAAACAGAGAATTGTTCGAGGAGCTATATGATTAAGATGGTGGATCGATGCTGCTGGAAAACAACAAATCTTGGAAAATTGCAGGTATTGGATCTGTGAGATTCAAGTTCCATGATGAGTCAATAAGGTTATTGATTAAAGTCAGGTATATACCTGATTTGAAGAGAAACTTGATTTCTCTTGGTAAATTCGACAGGAAGGGATATGTTTTTCAAGGAGATAAAAGTATCCTAAGAGTCATGAAGGGGTCGAAGGAAGTCTTGATAGGCGTGAAGAAACAAGGCTTGTATACCCTTGAGGCTGAGGTTGTAAGTGGTTCGACAAATGTTGCATCTACGAAACCCATGTTGAAGACATAATTATGGCACATGAGATTGGGCGATGTCAGTGAAAGAGGTCTGGTCGAATTGGGAAAGCAGAACCTGCTAGGAGGTGAATAAGTCAAAAAGTTGGAGTTTTATGAATCTTGTGTATTTGGTAAATCCTATAGGGTGAAGTTTAACAAAGGCCAGCAAAGAACACATGGATTCCTGGATTACATTCATGCTAATTTTTGGGGGCCTACAAGGAATCCTTCACACTCAGGTGTCGCTACGCGAAAAATGACACAGAGTCGCCACCGAATTTTATTTATACCAAGGAGGGAAAGGGAAATAGCGATAAAACCTTTGGTAAAAGAGCGTGGTCATCGCAACCAAGTCTTAGGGTTCAGGAGTCGGTTATGCAAGGGGAAAGTATTAGCACCCCCTCGCATCCATCGTACTCGATGGGAACCTCCTAGGTTATTTCGCGTGAATGGGTGTTTTTATTAAGAGTTTGCTTGCTTAAGGAAAAGAGGGGTTAGTTTATTTATTTTAATACTCGCCAAGGATTGTGGCCCTTGTGCCTACGTATCCTCACTTAAAAGAAGTGAAGAATCAGAGCTCCGTAGTTCGGAGGCTTATGAAATAGTTGTTTGTTGGTTGATTTTATACCTTGAAAAAGGGTTTTCAGATTGATGCCCTAAGGCGAAAAATAGTTTGATGAGTTGATGTTATTTTTAGGTTTTTCTTAGGGAAGAATTTATTCTTGACTAGGATTATACAAAAGACTTTGGATAGAGATGAATGTCTCGAATAACCAAGTCGAGCGCCTTGTATTCAAAACATTCGGAATGAGTGTAGGAGGATTCCATTCTCATTCCTTCTCCACCACTTTAAAGTTCATGGTGCATAATTCTAATCATATATTTTATTGTGTTTTGGTTTTTTTATAAGAAAAAGGATCACTTGATGTTGGATCAAGGTTTATTGCTTGTAAAGATGATTGAAGCAATACGGACAAGGTCGATGGCGACGCGCAAGACAATCGACTTACAAGGTTAAAAATGGCTCGATAAAATCGAGAGTTTGTTTTTGAAAATGATTTTTTGGAATCAAAAGTCAACAAGGACAATAGCAATATTCACACTAAAATCATACAAACATATGGGGTTAGTCGGCTAAAAAAAATCGAGACATAAAAAAAAACGGCACGAAGGGTGTTCGCGTCGCGAACTGAGAAAAGTGAACATTCTGTTTTTTGCATGTTCGCGCCGCGAACTGGGAAATTTTTCATTCTGATTTTGGCATGTTCGCACCGCAAACATGGGTCGCGCTGCGACCTAAAGCGAAAAATGTGATATTTGCTGTTTTTTGCTGTCTTTTATGGTTTTCTTTCCTTTCTATTGGTTCTCAAAAATGGTTTCTTGGTCCCCTTAGAACCTTACATGATATACTCAGTACAACAACACATAAAAGTGGAAGTAAAATGAATATAAAAGCAAAAAGTAAAGAGAGAAAGGTTTGAAATGGATACCCAAGAGCTTTCTATCTTTCTTGCAAGTCCTCCACTGATTTTTGTTGGATGTGCTCTCTACTCTTCACTCTATGTTATGAAGGTTCTGCTTCTCAATGGTCCTCTTGTGCTTCTATGTCACTCTTTTTTTTTCCTGTTTTTTTAGAGTTTGTTCTTCTCTCTATTTTTTCTGGTTTTTTCCTCTTACTCTTTGCTCTCAATCTCTCTATCTCAATCTGTTGTGAATGATAGTGAATCCCTCTCTTGTTTACAACCCCTTCCCTCTTTATCTCACTTTTTCTGCTGCCTTTTTCTGTTGTACCAAAACCACAATTCTTGCACATTCTCCCATTTTCAGAATTTCCATTCTTGGCAATATCTATTACCACTTTTTTGGTGCAGCCCTACTTCCTTCCATTTCTAGTATGTTTTGCTGTATTTTCTTCTGCAGCACTCTACATTGCCATCCATCCTTGTATCCATTGGTTGGTTATGCTTGGACATACTCATGTAGTCAACACTACTACCTTTTGGGCAGAATTTCAAATTCTGATTTTTGATGTGTAGATGTATCAACCTAAGTTTGTCCCCTTGGTTTTGTGACATAAAATGATTTTGTAACATGATACATATTGCCACTTCTTGCATGAGGCTGTTTTGGATTGCCTTCATATTGCTCATGGTTGAACATACATGGTCTTGATCTTGAAACATACCAATGTTGATTTAGCTCTTAAGTATTTTTCTTTGGATATTTGTGAGCATAATGTAGCACATGAAAACTTGGTGTGCCATGAAGAGCACCATATCATAGACTTGATTAGAGACTTGAATGAAGATTAGAAATAAATCAATTTCTAAACACTACTTAGAGTTGGAAATCTTGTAACAAATGACATTCTTGTAATGTCATAAAAATTTATCTTTGTAATATTCTTGCCTCCAATCTTGAATTCATGATGGATTTTCCTTGTACCATTTGACTTGAAATGGATGAAGTCTTGAATTATGCATTTAGGATATTGACTCATGCTTTGCAAATTTGAACTCCACTTGATCAAGAATTTGAAACAAAGTTGGATGAGGAAATCTTGAATTATGCCTTGCATTTCATGTTCACTAGGAATATTAATCTTGAATATCCTAATATTTTTCCAAGTAACTTCTCCTTGAAGAAATCTACATGAGTAGATTTTCCAATTTAGATCAAACCTTAGATAATGAACCTTTTCTTCCATATAGCCCAAGATAGACAAGTTATCTCATTCGAAATGAAAAATAACAAACAGACCTAATTCGTACCTTATGAACCCACATGCTCGATATGCAATAGAACAATGTATGATATGTCGAATGTAGGGTATAAAGGCTAAAGGTGAAAATGAGGGTGTGACATCAGGTGCAAGGTATTTTCTATCCATCGTTGATGATTGTTCTAGAAAGCTATGGGTATTTATCTAAAAGATAAAGGATGAAAATTTTTAGTATTTCAAATGTTGGACGGTTCTGGTTGAAACTCAAACTGGTAGAAAGGTTAAGAGGTTGAGAACCGACAATAGCCTTGAGTTCTGCAACGAAGCGTTTGAGAGTTACTATGTTGAGTCTGGGATTACAAGGCATAGGACTATAGCAGCTACTCCTCAGCAAAATGTCTTAGCTGAGGAGCTGTGAAGGAATCATTGTGGCTTGAAGGTTTTGTAAAGGAGCTGAAACTTCAAGGTCGAGTTATCATTCTTAAATGTGATAGTCAAAGTGCAACACACATGTCAAAGAATTCGACCTATCATGAGCAAACCAAGCACATTGATGTGAGGCTGAATTTCGTCAGAGGGGTAATCGAGCGTGAAGAAGTCCAAGTGCAAAGGTCTCGAAAGATCATAATGCTGCTAATATGATCACCAAAATGTTACCCAGTTGCAAGTTTTTCCACTGTATGTAGTTGATAAAGCTGTATGAAGAAATCTAGTTTCTTGATGTTATAGAGTTAGATCCACGATGGAGATTTGTGAGATATTAGATCGAACTCTAGTATGCTTTCGAAGTACTGTGTGTTGTAGTCGAAGTTTGTTCTAACATGCATTAGTCAATATTGCTAGGTTTGTTAGCATGTTGAATTGGGCCTTGCTTGTAAGCCCAATTGTTTAAGTTAGCTTGTACCCTAAGTTAGCCTTTAATGGGTAATTGTTAAAAAGCCCATTAGGTTAGTGTGCCATTTTTCTTATAAATAGCACGCTAGTCTCTCATCTTGTATAAGGAAAAAATAGGAAGATAAAATCCTAATTCAAGAGAGAGAGGTTATTTGTTATTCTTGTATACTTGTAATCTTGTTTGATAGAGAAAGGAAAGAATAACAATTTATAACCAATCCTTGTTGTTTCTTTTTGTTCTTCTTGGTTGTTTTTCCGTTAACCCTAAACCTTATGTGTTTCTTGATCATAAAAAAACATTTATATTTTGTTTCAAGGCATCCTATTCACAACACAGTAGAATCAAAAAAGCAGGTTCCTCATAACGATAGGATTGATGGAGAAAGAATCCTCATAACAACAAGATACAAAGCAGGGTAAAATCCTTATAACGATAAGGTTGCATTAACAATGTCCTCATAACAATAGGATTGGTAGGAAAAGGTAGAACCTTTATAAAAATAGGATTACCGAGCATAATAGGATCCTTATAACCAAAGGGTTAACAACACAAGCTATTAAAGTTTTTAAACATCCAATCTTCTGGAAATTCCTTAAAGCGAAGAATTCAAACATGATCTTCAGGAACCACCAGGGAGTTACAGGGTAATTAGACTCTTCTGTACATGTCAAATCAATTGGACTTAGACTGCAAACAAAGGTATCAAGACCAGCTTTCGATGGATTGGTGCTAGTAATAACTAGACTTCAAGAGGAAAATTGGTGACAACCAAAACAGCTACCGATGGCAATTGGGTTTCAAGCAGACATGTTGGGGAAAGAAATATTGGTAACAAACAATATTTCAAAACACCAAGAAATAACAGACTGGTGAACGCCAATGACAAATGGGAAAAAGACATTTGGTGACAACCTTGGGAATAAATTTAACAAATCATGAAGTAGTGATAACTAGACTTCATGGAGAAAGAAGACTGGTGCCAATTTGATAATGTATTTTAATTTCATTCCACTTAAATTTAATTTCCGTTGATTTTAAATTCTAGCGTGTTATGCATTTTAAGGTGTTAGTATTTTTTTATGTGTGTTGAGTTTATAGAATACTAAAAAAGGGAATTTGAGGTAGCAATTAGCAAGAAGGAAGTGAGAAAGAGAAGAACTATGTGCAGAAAAAGAGTTTTTGCCACTAGAATTAATGCTAGCACGTTAACACGGACGTGCCAAGCTAAAATATGAGCATGTTGCTTACTGATG
Organism: Lathyrus sativus; assembly: GCA_963859935.3. Classification (NCBI taxonomy): domain Eukaryota; kingdom Viridiplantae; phylum Streptophyta; class Magnoliopsida; order Fabales; family Fabaceae; genus Lathyrus; species Lathyrus sativus. The sequence continues at coordinate 496,238,950 of OZ012738.1, forward strand.
TAGACGTGTTGAGTCATTTGAAGATTGGGAGCTTTGACTGTTGATTGTGATCATTTGATGGTGGCCGTTGGCCCTACCATTAGATTACACGCGTGCGTTGGATTTCAACGCAGGCTCGTTAAGTGTGCTAAAGGCCTATAAAAATGGATTTTCAGCCCCTTCCTTTTTCATCCCAACTCAAATGATCACTTATTCACACTAATCCTTCTCAATTATCTCTTCATTTATTTTTTGTTTTTAAGTCTCTACAGGAACTATGGAACCAAAGAAAAACTGTCTTTCAATGCCTCGACCTCATCTGCTCCACAAACCTGACAATCTACAACAATGTATCCCACCTACCTGTTCGCCACCGAAGCAGAAGTAGAAAAGTTTCTTCAAATCAAAGAGTATACGGTGGTAAGGGAGCATGCATTTGACATGGAGAATCTGATGGGTTATGAAGATTTGAGTAGCACGATCGATACGAGAGGGTGAAGTTTTATGTAAATGCCGCCAACTGAGAACATCGGTATTTTTCATTATATGTTCGAGGTAAATGTATTGATTACTCTTTGTCAATTATTAATTCTCTCATTCTTCTCCAAGCTCCTCCTAGTTGCAGTGTATAAGATATGAGGAATCATCATTTACTTGACGAGTTTAGTCAGATAATGTTAGCACAATTTTGTCATCAGGATGCCGAGTGGCTTATGGAAAATGACAGGCACATCAAGCAAAAGACTAGAAAGATGCTACCTATACCAAAGGCTTGGGCATTCTTTCTGTTTCAAACTCTAGAAGCTATTTCAAATCAGTCCAAGTTTACATTGAAAAAATGTCATGCTCTCATGGAAATTATGCATGATGAGCCAATAAATGCAGAGCTTTTAGTTTCAAGGAACATAAAATATATGGTTGACTCCCTTCACAGAACTAAGGGAATTTTTGTGTTATTAACAAATTGTGCAGGTTAGCTGGCATTCCAGTTTATCCCGATGATATCATGATCAGACCAATGCTGCCAATAATAACAAGTTCCATTCGCAAGACTCTCAATGCACGACATCCAATCAGACTCCAAAAGGAGAAGGGAGAGGACAATGTCTACCGTCTTGAGATGCAACAACCACCTGAAAGAGCTCATCATCATCATCAGTCTAAGAAGATGCAACTGTGGGAAGAATTCTCCTTGGGCAAATGAACCTTTGCCTAATTTGTGCATTGACCCACCTAGGTTTAAAGTTGGGTATCATAGCTTTAATGATGATCATAGAGATCATATGTCGGTCCAAAACTTAAGGGACATGTTTTCTACATTAGCTTCCATGGAATCCTACTTTTTTGAGTAGGATCAAGCCTTGGAAAATCACTGAGCAGAGATGAGAACCACTTAGGTGCGGCAAGATCAGTAACACTAGAAGGATCAGACTAGGCTTCGTGACTTCTGTTGGATGTTATATAAGTCAAATGCAATGTAACTATGATTTGACAGCTATTTGAAAAGCTGTCAGAATGCTGCAGGAAAAACCATAAAAATACTTCTATTTTTAGGATGTGTTGTTTAGCTTTTATTTGTTACTTTGTTTAGTGTTAGTAGGCACTATATATACATTTTGTAACATGTTGAATGAAAAAATGCTATATGAGTTTTTTACCCTCTCAATTAATCTCTATTCTCTCTAAACTTCATCTTCCCCAATCTTCCAATTTCACCAAAATTATCCATCACCTCCATTGATTCACATACAAGTTTTTGTACTTGTTCCAACATTTGGCATCAAGAGCATTGGTTCCGATCCTATTCCACTGCAATGTCCGTTTCAAACGACACGATCCCTACTAATCTTCCTATTCTTGATTCAAAGAACTACAACAAATGGTGCAAACAATTGAAAGTTTTGTTTGGCTACCAAGACGTGCTCGATGTGATTACTACCGGTGTTACCCCTCTTGTTGAAGAGGCTACAGCTTCCCAACAAGCCACTCACAAAGAAGAGAAGAATAAAGACTACAAGGCTCTCTTCTTGATACATTCTTGCGTCGATGAAGACAATTTCGAAAAGGTTGGTGATTGTGACTCGGCGAAGAAAGCTTGGGATATACTCGAGAAGGCGTATGCAGGAGTTGACAAAGCGAAGGTAGTGAGGTTACAAACTCACAAGAGGCAGTTTGAATTACTCCAAATGGAAGAGAAGGAAACGGTCAACGATTACATAACGCGTGTGACACGTTTGGTGAATCAAATGAAGGCTTGCAGTGAGTCGGTTTCGGAGGAAAATATTATGTCGAAGGTGTTGCGTTCTTTAATGGCAAGATTAGACAACATTGTTGTTGCGATTGAAGAATCGAAGGATCTCAAGACCATGACGAAGGATGAACTATAAAGTTCATTGGAAGCTCATGAACAAAGGATGGATGAAAGAGGAAACGATAAGGTAAAAGCGGAAGTGGCTTTGCAAGCTCGTTTCAATGAGAAGAATAAGAGATCGAAAGGGAAATGGTCTTCTAGAGATAAGAAGAATTTCCATAATTTTGGTGGAAAAGATCCACAAAATTCAAGAGGACAAAGAGGAGAAGGAACCTCCAAGGAGGGTAGTCAAGGCAACTACAAGCCGCTCGACAAAAGTACCAAGAGATGTGACAATTGTCAAAAGCTTGGACATTTCTCAAGAGACTTTCGTTTCAAGCGCAAGGAGAGTGATGCGGATGAAGCGAAGGTTTCTAGGCAAGAAGTGGATGATGATATCACACTTCTTGTGGTGATTACGGAGGAGAATAATGACATGGACAGTAGTAGAAAGTTGCTGGACAGCAACTACTGCAATGCAGAAAAACTGCAGAAAATGCGTTCGGAGAAAAACACATTAGTAACGGTTCGAGATGGAGTTTAAGGTAGTGATGAGTGGTACTTGGATTCTGGTTTTTCGACGCATATGATGGGTAGAAAAGATTGGTTCGTGAAGATCAATCAAGCCACGCAAAGTAGAGTGAAATTCGTGGATAATACGACTTTGGCGGCCGACGATGTTAGTGATGTCTTGATCATGAGGAGGGATGGTGGCCATTCCTTGATCAAGGACGTTTTGTACATTCCTGGAATTAAGTGTAACCTTTTAAGCATTGGCCAATTACTTGAAAGGAATTACACAATTCGCATGAAAAACAAAGTATTGCGCGTTTTGGACCAAAATGGAGTTTTGATTCTTAAGCCTCCTATGGCTGCCAATAGAACTTTCAAGATTGAGTTGAAATTTATGGAGCATAGGTGCTTAGCTACTGCTGCAAGTCGTGAGGAATGGTTATGGCACTACCATCTCGGTCATCTCAACTTTCGTGATCTCGACACGTTACAAAGACATGGTATGGTGTCCGGGCTGCCAAGGATTAATATTCCAGCTGAAATATGTGAAGAGTGTGTTCATGGGAAGCAACACAAGAGTAATTTCAGCAACGATGCGGGTCATAGAACCAAGCATCACCTTGAGGTGGTGCATTCCGATGTATGCGGACCGATGCAAGTCAATTCCTACGGTGGCAATCGATACTTTGTCACGTTTATTGATGATTTTAGTAGGAAGTTGTGGATTTACCTCATTAAGAGGAAGGATGAGGTGTTTGAAGTGTTCAAACGGTTTAATTCAATGGTTGAGCGCCAATGCGGTAAAAAGCTCAAAACTCTCAAAACGGACGGTGGTGGTGAATTCACATCCGACGAGTTTATGAGCTATTGCAATGATGATGGGATAATCCGTGAGGTGGTGCCTCCCTACACTCCACAACAAAATGGCATTGCAGAGAGAAAAGATTGGACAATCATGAACATGGTACGAACCATGTTAAAAGGCAAAAATTTACCGAAAGAGCTTTGGGGTGAAGCGGTATCTAGAACTGCCTATTTGTTGAATAGGTGTCCGACAAAGAAGCTGGAAAAGATAACTCCAGAAGAGGTATGGTTCGGACTCAAACCGAGTTTGAGTCACTTGCGCGTTTTCGGTTCGATTACGTTTCGACACATTCCGGGAAAACTTAGAAAGAAGCTTGATGATAAGGGTGAGAAGTTGTTACTTGTTGGATATCATCCTACCGAAGGCTACAAATTGTTTGATATGAGTAGCAAGAGGATTGTGGTAAGTCGGGACGTGATTGTGGACGAAATCCGGATGTTTGACAGCAAAATTTCTACTGTTTCTGTACAAGAAATCGATTTACCAAATGAGGTAATCGATTTCCAGCCCGTGACAGAGCCCCCCGGTGTTGCTGGAAGTCAAAATTCAAGCCCAGAAATCGATTTCCTGGGAGGAAATTGAATTTCCAGCCTATTAATGATCCTGGGCAGCAACCATTCGTAACAGAGGATGGTGAAACGAATAGACGACCAACGAGGCAGAGAGGTATGCCTCAAAGACTCCGAGATTGTGAGGTATTCCGTGATAGCAAGATCAATCATGATGGTGATCTCATCCATTTCGCTTTAATGGCCGAATCCGAACCGGTGAATATGGAGGAGGCATTAAGCGATCCAAAATGGATGAGTGCAATGAAGGATGAGGTGGAATCAATTGAGAAAAACAATACTTGGATGTTATTCGATTTACCGAAAGGTAAAAAGGTAATTGGTGTGAAATGGGTCTTCAAGGTGAAAGCAAATTCGAAGGGTGAGATAATCAAGCATAAGGCTCGATTAGTGGCAAATGGATTTTTGCAAAAGGAAGGCATTGATTTTGATGAGGTATTCGCACCAGTTGCAAGGCATGAAACCATCCATTTAGTTATTGCGATTGCAAATACGAACAGCTGGTCGTTATATCAAATAGACGTTAAATCGACATTTTTGAACGGTCCATTGAATGAAGAGGTGTATGTGGGACAGCCACTGGGTTTTGTTGTTCAAGACCAAGAGGAAAGAGTCTACAAGTTGAGGAAGGTACTCTATGGTTTGAAACAAGCTCCAAGAGCTTGAAACAAACGTATAGATGGTTTTCTTAATGATATTGGTTTCAAGAAATGCGTGTCCGAGCATGGGGTGTATGTGAAAACGGGTGCTAGCGAAGGGGTGATCATTCTTTGTCTATATGTGGATGATTTGTTGATTACCAAAAGTTGTGAATCATACATTTCAAAGTTCAAGCAAAAGCTTATGAGGGAATTTGAAATGAGTGACCTTGGTGCTATGACATATTTCTTAGGCATAGAGTTCCAAAAGACAAAGCTGAGGCTGCTCATGCATCAAAGAAGGTATGCAATGGAGATCTTGAAGAGGTGTGATATAGAGCATTGCAATGCTGCCATAACTCCATCCGAGGCACGATTACAACTATCCAAGAGTGAGGAAGAGCAAGATGTAAATCCAACTCAATACCGGAGATTGGTTGGATCATTGCGTTACTTGTGCAATACGCGACCTGATTTGGCGTTTAGTGTCGGTATTGCTAGTAGGTTCATGGAAAAGTTAAAGGTATCACACGTGGCAGCGGTTAAGAGGATCTTTCGTTATGTGAAAGGTACTCTTGGCTGTGGAATTTTGTTTCCGGAAAGTGACACGGGCAAAAGTTGCAATTTACTTGGATACACCGACTCCAATTGGTGCGGAGATAAAGACGATCGAAAATCAACGACGGGTTATGTCTTTATGTTCGGCGGTGCACCAATCTTTTGGTGTTCTCGAAAGGAGCCGGTGGTTGCTCTCTCTTCTTGCGAGGCGGAGTATATTGCAGCTTCGATGTGTGCATGCCAAGCTGTGTGGCTTGCGAATCTGTTGCGTGAGTTGGACAGCTACGCGAGAGAGGGAGTTTTATTGTTGGTGGTCAACGTTTTAGCCATCAACCTTGCTAAGAATCCCATAGCGCATGGGAGAAGCAAGCACATTGAGATGAGGTTCCATTACTTGCGTGATTTGGTGAGTTTTGGACAATTACGTTTAAGCTACTGCAGAAGTGAAGAACAAGTCGCGAACTTGTTGACAAAATCGGTTACAAACGATGTTTTCAAGCGACTCATGGTGAAGTTAGGGATGAAGAACATCGATCATTTGACTTAAGGTGGTGTGTTGGATGTTATATAAGTCAAATGCAATGTAACTATGATTTGAAGCTATTTGAAAAGCTGCCAGAATGTTGCAGGAAAAACCAGAAAAATACTTCTGTTTTTAGGCTGTGTTGTTTAACTTTTGTTTGTTACTTTGCTTAGTGTTAGTAGGCACTATATATACATTTTGTAACATGTTGAATGAAAAAATGCTATATGAGTTTTTTACCCTCTCAATTAATCTCTATTCTCTCTAAACTTCATCTTTCCCAATCCTCCAATTTCACCAAAATTATCCATCACCTCCATTGATTCACATACAAGCTTTTGTGCTTGTTCCAACAACTTCTAGCACCTAGATGATAGCTTCTAGTTCATCATGCTACTTTTCTTTTTATCTCTTTTTTGTTTATGTCCTTTTGTACCAATCAGTTGAAGAAGGGGAGCTCAAATTTTTTTACTCTTTCCCAAATTTTGTAATGCTTAGTTCTTTGATTAATGAATTGTGATTGTGCCTGCTTCATTTTTCATTTTAATTACTACCTTACATTTGAATAGAAAAACAGTCACAATAAAAAGTAAATAAAATGATCAAGATCAAAGTGACCTAGCTGAGTGATTATTGATGAAGAAAAGGGACACCACTGCTAGTAGTACTCAACCTACATTTACCTTGCTACATTATATTCTACTAACTAAAAGTTGTTCAGATTTATATTTGTTATATATATATATATATATATATATATATATATATATATATATATATATATATATATATATATATATATATATATATATATATATATATATATATATATATATATATATATATATATATATATATATATATATATATATATATATATATATATATATATATATATATATATATATATATATATATATATATATATATATATATATATATATATATATATATATATATATATATATATATATATATATATATATATATATATATATATATATATATATATATATATATAAATTAGTGATGTTTGAGTCATGATATTTCCATTGTTGACTTATTTCTTTTTCTAAGTGCATCTATGCATTTGTAATATCTAGAATTTGCATTTTATCTGTTTGAATTAAGTAGATATGATAAACACACATAGAGACAGTTGTTTGTGAAAACTTTGCAGCCTTGTAAACCACCCTTACATTAAGATTAATATCCTTTGTTAACCGATTTGAGTCTTAGTCTTTCCTTCAGTGACTTAGCCTATTATAAGCCATTGTTTTGAAAGATAAAAATCTTTCAAACCTCTTTGGAGTTAGGTAGAGAGATTTTAATTTCAGTATAAGCTAATCACTATGATTGGGGTTGTTATTGGAAGTTAGCAACATTTAAGTTTTGGGTTGGGGGTACTAGAGAATTTGGTCAAAGAAAAGAATATGAATAAAATGTCAAAAACATCAAATTTTCAACAAAAAAAGAGAACGAAAGAAATGGACCACAAATTTGAAAAAATATCTTGTACCCAATATGACAGAAAGAGTGCTATGAAAGGTAAAAGATAAGGAAAGAAAAAGAGGTACCTAATTCCGATGGTTAAGCCAATTATCCGAAAAATTATCCTACCCTGACATAAGCCACTTTACAACCTAAAAGTCATAAAATGTGCGTGTTTTACTATGATCTGACTGATTTTGCAAATCACTTACAAACTCATTGAGTGAACACCCTTGTAATTGAGTACATCATGATGAGTAGATAGCCAAGTTGAGTATTGATGCTGAAAGAATTAGTCTGAATTAATCAAAGAAAAACAGGGAATAAATGTTCGATCAGTAAAAGTAAGTGACATTCATGTGGTAAGGTTTGTAGTTTTTTTCTTACAAAGTTTAAGTGTGGAGATAAATTATTTGAAGATAAGCAACAATTCAAGTTTGAGGTTTTGACGACGGGCTATTAATGTCGTCATTTAGCAAGAAAATCGACCAAATTAGAATTGAGCAAGTTAGAAGTAAAAGAGTGAAAAAACTGGAAAAAGCACATTTGGGTGAAGAAAAACACTTATTAAGAAAACGGGTGAAAAAACGACCAAAAACAAGCTGATTCGCCTTTGGAAATAACATGCTCGCGCTGAGCTATAGCACACCCACATTGAGATGATGATTGTGCAATGCGTCCACGTTAAAAGCTAGCGCGGCCATGTTACATCTTTTACCTGACATGTTTTTTTAGCAGCTTTATAAGAAAAAGGGAGAGAAAGAAAAGAGGTTTGATTCCATAAAGTAAAAAGTAACGGTAGAGAGGAATTTTAGAACTTTTGGAGGCCATTGAAGCCATTGGAGAGCTTATTCTTCAGTGATTTTTCATGTTCTTCGAATCTACACTATTGATATTGATTTATTTTAGCGCGAGTAGCTACATTCCTCTTAGGTTAGGTCAAATTTTATAATGAGCCTGTTTTTACTTGATTGGGACATATGATTAGATGATGTTAATGTTATTGTTTTGCCTCTTTGTTATTATTCAATTAACGATTATGCACATTGCTTTTTGTTTGTTATGGCATTCAAATCGATATTGATAAATAATGACTACTGATCCTAGGGCTATCTATTTGACATACTTTAACTGTTGAATTCACTAATTGACTAGGGATAATATGATTACAAATTGTGATTTAGGGATTAACATGTTGTGTTGCCTGATTTAATAGTATAATTGACCCGAGGGATCGAGGAATTAATGAATAGGCCAATGAACTATACGCTAAGGGATTGGGTGTAGCGTTTAAGTTAATATGCCGTGTAACTCTATAGTCATTGCATGTCTTTTAATGTGCATTTCATCAATCGAGTAGGAAAATGGGATTTTAAATATGACCTGGCTGATTTTCTCATTATTGTTATCAAAACTTTTCTCTTTTGTTTTCGGTAAAAACACTTGCAAAACCCTCCATTTACTACTTTAATTACATCGCATAATGTACCTTGTTTTAAGTAAACAGTTCATATGGAGACGAAATTTTTATTTTATTACTTCTATAACAACATTAGTATACTTGCTAGTAATTTTGTCATCATCAGGTACTGAAATAAGCTATCCTTCCTTCTGATGTGTGCTATCCGCAAGTATACGGAGTATATCAGAGTAATATAAAATATTATCAAACCCACAGAGACCAATGTTAATCTATTGATTACTATTGTTACGGTGTTTATCTAAAGCTAATGTAAACATAGAGTATTTCGTGCAGAGAAAATAAAAATTAAGAAATGAATTTAAATTCAGAATAAGGGCATACTGGAATATAATTCTCATCGCTCAAATAGTACTCCTATTGTCTAAGTAGTAATACTTATGGGGCAATATTTTCTTCCTTGAAAAAAAGTTAATTAAAAAGGAACCGTCGCGTTAGCGTAATCGGAATCAGACCTGACCTTTAACCTATACCAGCCGCTCACGCTGCACTTATCACATCTTACATTAAAGTGAAGAAGTCCTTTTTTATATAACTACCTCTAAGACTCAGTTAAAAAGTGTATTTGATTGGAAACTTTCAATATCAAAGGATTTTCGGCATATGCTCGGCCAACCGGATCCTAAATCTATAAACGCGACCGAAAATAGTTTTAAAATCACATTGTAATAATACCAAACTTTCCTAATTAGTTAATAAAGTGTTTTCGCTGTTTTTAACAATTAAAAACTAACCAACTCTTATCTAAAGTGTCAGACAACTTTCGATCTTACCCAACGTAGTCACGATCATTACGCAAACAAAAACACGGTCCCGTTTACGTAATGGCCGATCAATTTAAGTTCAGAAAAGTTGTATTAAAATCCAAAACAGCCCCTAAAGTCTTTCTACAAACACAACATGTGGAGTACCGTCAAAACGAAAGTGTCACGTTTGAGTTCACTCTTAGAAAATGAATCTTGGAAATAAAAGACAATAATTAAATCGTGCGGAAAGATAAAGGCGTGATTGATCCCCAAAAGTATGAACCAAAGTGTCACGCTTAAGTTCACTCTTAGAGAATAAATCTTTAAAATAAAGGGCGATAAGTAAATAAGTGCGAGTAAAATAAAGCATGATTGTCGCTACTGCGAAAGTCGAGGCGGACAATGACAGAAGAGTCGCCACCGTGCGTTATTTATCCCAAGAGAGGGAAAGGAAACACTCAGAGAAAACCTAACGAAAAGAGGGATAAGATTGGTCATCGCAACCAAATCTCGGGTTCGGGAGTCGGTTACGCAAGGGGAAGGTATTAGCACCCCTCACGTCCGTCGTACTCGACGGGATCCATGCTTGTTGTCTATCTAAAAGGGTGATTAAAACTATCTAGCTCCAGACTTGAGGACAAAAGAAAAAGAAGTGACTCGGCAAAGCTACAACGCTTTGTGCCTACGTATCTCATCTGAAATGAGAAGTCAGAGTCAACGTAGTTCGACTAACTACGGGTGAAAAGGAGGGAAGATTGCTCGCCAAGACATCGCGTCTTGTGCCTACGTACTTTCATCTTGTATGAAAGATCAGAGCGAACGTAGTTCGGGCTAAAGGGGAACACAAGTTTGTTCAACTTGTTTTTTAGGCCCGAGTAGGGTTAACAAGTAGTTCTAGCAGTTGGTGTATGAAGCTCGAGCATGGGAGACTTAGGCGTTACCGTTTGCGATAGAACTAAGAGTTAACAACACTCTTTTTCTGAAAAGATTTTTCTGATTAGAATCCCGAAGGATGAAAAAAAAGTTTGAAATGTTTTTGTGTTTTTTAGAGAAGAAGTGTTTTGAATTGGAGTGTTTATAATACATGTTGTACCAAAGTCTAGAACCTAGGATCGAATGCGTCGCATATCGCCCTAAGGACGTATACTAAACACTCTAGGAAATTGAGAGGTGGTCCCTCAACTACCATTTCCCAAGTATAAGGCTCATGGCACAACATTCAATATCTTTATTAAGTGTTTTATGATTGTTTTGAGATGAGAAGAGAAAGGACACTAAAAAGGGGACTAAATCCAAGCCTAAAGTTGTCATGCAATGGTGATCCTAAGATTGAGATGAAAGGGAATGAGACTATCCTAGTGTTATCATGAACAAGATTGAACACCTGAATTTTGGAAATTTAATGATTATTAAATAAAAAAATAAGGGATTTAGTAATTGAAAAAGAGGGAGGTTGCTTGGTGGGTGTTGAACCCACCACCTCATGGTCAACAGCCTAAAACCTGGCCAGTTCAGCTAGAAGCGCGCGCATGATAAGGCATGGAAGCAAATAGCAAAGTATGAAAAACATGGAAAATATGAAGGAAAAAAAAAGAAGCAAAAGGGTTGATCTCCACAATGGATCGAACCCAGGATCAGGCAGTGCAAGGCAATGTGAAAGTGAAGGCTTAACCACTGGGGTGGCGATACATCCAAGTATTATGCCACCCCAAATAACTTATATACTTAACAAAGTGAAAAAAAACTGGGCAAGGCAAGATGAACAAAAGAACAAGCCAAAACATGAAAACGACAACACCATAAATCACTCAAAACTCAACAAAATTTAACAAAATTTTAGTCTATCTCACATGAAATTTCACAAGGAAATCAATGGCAATCTCATTTTTTCCAAATAAGGTACACAACTCAAAACTCGAATGCAAATGCAATGTTAAGCTTGTGAAATGCAAAATGACAGCTACAGCCCAAGACAACACTGATTATGATCAAATGAAAGCATGCACACCTTTCAAATACATCATTCAAGGAATTTAAATGCAAAGATCATGCAAAGACAACTCCAAACTAAAACTAGTGTGTGGACTGTAGTGATTTGAAAAAGCATGCTTGATGTGCTTGTTTTGGAAAAAAGTGCAACAGCTCATGATACAGTCTACTTACTCACTTCAAAACATCACACACAAAATGATTTGTACACATTAAATCAGGGATTCAAACATCTTGCAAGGACTTAACAAAAATTAATGGCACATGAATTGAAGCATAAGACAGAAATTGACAGCAAATCAAATGACAGTCAAAAGCAAAATTTCAAACTAGCCACATATATGCAAATCTGCAATGCCTTTACAAAAGCAAAACATCCTAAGAAATTTGTATTATTTCAAACAACATGGTCTATTCTTGACAGTTTAGCAGTGTTGTGTTCATGGACTAGCATTTAAACTAATTGGATCCAACATATAGAAAACTCAATACATAACAACAACAGCAATTGGTCCTCAATCAAAAATCATGCCAAACATATCAAATTTAAATCAAGCCTTGAAAAGTGATGGTTACAACCATAGGAACAAAGACCTAGACAAATTTCTAACAAGGACATCATGCTAGCAGCAAGTAGCTCAAGATCACAATCAGCACCAAACAAGGCATGTTCTTGGTTTACAAACAAATCAATAATGCAAAACTTGACAAAGTTGGAAGCAAGGCATAACAGCAAAAACTTGACAAAGTTTGAAAAAGATCATAGTAGCATAAACTTGACAAAGTTGGAAGCAAGGCATAGCAACAAAAACTTGACAAAGTTTGAAAAAGATCATAGTAGCATAAACTTGACAAAGTTTGAAAAAGAAATCAAAGCAGCATGGTAATGTTCATGAATTTAAACAACTATGACAACAATATATGACAATACCAAAGATCAATGACTAGCCCTAGTTCTATATGCACAAATCATCTTGCAAACACATGTCAATATGTTAGCCTACAACAAAAGTGGTGCTATGGTAGTTTCAAATGAACCTAGGCAGTTGGCAGCAAGTATGGATTTTACAAAATGGAAAGGCTGGCACAAATCAACAAACAGTTCTAATACCCCTAATGCATACAACAGTTGCAAGTTTTAGCAAAGACATTATGGCAGTTGATTTTTCAGCAGAATACACATGACACAAGGATGCAAATATTTAAAATATGGGCCAATGAGGCTTACAAGCAAAATCAAGGAAGAATGCAAACATGACTCACGAAACACCAAGACAAACACATAGGCTGATTCTCATACACATCAAAACATGAATAGAGCACAAAATGCAAGAAGGGCTTAACATGTTGATAGCAGCACATGAGGTGAAACAGAACTGGCAGCAAGCTTGCCTTTTGGCCAAAACAACATACACACATACATGTTTTTCACATTAAGGCAACTTGAACTTGAACAAAAGAGCCTAACAAATTAATCATGGTAAAGTGGTTTTGCACATCAAACATATCAACAGAAACAGCATGAGCTGCAGCCAAATTTTCTCTTACAATGCCAAACCAAGACATCAATTCAACAACATGCTTCAAATAGTCACAACTCTATTGTAATGAGAATGGACCAAGTTTAACATAATAAACCAGTTTTAACAGCAAAAAGAAATCTAACATGACAATGCCAACTCAACCACCAATTGGCCCTAGTGTATCTAATGCACAACCAATTTACAAGCATAATGACAATGGTTCAAATCAAAGGGGCTACATGGCAATGGTTCATGACAACAAAAAGAAACTATCATGATAATGCTGGCACCAATCAACAGATAATCCCAATACCCTATGCACAAATCACAAACTCAGGCCAATGATAATGATATCTCATAACAATAAGGCCAAGGCAGTATGGTATCTTGATGCAAGCAAACAAAACCATGATCAAAGGTGCCTACAAGCAACTTAAGACAGAATGCACACAATGCTTTTCAAAACATCAACACAAAACACAAAGACTTATCACAGTTGATAAATGCAGACCAAATATGCATATGCTATCATTGAAACAACCCTATTACATAAACCTAAGTGATGACAGCAGTTGATGCAAAACAGAACAATGCCAAACATCAAGCAAATATGATTCAAAGAGTATCACAATCTCAATTTAGCAAACATAGGCCATTCACCATCAGCAGTTCAAACCAACCATAAGGACATGCTTAATCATGACAAGGGTGAAAATCAAATTTCAAAGCAAAACATCTCATGACAGTCACAAGCATTAAGACAACAAAAAGTGGTGTTGGTCAGCAACATCACACGAGTTATCCCAAATCCAACAGGACCAAACAACTTACAAACACACTCAAAATATGCTATAGACCAAGTTTGAGCACAAAAATGATTCAAAGGTATGCTAGAACTAAAAATGGCCTATGAGTTGAAAATGCACATGATTTGAACAAAGCAAGAACATAAATGCTGCTGATCAAGCATAGATAGTTTCCAACAATACAAACATCACATAAACACCTATATGAGGGTTCTAACCAACAAACAGATCAAGACCTAAAGGAATGCTGCTGCACCAGAAACATCATCATCATTTACAAAGTAGACAACATCAAAACAACATTAAGACATAACAATTGCAAACTTGTCTTCCATACGACATACATGGCATAAAATGGCATTTAAGAGAGTCTCAATGTTCAACACACAGCAGCACAACATATATGGTGATGATCATAAGAGCAATATCCATTAATGAGCAAACAAACAAAATGGGACAGATTCAAACATGAACTGCATTGTACTCAAAATACATTGTAACCACTAATGCACATCAAACACATTCATGATAGTTTAAAGAAGGATAATGACTACCAACCTCTTGTAGACCTCCAAGCTAGTTTGTGCAGTATGGAAAACCTTGAAGCCTCCAAATAAAATCCAATCCAATGCCTTGATGAAGATGACAACCTTTACCAAGAAACTTTGATGATTGAAACTTATTCTTGAAGGAAAAAGAAACAATCTTGGACAAACCTCACCCAAGGCTCTCAGCTGTGGTTTAGGTTTTTTAGACAAATGCAAGGAATGATAGAATGAGAGTTGTTTCTTTCTTCTGTTTTTTTTTATAGTTCTCCTCCTCCTTGTTTCTGTTAACTCTCCTTCTTTTTAAAACCATTCTGAGGTTCTCTCTATTGATAGGTCCCTCTCTTACTGTCAAATGTTAACCAGCCTTTTTCATTGTTTGTGACAGGTTTTGGTCAAAGCTGCATAGGTTGATGTAGCTCAAGAATTGTGTCCAATCATTCTTTGAAACAAGATGCACATAAGTTTTTCTTTATGCAGGGATTTGCAATCTATTTCAGTGTATGCCCTTTTGTGAAGGGTAGCTGCAGTTTTCTGAGCTGGGAGTTTTATACCTTTTTAGTGCAAATAGCAAGATTCAAGATGGGTAATTTGTTTTGGAGTCTTGTAGACAGTAACAGAGCAGGGTTTATGAAATTGGTTTCTTAGTTTGTAGAGCTTTGGATGTTTGTATTTTGGCAAATTGTGGAAAGATTATGAGATGGTAAACTGATGTAGGTGTGGTCAGCAAAGTAATTTTGGAGTTTTGTGAGGTTTTGTTATTGTCTTCATATGCTCAGGTTGTAGGTTTTGTTTGGGTGCACAGGTGATGTTGTGAGAAGTCTTTGTTGCTTCCTGAGCTTTGGCCGCAGCAAGCATGGTACTAGCAGAGCCCCTTCTTTCCTTTTGTGTGCAACAAAAGGGTCAACATTTTCTTTGATATTATTTTGCAGCAGTTTTAGTCTTGCTTTTGGGATTGTAGTGGTTTTTCCTTGGAATATGAAGTTGTGCTTCAATGGCCCATAGCCCCATGTTTTGAGTTCGATCCGTGTGGACCAACTCTTTTGGCTATTTGCATTTTATTTCATTCCTTGATACTTAACATTCTTTCTCCAAAACTTTTCACATGCGCGCGCTAGCTGAGTTGGTGGAGTTTTTGACTTGTAACCCAAAGGTTGTGGGTTCAACACTTACCATGTGCATTTCTAATTTTTTTATCAATTGTTTTTTTTTTTTGCTTTATTCACAAACTTTAAAACTTGCCAAATTCCTCTTGTTGCACACTCTTGATCCCCTATAAAAATGCGAAACGCTATGCAATGCAATATGATAGAACAAATGAAATGAAACATAAACCAAGTAAATAAAAGGTTGGGCAAATTTTGGGATACAACAGTGATCGGTTTTCAAAGGTAAGAACCGAAGTGTCACTCTTAGGTTCTCTTTTGGAAGCAGATCTCTAAAATAAAAGGCGATAATAAATAAGTGCGAGTAAAATAAAACCTGCTCCAAATTGGAGACTTGAATCTGGTAGAATGCTGGAAAGTAAATCTGACTTGAAAGTAAAATGACGACAAGATTAAAGTTTCTATGCTACGATGATCCAACCTCAGTTACAACAATGGTGCGATAAACCTTCGATGTGACGATTTATCGCTTTAACTCTGAATATATGCCTATGCTGAGAACTAAGACTGGATGATCCAAATTGTGAAAACTAGGTCCTATTTATACTAGTAAGATGCCTTGGAAGTTAAGTAGAAGCTTCAAAGTTCGTGGGAGAGAAAAGTGGTAGTCATGGGTTTCATTCTTCAACTGCTTTTGACTGGACCGCCAAAATCAAAGATGGCGCCTGCCATCTTGACATGGTGCCCGCCATGTGTACAAGAGGTGGTGGACATGGTCTTGTACTTGTTGGAACGTGAGAGAAGTGGTCCAGCTCATGGCTACCTCCATGGCCAACGCCATGTGGGATGCCATGTGTACAATTTACACCAAACTCTCTGTTTTTCATCTGTTTTGCTTCATTTCTTCGTGAACGGCTATCATTTGGCTACTTACCTAAAAACGAACATAATATGACATAATACTACAAAAACATAATAAAAAGACACTAAATAGGATGTGAATCAGGTCGAAATATACGCTATATTTTCATGTTATCACCTTCTATGGTGAAATAATCATGAGAGAAATGTAGATCTTAAATGTTAGGTCATCAATTTGGTGGTTTAACATGAAGGAGCATTTTTCGTCGGCCTCTTTTCTTTACGAACAACACACCTTGTGAGAAACATATCATATATTCAACAAAGATGATAGAAAGGTGTGTGAGCTCTCTTATTTATAAATCTATCTATTATAGTATAAAGATTCTAGAAACAATTTTAGAAGTCTAGAACTAAAGAGATAAAATGCTCCACTAAATTACATTCAATCATCACCTTCCATATAAAATTTGAACAGAGAACTTATAAGTCTGTTACTGTTAGTGTCATATCATATGTGTTTGGCTAAGAACCTACGATAGCGTGTTGTGTAGGTATAATTATCGAACTTGAAAGCATATTTTATATCTACCTTATGTTGTTTCATCTATAAAAAGAAAATATAGCTTATGTTGTTTTGAATAATAAGCTAGCTGCAATGCATACTATTTCTTGAAAGCGTTTGAGGTCGGTCAGGTGCACAACATGTTTCTGTTGTTTTTTTCGATGGTGATCTGGTTTCTGTCACTGCATGATGCTAATTTCATGACTATATGACAATTTCTCAATGTTTTTTTTTATTGAATAACTTTATTTACACATAAATTTATTCCCATATTAAGACAAACATAGTGCCTACAGAAATCTGAATCCTACCAAAAGGACACGACTAATGGGCCAACTTAAAAGATGTGTTACTTTTTATGTCAAAATATATAATCCTTGCAAAATTCTAAATAATTTTGGAAATTACCTCAAATTAATAAAGTATTAAACCAAGCAGAAGAATACATATTAGAACCAAATATTGTTGGTTGCTTGTATCTTTGTCAAAATAATGCTTGAATGTTAAGACTTGATGTGATATTGACTCTCCATGCACATATCAGCAGATTCTGAGTCATTTCTAGAATTAGATAGAGGTAAAAGAAAAAGATAGGGTCCACTAAGCATGGCTTTATGTTAATCTTTTGAATTCATGAAATTTGAACAGATAATATTGTATTATATTTGAAAGAGTTTGCGCTTCTAATTTATCATTAAATAATTCATAATCCCAACTAGAGCTCGGATCCATTGAATATATTGGATTGCTCCTAAATTTCAAACCACAAAATAAAAGCTTTTTAGTTATTTTTCATTTTATAGTTGTTTTGTTTGTTGTATTGTATTATATGTCAATGCAAACAAAATGAAAGAAGGGAAGATATTTGGTAGGAATTTGATGTTTAATTATATGTTATTTATGTGTTGAATCATAAAGTAACAATGGATTCTAACCAAACAAAGTAATGTAGAAATGTATTGATTAAAGTAAGTGTTATTATATTTGAATTGATTTATTTTTATAGGTAAAATGTTAAGGAAGATGTTTCGAAAGTTGTTGAGCACATTTTCTCTGATTTAGTTATGGTTGATTTATTTAAGATTTTACATATTTGTTTTGTTTTGAAAAAAAAGTTTATTGAAAATTTTAATTATAATAATCATATCGAAAAAGTTTTATTGAAAAAATTTGTTTTGTTTTAGAATACAGACCTCCAAGGCCGAACAAATTATGATATCATGCCACTGAAAAAGCTTTTTAGTATTATTAAGCTGATTTCTTTAGGTTTTTATTTAGGCTTTTCTTTTTCTTTCTTTTTCGAAATATTTATTTAATCATAAGTTTATATCTTTCCAATACAATATGGAGAAATTCATTCTCCTTGATCAAATCCAATGATACAAATTTATTTAATGAATATAACCTATATAAAAACATTTTTCTGAGCTCTTCCCAAATACTTATTATTCCACTATGTAGTGTTTATATCAAATATTTAGCTGTTTCTAAGATAAAGTTTAGGAACGAGAAAGTTCCATTGCCGTTTCGCCATAGAAGGAACAATGGTTGACGAGAGAACCAACCACAACAAGCAAATTTGGTTGGGGAGGAATTTTTCTTATTTCATGTACAACTCAATCCTTGTGCTTCAATTTATGGGACGTGGGTGGATATACTTTATCTCTACATTTTCTTACCTTCACCTTGAGGACAAGTTGAAAATTCAAGGAGAAGTATTATTAGACATTTCACATTTAGTAACAACTATATTTTTAAGTGAAAATACTTATATTAATTAGGAATAGTTATTGAAAGTTATTTATATAATGATGAGGAGTTGTATTTTATTAATTATGTGTGTTTATGTTTGGAATAAATAGGGGAATATGAAGGAAAGTTTAGAATAAATAGGGGAATATTGAAAGAATATGAAGGAAAATTTATATTAATTAAAATAAATAGGAGTTGTATTCCATTTAAGTTTAGAATAAATGCAGGAAGATACATTTTCTTTACGTATTTTTTTAACTTCACTTTGAGGATAATGTAACAACCCAATTAAATGTGTGCCTAGAATCCAAGCTACTAAATCATGGTACTGAAAGAAAGTACAAATAGTAAAAGAGTTACATAAGTACATAATGTCTGCATACGATACATGATATGTCTAAGATAATACAATATGTATTTCAGAGTATCACAAAATACAGCGAAAATAATATAGAACAACTAAGGTAAATCCTCCAGAAAGTATCATTACGCCACCATTCCTTTTCCTTTAGCTATGGACTTCTCACCTATCAAAATTTACGCTAATAACATGGGTGAGAATAAACTATCTTAGTAGATTTCTCCTATCTTAGGAGTTCAATCAGCAATAGGAGTTTACCTAATTATTATTTTAATGTTCCTCGCCTTAATCATTTAATTTCATGCAACACATAATGCAAAAGAATGTGCAATCACATTATTAATCACACGAGTCTTGGATCATCGAGCTTTATAATACACTACCTTTAAGGAATGATCTTCCGCGTTTACCTGCCTTCCTACTTTTGGGGCTGGAACCCTCAAGTTATTGTATTACGAGTTTACCTTCCTTCCTACTTTTGGGCGCGAATTCTGTAACGCCCATTTTAATTATTTTTGGTTTCGGGATTATTTTATTTGAGAATGCGTTTGAGGATTATTTTGAAGGATCAAGAACTCATGATATTGGTATACAGTGATAAAAATATGATATTTAATAGTAATGTGACATTATTATTAATTATTATCATTTTTATTACTAATATTAATGTTATGAGTAAAATTATAATTTAAATGGATTTATGGAATTAAAAGGATTAATTATGATAATTATATTATCTGGAAATAAAAAGTGGATTTAATTGGAATGAGGGGTATTGTTGGCATTTTTGTGACAAAAAAAAAGGGAAAGAAGAACACGGTTGAAGGAAGAACACATGCACGCTTGTGGAGGAGAAAGAGTGGACAAGAATTGAAGCTGAAGTAACAGGATCATCAAGGCTGCGAATTGTGAAGCTCTTTCATCATCAACACAAATTTGAGGTAAGGGGGGGGGGGGGGGGGAGAATTTTATGGTTAATTGGTTTTTGCATGAAATCGGTAGAAACGGGGGAAAATCCCCAACCCCATTGATTATTATTGTTTGATGATGAATGCATGTGATTATTGCGGAGATTAAGTTGTTAGATTATGTTAAATTCGTTTGCATGTGCTGAGAATATTGGGTTGAATGAATTTGGGGTTTTTGAGTAGTTTCGGAGTTATGCCGGAAGTCAGTAATTTGAGCAGATGATGCGTTTTATCGGATAGAATCGGGAATAGACCCCGTAACTAAGTTGCAGTATGTGGTTGGTTGTGGGTTTCGATTTAATCGGGCGAAATCGGTGTGGGAGGTGACTCTATAGCGCAGAATTTTTCTGAGTACGCAGGTATTCGCTGGGCGAATGAGGGGCGAGCCTTCGCCAGGCTTCGCCGGGCGAACTAGCTAGCAAGTGCTGGCAGAAGCTTCTGTCTGGCTTCGCCAGGCGAATGGCAGCGAGTGCTCGTTGCGGGGCTTCACCGAGCGAATGTGCCAGCGAGCCAGACAACAGTTTGTGTTTTTGCTGCTGTCTTGTGTTGTTCCTCTGTGGACTTGGACCCTCGTTGGTCATGTGTGATGGGAGGCTTGCTGGAGAGTTGATGCGAGCGTATGTTCGTGGTTGTAGGGCTGTTTGGCTGACGTTTATCGCAAGTGGCATAATCGTTGAATTATGAGTTATGTATGAACCGGTGTGGATATGTACGTGAGATGTGTGCACCGTGTGTGTGCTATGTGTGAGATGTAAGGATCGGTACGCTTACTATGCGTTGCATTTGTGTGCTGTTATGTGATATATTTGGGTCAGTAGGACCGACATGCCTTGTGTGCATTGTATGTGATAAGTTGTGTGGTGAGCGGATCCGTGGGATCGACGCACTTTGTGTGCTTGTCATATATGTATTTTATGATGTGAATGGATCCGTGAGATCGGTACGACTTGTGCGTTGTGTATATGTTGTGTGAGGGGTGGATCAATAGGATCGGTGTTCACTTGGTGTGCTAGATGTTTGATGCATGTGAATATTGTTGTGTGCTCCCGTAGAGGAGGGTGATGGCCAGTTGTCCATCGATATTAATTGTTGTATGCTCCCGTAGAGGAGGGTGATGGCCCAGTGACCATCGGTATTGTTGGTGTGCTCCCTGTGAGGAGGGTGATGGCCAGTTGTCCATCGTTAACGTGTTATGCTCCCGGTGAGGAGGGTGATGGCCATGTGTCCATCAATGTTGATGAGGTGCTCCCGTAGTGGAGGGTGATGGCCAGGTGCCCATCGGAGATGTGCTCCCGTAGTGGAGGGTGGTGATAACGAGAAAACGCATCGATTATATTGCTAGGTTTCATTAACGTTTTATCGCATATTCACCGTTTTAACACTCGATTTCTCGAGTTTTTCTTACCATTTTGCAGGTACATCATTATATGGAGCTAAATCATGAATTGAGAGCAAAAGGAACAAAAGAAACCATAAAGAGATGAAGAAATGAAGAAGCCTGAAAAAGACTGCATAATTTGTTGCAGTCACGGCCGTCACAAGGGTGTCACGACCGTGACACCCCAATTTGAGCCATCACGACCGTAAGAGAGTGGTCACGACCGTGACACTTAAAAACCACAAGTTACGAACGTGAAGACCTTGTCACGACCGTGACAAGGGTAAAATTAGGTTTTTGACTCAGACTACGTCAAGGCATTACGTGAAGACCACTTCTCCTATTTTGTTGCCACGTTCCTGCATTCCTTCCACAAATTCAGCAAGGCCCATGCAACAAAGGTCCAAAAATCCAGCCCATTAAGGATTCTATAAATAGTACAAGTTCTATGAACAATGGACACAAAGCATTTTTTATTCAAATTCCTGCGGAAGCTCTGCCGAACTGTATTACGAACCAGCCTTTCTATTCCTGCATTATTTTTAGTTTTCTGTTTCGTTTTTTATTGTATCCAAACCCGCCATATAACAATTTCCAACATCAGGAAATTGTTATACATTTAATTGTTTCTAAACCTTCAGCATTCGTTTATTTTCAATTTCCGCCCACTCCAAGCTTTCCGGTCTGTGGAAGAAGGAGTCTGCTCGAATATTTGTTAACCAGGTTTTTCATTATATTGCAATTTAATTTAATTATAATGTTTATTTATTTTTCTGCCATGAGTACGTTATTATTAAATTTTCTGTCTCTGTCTGGTTCAACATCGATGAGTAGCTAAACACCTTAGGGCGGTATGTAGTTATAACAAACTTAACCGGTAAAATATAACCATAGGCTAAAAATAATTAATCACTTAACATTCTGGCTGATACTTTTTAATTGAAATAGACCTTTTCGTTACGAGAGTAAGAAAAGAGTATTAGGTTAGGTCAAGACCACGAGAGTGTGAGATTTTAACCAGATAGCTAAAGTTAGGCATTTAAATTAAACACAGCGAGAGCGCTTTAAGATAAATTAGAATTACTTAGTTTCCAAAAATTACCTCTAAACACTTATGGGCTAGCGAGAGCAGACATAGGGCTTTAGGGATAAGATCTGATATAAGACCACGAGAGTGTGAGTTGAGGGTATTTAAACTGGTAATCTCTACCGAATAGATTAAGTGAACACCTTTATAAGCCTAGGTTAGATTGACCCACCTAAGTTAGTATAATTACATACCGACCGCCTTAGTATTAATTTATTAAAACTTAAATTTAATTCCGCCTTTAATAGTCTTAAAAATCAACAAAAAATCGTGACAACCATTCGCCTTAGCTAAACTAGAAGTTCATCTAGCACTAAGTAACCATAGAATCCCTGTGGATCGATAATCTTAAATATTACTTCGATAGGCTGTGCACTTGCAGTAAGATACCGCTAGACGCATAAGTAGACACGTCTTTAGCCCATCAAGTTTTTGGCGCCGTTGCCGGGGATTCCTTAATTTAGTTACTAGTGCATTTAGGTAGCATTGTCTAGACTAAGGTATCAACTATTTAATTTAATCTAATCTCCGAGTGTATGCCAAGTACTCGCTCTAAAAGCGAAGACTTGCAACCTCTAATCCCTGAATCGGAACGCTTCTTACACGTAAGAAGACGTATATTCGATTTCAAAAATAATTACAATATTCCAGATCTTCAATTAGATCCGCCTAAACCAGTCGTAAAATCAAAGGACGCAGAGATGGC
This sequence comes from Lathyrus sativus, assembly GCA_963859935.3. NCBI lineage: Eukaryota > Viridiplantae > Streptophyta > Magnoliopsida > Fabales > Fabaceae > Lathyrus > Lathyrus sativus. The sequence goes on from OZ012738.1 coordinate 496,262,309, forward strand.
TGAAGAACAGACTCATCCACTCAAGTATTACGCTAATCCTTCGCAAGCTGAACCGCATTCGAGCATTGCAGCGCCGGCTATCAACCGAAATGATTTCGAACTAAAACCTTCGTTGATATCAGCCGTGCAACAAAATCAATTCGCCGGAAATCCTACCGAGGATCCGAATCTTCATCTTTCGATCTTTGTGCAATATGCAGATACCGTAAAAGCCAATGGAGTTACCCAAGAAGCTATTAGACTACGTTTATTTCCTTTTTCGCTTCGAGACAAAGCAAGAGCTTGGCTTCAATCTCTGCCTTCGAACTCAGTAACTATGTGGGAAGAACTTAAGAGAGTTTTCTTGAATAGGTATTTTCCACCTAGCAAGACAGCTATGCTGAGAGCTCAGATCAACGGATTTAAGCAAAGAGAAAGTGAATCATTATTCGAAGCTTGGGAACGCTATAAGGATCTACTGAGACTTTGTCCACATCATGGATTAATAGAATGGATGGTCATCCATACCTTCTATAATGGACTCTTGTACAATACAAGAATGACAATTGACGTTGCCGCGGGTGGTGCATTGATAGACAAAGAATATAATGACGCCTATGCACTTATCGAAAGTATGGCTCAAAATCATTACCTTTGGGGAAGCGAGAGAGTCGCAACTGAGAAACCAACAAAGGGAGGTATGTACGAAGTAAGTAGTATGGACCAAGTCAATGCGAAGTTTAACCAACTAAGCCAAAAGATCGATAACTTGGCCATAACACCTACAACCACCGTGGCTGCAGTAACACCTAACTGTGAGTTATGTGGAGTCCCAGGACACGAAGTTTCTGATTGTCAACTATTGGCAGGAACTTCCACTGATCAAGTGAATTATGCTCAAGGAAACCCTTACTCAAACACATACAACCCAGGTTGGAAGAATCATCCGAACTTCTCCTATAAGAATAACAATGCTTATTACGCACCAGGTCAAGCACCAGCTACATCACCAGGATATCAAAAGACTGCTCCTAATATCCCTAGAAAATCGAACCTTGAATTGATGATGGAGAACTTTATAGCTAACCAATCTCAAACAAACAAGGACTTCTTAAACCAAAACATTCACACTAGTGAGCAGATTAAACAATTAGTGAGCAAAGTAGATGCATTAGCTACACATAACAAAATGCTTGAAACTCAGATTTCACAAGTAGCTCAACAACAAGCACCTACTGCTGCACCAGCTGGAGTACTCCCTGGACAACCTCAACCTAATCCGAAAGGACATGCTAACGCTGTAATATTAAGAAGTGGCAAGGAACTTGACGGACCTACCGATCCAAGACTTGACAATCCAGCCATGTACCAAAAACCGGATAAACCGACTGAAGTGGTGAATGATCCAGAAGAAAAGGAAGATGACAATCGAGAGGTAGTGGAGAAAGAACAACCTTATGTGCCTCCACCACCCTATAAACCACCAATTCCGTACCCTCAAAGATTAATAAATTCCAAGACGACGAGTCAATTTAAGAAATTTGTCGAACTTCTAAAACAGTTGAATATTACTATTCCGTTTACAGAAGCAATTACCCAAATACCCTCGTATGCTAAGTTTTTAAAAGAAATCTTATCCAATAAGAAAAAGATAGAGGATAACGGAACAGTTACACTTACTGCCGAGTGTAGCGCCATAATTCAGAATAAAATGCCTCCTAAGCTAAAAGATCCAGGAAGTTTCTCTATACCCTGTGTAATAGGAAAATTCGTCATTGACAAAGCTCTATGCGATTTAGGAGCCAGTATCAGTGTTATGCCCTTAACGATTTGCAAAAGGCTAGACATGGGAGACCTAAGACCAACTAAAATGTCTGTTCAACTAGCCGATCGCTCTGTTAAATATCCTGTAGGCATACTAGAAAACGTCCCAGTACGTATAGGACAATTCTACATCCCTACTGATTTTATAATCATGGACATCTCTGAAGACTCCACTACACCTATCATACTAGGAAGACCATTCTTAGCTACCGCCGGAGCTATAATAGACGTAAAAAGAGGAAAGCTAACCTTTGAAGTAGGTGAAGAGAAAGTTGAATTTATTTTAACACAATTCTTACAATCACCAGCTATAGAGGATACATGCTATCTATTGGACGTAATTGACGAATGTGTAAGAGAAATGGAACTGAAAGAGACCACTTATTCTGAAATAATGAAAATTCAAATCCCTCCGATTTTCGAAGATGATAATTGGCGAAAACCGTATCAGGATGATAGTCTAAGCGAAAGTTTAGCACTTGCACCGGATCCCATGCCAAGTAAAGATAAACCTACGTTAGGATTAAAAACTTTACCTCATAACCTAAGGTACGAATTCTTAGACGTTGAATGTAAAAGACCAGTTATAGTAAATTCCAGTTTAGGAACTATAGAAACAAAGAAACTTTTAGATGTCTTGAAGAAATATCCAACTGCATTAGGATATAACATATCTGATCTCAAAGGAATATGTCCTTCAGTTTGTATGCATCGTATTCTGCTAGAAGAAGATTGCAGAACCTCCAGAGAATCTCAAAGAAGAATTAACCCAACCCTTAGCACTGTAGTAAAAGAAGAAGTTAAGAAATTATTAGATGCCGGGATAATATATCCAATCTCTGATAGTGAATGGGTTAGTCCAATACATGTAGTGCCAAAGAAAGGAGGTATCACTGTTGTGAAAAACGCTCAAGGCGAATCGATATCGCAAAGAGTAGTGACGGGATATAGAGTGTGCATAGATTATCGTAAACTAAACAAAGCCACTCGAAAAGATCATTTCCCACTACCTTTCATAGATCAAATGTTAGAACGATTAGCCAAGCATTCTTAATTCTGTTATCTTGACGGTTACTCAGGATTTTTCCAAATCCCTATCCATCCTGATGATCAAGAGAAGACTACATTCACATGTCCTTATGGAACGTTCGCTTATAGGCGAATGCCCTTTGAATTATGCAACGCTCCTGCAACCTTTCAAAGATGTATGATGTCAATCTTCGCAGATTTTATAGACAACATCATGGAAGTGTTCATGGACGACTTCTCTGTATGCGGGCAAAGTTTTGAAGGATGCTTATCGAACTTAAAAATGGTGTTAGAAAGATGTGTAAAAGTAAATCTCGTGCTTAACTGGGAGAAATGTCATTTTATGGTCAACGAAGGAATAGTATTAGGTCATGTAATATCCGACAAGGGAATTGAAGTTGATAAAGCTAAGATTGAAGTAATAAAAGATCTTCAACCCCCTAAAACCGTTCGAGAAATGCAAAGCTTTTTAGGACACGCCGGTTTTTACCGACGATTCATCAAAGATTTCTCGAAAATCACTAAACCTCTTACTGGTTTATTAATGAAAGACGTTGAGTTCGTATTCAATGAAGATTGTCTTAAAGCATTCGAAACTCTAAAAACAACCCTCATCACCGCACCAATCATGCAACCCCCTGACTGGAGATTACCTTTTGAAATCATGTGCGATGCGAGTGACTATGCTGTAGGCGCAGTTCTGGGCCAGAGAAAGGAAAAGAAACTTCATGCGATTTACTATGCCAGTAGAACCTTAGATTCTGCCCAGATGAACTACGCTACTACAGAAAAAGAATTGTTAGCAGTTGTCTTTGCGCTTGACAAATTCCGTTCTTACCTTGTTGGAGCGAAAATAATCATTTACACAGACCATGCTGCTATCCGATATCTATTAACTAAGAAAGATGCTAAACCAAGACTCTTAAGATGGATTTTACTCTTACAAGAGTTTGATCTAGAAATAAAAGATAAGAAAGGTACTGAGAACGTCGTAGCGGACCATTTATCTAGAATAGAAGGTATTAAACCCGAACAAGTGCCGAATAACGATGATTTTCTGTATGAACAGCTGATAGCACAAATAGGAAGCGACCTAGCTCAGTTAGATATAAATGAACCAGAATCCGTGGAAACAATCCAGACAACTGTAGGACTGCCATGGTACGCTGACATTGTCAACTACCTAGCCGCAGGAGCTCTTCCACCCGATCTAACCTATCAGCAGAAAAAGAAATTCTTTCATAATCTGAAACATTACTATTGGGATGAACCATTATTGTTCAAAAGAGGACCAGATGGAATCTTTCGCCGATGTATTCCCGAAGAAGAAATAGAAGATGTCATTGCTCAATGCCATTCATCTCCTTATGGTGGACATGCAGGCACTTCCAAGACTTGTGCAAAAATCTTGCAAGCCGGCTTATTCTGGCCTAATCTATGGAAGGATGTCCACATCGCTGTTATAAATTGCGATCGGTGTCAACGCACTGGCAATATTTCAAGAAGAAATAAAATGCCTCAAAAAGGAATTTTAGAAGTAGAAATCTTTGACGTCTGGGGAATAGATTTCATGGGACCATTCCCATCATCTTTCGGTAATAATTACATACTCGTAGCTGTTGATTATGTTTCGAAATGGATTGAAGCCATAGCTTCTCCTACAAACGATACACGAGTAGTAATAAAGCTTTTCAAAAATATAATCTTTCCCAGATTTGGTGTGCCTAGACTCGTCATAAGTGACGGTGGCTCGCACTTCATTTCAAAAATCTTTGACAAGTTACTATCTAAATATGGAGTAAGACACCGTGTGGCTACACCATATCACCCACAAACAAGTGGACAAGTCGAAGTCTCAAACAGAGAAATTAAACAAATCTTAGAAAAGACTGTCGCCATATCTCGGAAAGATTGGTCATCTAAACTTAATGAAGCTTTATGGGCTTATAGGACCGCTTACAAGACACCCATAGGTACTACACCTTTCAAACTAGTTTATGGAAAATCTTGTCACCTCCCAGTAGAACTAGAACACAAAGCTTATTGGGCGATCAAAACTCTCAATATAAACTATAATGCTGCAGGAGAAAAGCGAATCCTAGATATTAATGAATTAGAAGAATTAAGGTTAGATGCATATGAGAATGCTAAGATATATAAAGAAAGAACTAAGCGATGGCATGATAAACGCCTATCTAGGAAAGAATTTAGTGTGGGAGACGTTGTACTCCTCTTTAATTCAAGACTTAGGCTCTTTCCTGGAAAATTAAAATCTAGATGGTCAGGACCCTTTGAAATAACTAAAGTATTCCCGAGTGGAGCAATAGAAATTAAGGGTAGGAATAGTGAACCATTCATAGTAAACGGACAACGTTTAAAACATTATCATAAAGTTGAAAATAGAGATTATGCGAATAATCTAAAGCTTTTAGAATTGTCCACTAATTCCCCTGATTAATCTAAACCTAAGCATTACGTCAGGCTTTTGACGATAAAAACAGCGCTTAGTGGGAGGCAACCCATTTACTTATTTAATTATTTAAACTATTCTTTTCTTTTAGCATATTGTTATTTATCGTTTTACTATTTGTTTAATTGTTTTGTCATTTTATAGTTTTATTTTATATTACTATTATTGCCATTACATTATGCATTTCATTTTCTTATTTTTATCTTAAATCACTTTTTACATATTTTCTAAAGTCTTTTCCACTTTCCTTCTTCCCCTAATTTGTTTCCCCCATATTTGCACTGACCATGGCTAACCAACCAATTAACCATATGGAAACCAAATTTAGAGGTAGGAACCAAAGAATGAAGTTTGAAGAGTTATCACAGAGGCAAATGGATTTGACCCTGTACCCGGATGATAAGACTATGGAAACCCTAGGTATACATGATAGTGTCATGTACTTGTTAAACCGACTCGGATGGGAGAATGCATTGATCCAACATAAGTTTGTGACTTACCGCGAGCTCACCCTTGAGTTCCTTAGCTCCTTAATTTACCTACCTGAGCGCGGTTTTGGATTTAGGAAAGGATTTATTAGTTTCCGCCTATTTGGAATAGAATATGACTTTAACCATAAAGAACTAGCTGACTTGTTAGGATTCCCTAGTGGACCATTTGCTTTTACTACCACACAGGTAGAATTGATGGATATGGAGCTAGATTTCTTTTAGGGAACTTTAACCGGAAACTACCACCCTGAACCAAATAACATGAATAATGATGAGATCCATAATCCTGCTCTCCGTTACTTCCATAAATTCCTTGCCCACACCTTCTTTGGAAAAGAAGAAAACATTACCGGAGTTTCTAAAGATGAAATATTTATTATGTCATGTTTCACTAATGGACAGCCTGTTAATGGTGTACCTTTCATGATGCAAACCTTCACCCGTATCCAAGAAGAACCTGAATTACCTATATTAGTAGGAGGTCTTGTAACCATGATTGCTGATGTCATAGGACTTAGGTACCAACTGCACAGGTGCAACCGTCTAGGAACAACCCGCCCTATGAATCTTAATTTCTGCTTCAATAGACATATCATAAGGAATTTAGGACATCCACCTTTTGAGTACCTAATCCGGAACGAAGTAGTAACCCTGTTCACATTGCCTAACCATGCTAGAGTAAGTGTTCACAATAAGGATAACTGGCTTTATGAGTTAAACCCACCTGATTATCCATCTACTCCTGAAACACCTCAGTCTTACAAGATAAAAGATGATATAATGACCGCTGTCGAAACTGACCCTGAGACACCTCCTGGTTACCATGACATTGACCACACTGAAGAAGTACATGAAACCCTTGAAGTGAATCAAGGAGATTATGCTAACAACTTACAAAACATCATGAACACTCTCAATGCTTACCAAACTGACATTAATTTATTTAAAGAAGACATTAAGAGCATGCGATTGGACATTATAGGATTGACTGACATAACCTGCGAACAATTCTATCACTTGAACTCCGCCATCGAAGACTTGAAGAAACGCTTTTGAAAATGCTATAAGTGATTTAGTTTATTTTTCTCATTGTTTTCGTTTCTAGTTAGATTTATTTTTCGCAACAATTTCATACCGTAATTTCCGTTTATGTAACTTCATTTTCAATTACTTTATGCAATGCACCTTTAATTCCAAAATTTCTCCATTTTTAGCAATTTATATATTTTTTCTATGTACTGTTATGCTTGCATTATTTCATATTATATACAATCTCTCATTGCCATGCAAGTTAGTATAGTACTGTGTTGAAATTATATGCTATATGGTGTTTATAATTTAATATGAGTGATAGTGAAGAAAATACATTATTATAAAATATGTGAATTAAGTGAGAAAATGTTTTTCTGGAAATTATTCAACGAAGCGTGCCCTCACGGTCGTCATACCCATCTCACGATCGTGACATGCTTAAATAGCGTGTCACGACCGTCACACCCCTGTCACGACCGTGACAACCCCTATTACAGGAATCGTGAGAAACAGAACTGTTTCTCTTCGTGCCTCTTCTTCTTCTTCCTCCATAACTTCCTCAAAACTGCCCATTTTCTCCATAACCTCCGTAACCTCCCCATTACCAACTTTAAACCTCATTAACCCCCCATTATCATAACCTATCACATTCTCACTCTCCATTATTTATCCCGAATCAATATTTCTTTCATTTTACCATTTTTTCACAAAACATCAAAAATCTTCATTCTTCACTCTAAGCTCTTGCATGCAATGGATTCTATTACTTTTAGAGAAGGTGATGTTGGAGAAACTCAGAGAGAACGTTTTCTCCGATTCCAAAACCGCGGTGTGCAACCTACACGTTACATTGACACTGTCTGTTTGAGGGAACTCGGAATGCTTGCCAGTGTTACAAGCCTGCTTCAAAAAGTCGGTCTGTGGGATCTTTGCAGTCAACCTCAGCCCACATTCGAGCTTCTGACACTGGAGTTCTTAAGCTCATTCAGTTACATCACCGGTACCGGTTCTCAGAGTCAGCTCACCGGTGTCGCCAAATTCAGATTGCATGGCCAAGAGTTCAACATTTCGCAAACCAGGATAGCCGAGTTGTTAGGCTTCGATCACGGAACTGAAGCTCACCGTCGCGTGCCCGATAATTTTAGTGAACAAGCTTTCACTCTATGGCACGACTTAACCAACACCCGTGCATCAGCCTTCCAAAGCCTCAACGCTACGCACATTCACAACCCGGCAATCCGCTATTTCCACCGTGTCATATGCAACACCATCTTCGCTCGAGAAAGCAACCATAAGCTCAACTCCAAGGAGCTTCTATTCTTACACTGCGCTCTTAATGACGAGCTGATCAACGCTGCCCCTTTCATGCTTTATCATATCCAGGCCATTGCACACAGAGGCTCCACCCCGTTCTTCATAGGCGGCATTGTCACCACCCTCGCCATTCAGTTGGGGCTTGGTGACTTGGTCGTTAATCAGCCTCACCTAGCCGCAAAATTCCTCACCAAGAGTTATTGCAGGTCCGCTCACCTGATTGCGCAGCGAGAGGATGGCAGGTATAGCCCTGTTGTCCATGGCACCATTTTCCATCATATCATTCTGTCGTCCCGCGACCGCATCAATCCATCCAGCCGAGCCAACTGGCTCTTTGTTTTACCTGTTGCTGCCGATCACGTCCCTATTCATGATGATCAGGCAGACCCTCCAGCGGATGAGATGCAGAACGCTATGGATGCAGCTGAGCCTGTCCAGGATATACCAGAGACATCTACCCGACAGCCCCCTGCTCCCGAAATCACACTTGAGGAAGTCCTCCGTGCGATTCATCAGCAGAACCAGATGAACGCCGCACTAGAGCGAAGGCAGAAGGAGCAGTATGATGCTTTACTCAGCACTATTGCAGCAAACCAGGAAGCTACTAATGAGAAGTTTGGAGAAATTTTCAGCGAGCTAGAAGCCCTCCGCATTAACATCACTGCTGCCTCCGGCACCGGTTCTGATCCTGAAGCGACTCCCTCCAGACGCCGCTCCCGCACCAGAGGCCGAGCCCGCAGTCCTCAGCAGCCATAGTTTTAGTTTGCTTATGTTTGTTTTTCGTTTTTGTCGTTGTACTGTACTTTTACCGCATTTATATCACAACATTGAGGACAATGTCCGATATAGTGTGGGAGAGGTACCTTTCATTTCCGCATTTTCCCTTTTTCGCACTTTTCCATTTTGTTGTATTTTCAATTCCGTTGTATTTCTTTTCGCAAGTTAATGAAATGAGCAAATCGTTGTGCTATTTTCTTTAATTTCGAACTTTCCCCGATTATTTAGCTATACCAGAAAAAATCTTTAATTATTCGCATTACCCGACTTACCTACGGAATCGTAATTAGGAAGCCGAGAACGATTAAACAAGACCAATACAATCTTGACATCTTTGACTCCCTACTTAAGCAATTCCATCCCGATTACCATTACGAGTACACTTTTAGTTTCAGTTCAAAAGTAACCCCTAGTAGTTTATACTAGCAGTCAACACCGTCTGAACACAAACCACGTGGGGAGCCGATGAATATAAGCGTTTGATGCCTAATCAATAATGATCCTTCATATCTCGATGCAAAATGAAAAGAAATTGCACCAAAGTACACGGTCGCATATAAGAAACGAGAAATATGAGAAGGAGTCCGTTGCAAGTTGGTTCAGAGGTACTGGTTCTGAACTCGGTAGGGCGTGCTACGGCTCGATCCCCCACAACCTCCAAATCAGATAAAATATGTAGGGTTACCACACTCGTGTACCAGACCCCGTGCTCAAAAAGGATCAAAGTCGCTAACCGGCTACTCCACTACGTGCGTGCTAAGGCAAAGGGCTTAATGTGATTGCGCTAGAATGAAACCGGGCGAAATAAGATCGAAAAACTCCAGGTGAAATCGTAATGTAATTGCCGATTGTTTCGTTTAACGGGAAGTCGACGACATAGCTTGTTGCTTGTGTCATTAGTGTATCGGTAGTGTTCTATCAAAGTACCGGATTATCCGACAAAACGATCCCTCGTACGGTTTGTTATGAGTATGCGTGAACAAAATCTTGTCCGCCGATTTTCAACCGACTATTTGCTTGAGGACAAGCAAAGGTTTAAGTTTGGGGAAGTTTGATAACGAGAAAACGCATCGATTATATTGCTAGGTTTCATTAACGTTTTATCGCATATTCACCGTTTTAACACTCGATTTCTCGAGTTTTTCTTACCATTTTGCAGGTACATCATTATATGGAGCTAAATCATGAATTGAGAGCAAAAGGAACAAAAGAAACCATAAAGAGATGAAGAAATGAAGAAGCCTGAAAAAGACTGCATAATTTGTTGCAGTCACGACCGTCACAAGGGTGTCACGACCGTGACACCCCAATTTGAGCCATCACGACCGTAAGAGAGTGGTCACGACCGTGACACTTAAAAACCACAAGTTACGAACGTGAAGACCTTGTCACGACCGTGACAAGGGTAAAATTAGGTTTTTGACTCAGACTACGTCAAGGCATTACGTGAAGACCACTTCTCCTATTTTGTTGCCACGTTCCTGCATTCCTTCCACAAATTCAGCAAGGCCCATGCAACAAAGGTCCAAAAATCCAGCCCATTAAGGATTCTATAAATAGTACAAGTTCTATGAACAATGGACACAGAGCATTTTTTATTCAAATTCTTGCGGAAGCTCTGCCGAACTGTATTACGAACCAGCCTTTCTATTCCTGCATTATTTTTAGTTTTCTGTTTCGTTTTTTATTGTATCCAAACCCGCCATATAACAATTTCCAACATCAGGAAATTGTTATACATTTAATTGTTTCTAAACCTTCAGCATTCGTTTATTTTCAATTTCCGCCCACTCCAAGCTTTCCGGTCTGTGGAAGAAGGAGTCTGCTCGAATATTTGTTAACCAGGTTTTTCATTATATTGCAATTTAATTTAATTATAATGTTTATTTATTTTTCTGCCATGAGTACGTTATTATTAAATTTTCTGTCTCTGTCTGGTTCAACATCGATGAGTAGCTAAACACCTTAGGGCGGTATGTAGTTATAACAAACTTAACCGGTAAAATATAACCATAGGCTAAAAATAATTAATCACTTAACATTCTGGCTGATACTTTTTAATTGAAATAGACCTTTTCGTTACGAGAGTAAGAAAAGAGTATTAGGTTAGGTCAAGACCACGAGAGTGTGAGATTTTAACCAGATAGCTAAAGTTAGGCATTTAAATTAAACACAGCGAGAGCGCTTTAAGATAAATTAGAATTACTTAGTTTCCAAAAATTACCTCTAAACACTTATGGGCTAGCGAGAGCAGGCATAGGGCTTTAGGGATAAGATCTGATATAAGACCACGAGAGTGTGAGTTGAGGGTATTTAAACTGGTAATCTCTACCGAATAGATTAAGTGAACACCTTTATAAGCCTAGGTTAGATTGACCCACCTAAGTTAGTATAATTACATACCGACCGCCTTAGTATTACTTTATTAAAACTTAAATTTAATTCCGCCTTTAATAGTCTTAAAAATCAACAAAAAATCGTGACAACCATTCGCCTTAGCTAAACTAGAAGTTCATCTAGCACTAAGTAACCATAAAATCCCTGTGGATCGATAATCTTAAATATTACTTCGATAGGCTGTGCATTTGCAGTAAGATACCGCTAGACGCATAAGTAGACACGTCTTTAGCCCATCAGGTGGTGGCTAGGTGTCCATCAGTATTGTTGTGGTGCTCCCATTGTGGAGCGTTGATGGCTAGTTGCCCATCATTGATATGTGCTCCTGTGAGGAGGGTTGATGGCCCGGTGCCCATCGTGATTGTGAGTCGGTACCGTATGTTAAGAGTTATGTGAGTGCATTTGTCGCGTGATTGTATATTGTGGTTGATGGTGGGACCGTGAGTCCGGATGATATGTATATGAAATAATATTATTATTTATTTATGCCTTTTATTTCATGTATTATTATGCCATTATTATTTGATTGTAATTCTCACCCCTTTGTGGCTGTTGTGGTCTGTGCTTCTTCGGAAGTACAGACAATCCAGGTGTTTAGCTAGTTGGATTGTGGTGTCTCCGTAGGACTGCTCTGATACGTAACACCGAAGCGTTTTTGGGTGTATTTATTGTGTATTTTTAATATGTGTGCCCCCGTGGCGTATCTGATATTTTGTGAGATGTTGATGTTGATCGGTGATGATGTTATGTATTTTGGGTCAGATGGCCGATACTGTATGTATGATGATGATGATGGAAATGGATGATGTATTATATGATATTTTGTGTTATGGCAGACCATATCTTTTTCTGCTGCAATTTTATTGAAAAGTTCAATTAAATTATTTGAAAAAAAAATATTTGTGGATATTTTGATGTGTAATGTGGCATCCCGTTCGGGAGAGAAACTCTGATATGTGTTTTATTTGATTGTTTTATTTTATTTTGGGAACGGGTGTTGCACCCTAAAATTTGCCCAACCTTATTCACTTGGTTTATGTTTCAATATCATTAGCATTTGCATATAGAGTCATGTACATAGCCTAATCATCTGCATAGCATAAGCATAGCAAGTCATACAACAGGGGGACCAATCATTATTCTCATCTCTAGAAGCCTATCAAGAGGTTATTATCCCAATTCAATCTCATTCAAGTCATCAGGAAAGAATTTGAAAGCAAAGAGTTCAGCAGATCAAGCCTTGAGTCCATCTCCTAGCTGAGGGTATCTGAGGGTCAACAAGAGGGTTGTGAGCTGTGAGTTGAAGGCATGGAGAGTATCTAGACATTATGAGAGACTTAGAAAGTCATTTAAAGAAGGAGACAAGTCATTGATGAGAGCACAAGAGCTATAGCTGAAGGCAGTCAACTAGGGTTTCATCTGGGTCAACCCTAGGTCAACCCTAGGTCAATTGACTGATTTAAGGGGCATTCAAGTCTAGTGGAGAGATGTGGGGTTCATCATTGGACATATAAAGAAGGATATGGAGATATGCCAAGAAGAATTCAAGAGAAATCAAGGAGAAGAGGAGCTTCTAAATTAGGGTTCCTGTGTAAAATCCCCTAGTTTAGGTCAAATTTCCAAGCAAGATAAGTCAAAATGCTAGCTTCAAATGGCTTCTTGGCCAACATGAAACTTGTAGAGGATCTCAAGACCTTTAATTTGAGTGGTGGAAGACATCAAGGAGATTTATAGAACTCAAGTTATGGTCCTTGCAAGTTACAGGTCATCTGAGGTATCTGAAATTTTGTCTGTGAAAGTGACTTGACTTCCAAGCAATATTTACCCCTCAAGGAGATTTCAAATGAATTTCTGGTCAACATAAGAATTGTTCCTCATTGTCTTAGATTTCTAGAATGGTGTGGCATGCCTTCATATTATGTGTGGAACTCAACTTATGGTCTTGGCAAGCAAAGGGTATTTTGGTCATTTGTGAATTACAGGTCATTTTAACCTATGTCCAAAACTCATACAAGGAGGCCTCAAATGGAAAAACTTACAACATCAAACTTGCTCCAAATGACATTTTGAGTCTAGAAAGAAGGTCACAAATTGTTGGAAAAGCTCATAACATGAAGTTGCATGATTGGTCAAATTTGAACTAAAATGGCTTATAACTTAATAAAGTCAAAGTGAAAAATGGTTTGAGAGATTTATAAGTCCAAATGGAGACTTCCCATATATGATTTTGGGTCCAAAAGACATTTCAAAGACAATGGTTCAAGCACTTTTTTTAGTTTAGAAGGAAAAAGAAAAGTTATTTATGGTTACTTGCATTTGAAGAAACATAACCAAAATGGATTCAATTTGGAATGCAAGGGAAGTTGCAAGATGGTTCTAGAAGATTCATTTGAGCACTATATATTCATGAAATCAGAATTGAGCAAGGGTTGGATTCATTTTTCACCAAAAATTTCCCAAAGTTCTCTCATTCTCCAAGTTGCAAGTTCACTTCAATCTCACAAATTCAGCATCAATTCTCATCAACATTGATCCTCCTACATTTCACCATCATCATGGATCAGAATTGAATCAAAGTTTTGGTGGATACTGATCATTTTCGTGCACTTCCATCAAGAACACACAAAGTGCAATTTCAAGTGGATAGCAAGATCCAAGGCAAGAATCATCAAGGTTTTGCAAACAGAATCAAGCACTGAGTTAGTTGATCAAGATCCAAGCATTAGAAGCCTCAGATCCACGAGTTCAACATCCATTTCCAAGCTTTCGCACCAGGTTCAATTTCTCTCCCATAGCTTGATATAGATAGATTTACATAGTTTTATTAGTTTAGATGTGATCTAGGTTGTTAGTAGAACGATTAGGATGAGTTTGGTGCTGTTTAGTGATAATTGTTGACAGGTGCTTGAAACTGTTAGGACTTAGAACTCTTAGGATAGGCCATGATAATCTTAGGTTGTTAGTGCAGAATGATCTACGTGAAGTGTAGTTTAGATTAGTATAGGTTTGATTAAGAATCTTGATGATGCATACCAGAGTATTTTCATGGAGTCAAGACTTGTCTCGATCGGTTTGAATGATTCATTGGGATTTAGAATGAACTATGACCATAGGCTTGTAGAGGGAGAAATTCTGAATGATTTTCATGTTTGGATCGAGTTGAACCGTGGCCTGTAGAAGGAGAACAGAGAGCTTGAACATGATACGTGCATGGTATTTCATGGAAGATATAAAACCCTAGTTGTGACCAAGGTTGAAGACGAAATCCTGATCGTCCATCGCGTGCAAGACCTTTGACCAAAGAAGCAATCCCACGGCTCTCATTTAAAGCAGAATTTTGGAGGGAGAGAATAGAAGCCAAAACGCACCGTTTCATTTAATGAAACGGGCGGGCTTAGTGTGTGTTTTGCTATTGACACCACCCAATATTGAGCCCAGCGAGATTTGAACGTGGAAACCCTACTGAATGCACGCCCTGCTTCCTCTTTTTTTTATTATTTTCATTAATTCTGACTTGTTCTGGGCCTAGTACAAACTCGCTAGTCACACCCCCACTGCCTGGCCCATCCAAGGATACAACTGAGCGCATCTGCTATTAGTACCCCCCCCCCCCCCCCCTCTCATTTTAATTGATTTAGTTTTTTAATTCACTTTAATTTTTACCAACTTTAAAAAACCATATAAAATAGGAAATTAACTCTTTTTTAGTGGTTGTTTTTTCTATATTTTCTTGGTTCTGTGTAGAAAATTGTCATTAAATAAAATTGCATTTTATTTTTTATTTGATATTTTTCCCATATTTTCTAAATAAATGACATTTTAAATAGTTTCATTTCATGCATGATTTTATTAATTTTTGTTCTATTAGATGCTTTCATATTTTTTGTTCATTCTTTTTAGGTTGTTTAGATGAGATATTGAACTTGTAGAAACAATTTAGTTCCCCTTTTTAGAAATTAATTTCAGGTGCTTAATGTAGGCTTGAACAACATGAACAAATTAGGGTTTTTAGGTGATGACTTAGGAGATTTGATTCTTTTCCCTTAGGACTTTGGGTTTGACTAGTTTAGCTATGGGACTATAGGGGCTATGGGTAGTTATTAGATCCCTTAGAGAAAAGTCAGGACTCCCCTACTGCTATTGATACTCTGTATATATCTGATTGTCTGGTGTGGTGTGCCCTCTGGGGAATATTGCTTGCTTGCTTGGGTATTGGGATTGTCTGGGAACTTGGGAGAGCTGAAGACTTGAGGAGATGAAGACCATTGGAGATCCAGAGATTGAAGATCAACTGCCAGAGTTGGAGAGGAGGTTCTTGCTAGCAGCTGCTGAGGAGACTAGGGTTTAGGAGCTAGGCAGAGCTCTAGATTAGAAAGCTTGTTTCTCAAACATGGAATGCCTTGTCTGCATCCATCCTTTCTCTATGATTCAAAGTCTCTTTCAAATATCCACCTCCTTCCTTTGGAAGGATCAGTGAATATATTTGAAAGATAGAACTTTTGAGAGGAAACTTTCTGTTTAATGTTAACAGTTGATGAACCACCCTTGGTAGGTAATTAACTGTCTAACATTCATTCACTTCACTCTTGTGACTGATTCCTCATCCTGGAGGTTTGAACTTGAAGAAAAGCCATGGCAGATAGAAGACTGATGATCAAAGCCTTTGCCTGAAGGCCATGAAGATGGAGATTGATGCTTGTTGAAGCCTGTAACTGAGTGGAGATTACTTGAAGTCAGATGTTGATTCAGAGCTGCTGATGCTGTTTCTTTTGCTGTTGTATTTCATTGCTGATGTATTGATTGGTTTTCTGGACTGTATTGTTTGCTGTTTATCCTGTTGGGTTGAAAGTGAAGCCTGTTCACTTTTGCCTATTGTTTTCTAGGTTCGAGGTTGAGTGGGACTCCCTTGCCTCGCTTGTACTGTTGCATCCATGCATTTTACTGCTTTACTGTATATATCTGTTATTGTTTCTGTTTCTGCCTATCCCGTAGGATCTCTGTTTCTCTCTGTGCAAGAGAGGAGCATGATAGACACTAGGTCTTAACCCATGCATGATAACATTAGGTTAGTTTGTTTCCCTTCGCAACCGTAGGTTAGAGTTCTGTCTCTTTCTTTCTCAAAACAAACAGAAAAAACACATAAAGATTTCAAACACAATAAAAGACACTTCTTCCGTAAAAGAATGTGAACTCATCAAAGACGTCATTTTTGTCCGCCGGGACTGTTAATCAGAAAAACCTTTTTCAGAAGGAATAAAATCAATCAAAGACAGACTTGTGTCTTCCGTGGCCCGAACTACGTTTGCTCTGATCTTCCATGCCGTGTGGAAGTACGTAGGCATAGGATGCGATATCCTAGCGAGCAACCTTCCCCTCCTTTCCCGTAGGTAGGCGAACTACGTTGACTCTGATTTCTCGTTCCAGTCGAGAATACGTAGGCATAAAGTGCGATACTTTGCCGAGTTATTTTTATTTTCATTTTCTTTTCTTTTAACCCCAGACCTATAGTTTAGATAGAATAACAATCCATACCCGAAAACAAGCGTGGATCCCGTCGAGTACGACGGACGTGAGGGGTGCTAATACCTTCCCCTTGCGTAACCGACTCCCGAATCCAGGTTTTGGTTGCGATGACCATACCTTTCCCGTGTTGTGCGAGGTTTACTCTGAGCGTTTCCTTTCCCTCCCGTGGGATAAATAACGCACGGTGGCGACTCTTCTGTTCAGCCGGCGCCGATTTTCGCAGTAGCGACAGCTGGCGACTCTGCTGGGGATCCAACGTCCCCTGGCTGCTAAGGACTGCGATGGTTCTTATGCATTTGGGATCCAACGTCCCTTTGAGCGAGTCAATCCTAGCGCTTGTTTTCCCGTCGAGGATTTTGTATGGAGTTATTGTATATTTCTAACCTTGTATTTTCAGCTTTGTATATTGATTATTATTGCTGTATTTGGGGTGTAACGGGTGTTCTGATATTGAGAGATAAGTCGGACCTGGGCTTGAGTGCACCTAGAATTAGCGTAGAAAGTAGTGGGCGCGTGCCGGCTTTGCTTGCATTAGTGTCTCATGAAATCTACACTCGGACGAGGTTCTTCTGGTTGGCTTCTTTTTCTACCCTTTGGGTCGAAGGGGTTGTTGGTCAGCTGAATTGTCGACTCCGGGGACCGATCACTTGGAAGTTGGCTAAGTGAGGCCTCTTCAGGAATTGATGATGCCACTCCTTCTGGGAATCGTATCATCAACCCTGAAAGTCTGTGACGCCGACGACCGCATAGGATGCCGTACCTCGTGCCAGTTATAGGGCCACCCACCTGTGAGGGGATTTGGGGTTATGCAGGTAACCAGACCTTCAGATACCGGTTTGTTCTCGATCAGAGATCCTGGGTATTTATGGAGAGTTATGAGGTCTGTCAGAGACCATTTGGAGATGTGTTCTGAGGTCTGTCAGAGACCAATTGGAGGTGTGATTTGAGGTCTACCAGAGACCAGTGGGAGTTATGGTTTGAGGTCCATCAGAGACCAGTAATGGAGCTTTGTTTTAGGTCTATCTGAAACCAGGGTTTGATGACTTCTGGATGGTCTATCTGAGACCTTTCTTGATTGGGTTCAGGCTATTCAGCTACAGCTTTGGTCCCTGTTGCATGTTACTTGCATTGCATTGCCTGCATATCCATTACCATTTGCATTTCACTAACGTGTGTCTGTGCTGCAGGTGCATTTGCATTTCCCTAGTTCTAGTGCCCGGACTTCTGAGTATTGACTATGGCTAGTTTGAGGAAGACAGTTGCGTATAAGCTGCCTTCACCTGATATTACTTCTTTGCTTGGTCTGATATCTCTTGCCGATGAGGAGGTTAGGAGAAGCTTCAGAATGAGCCATGGGAGATTACTGAGATTAGTCTGTAAGCCCACTGCTGATGAGATGAACGGGCTATACACCTTGATGCAGTTCTATGACCCCGCATTGAGATGCTTTACTTTTGCTGACTTCATTCTAGGACCTACCATTGAGGAGTATGTGGAGTTTACCGAGCTTCCCGTGCAGAACAAGGTTCCCTTTATTCACTCTGCTGCTGAGCCCAAGTTGGAGGACTTAGCCAAAGCCTTACATATGGACGCTGCAGAACTGTTATTGACTTCTTGGCTTGGGGTTTCAGGTTTCTCTCTTGATTTCTTAGTTGGCAAAGCTCAAGAGTACGCCAAGAACGGTTGTTGGGTGGTTTTCAATGCTATTTTGGCTTTATGCATCTATGGAATTGTGCTGTTTCCTAACTTGCCCAACTTTGTGGACCTGGACGCTTTCTATCTGTTTGCTGCCGGCAATCCAGTGCCAACGCTGATCGGAGACTTCTACCACTCATTGCACTACAAAAACGAAAACCGAAGGGGAAAAGTTGTTTACTGCTGTGCTCCTCTATTAAATATGTGGTTCAAAAGTCATCTCCCCATGAAGGGACCCTTTGCAGACAGTGCAACCTCAGCCAGTTGGTCAGAGCGCCTGATGAGGCTATACTCCGAAGACGTTGTGTGGTTTGATCGAGACCTGTTGGGGTCTGAGCTCATCTTTAGTTGTTCTGGGTACCCTAATGTGCCGCTGATAGGAAGAAAAGGGTGTATTAACTACAACCCATCTCTGTTCGTCCGTCAGTTCGGATATGCACTGAAGAATCCACCTCAGGAGGAAGAAGTACAGGAATCTCTGTACTTCACCGGTGACGTGAAGGGGGAGTTATTAGCCAAGTTGCAACATGCCTGGACACGTATTAACCGCAAAGGGAAGCCACTGTTAGGAAAGAACGATTGCCAGGCTTATGCACCCTACAGGGTTTGGATTCAGGAAAGAGCAAGTCAGTTATTAATGCCATTTCCAGCTGCACCCGTCATTGTTCCTCTTCCGGCAGAAGAGCCAACTACTGTTTCTAGAGAAGTCTATGAACAAGTTGTGAAGGAAAGAGAAGCCTTGATGAAGATTAATGAAGGGTTAGAGCAAGAGTTAGCCCAGGTACGCAGCGAGAAAAACAAGGCCGTATATGCTTTCCAACAACAAATCGAGCTGCTAAACAGGTTAGGGGCTGAGTTGACTGAGGAAAAGAAAAAGCGTGAACGTCTGGGGCAAGAGTTCAGAAGCTCCCATGACATGCTGGAAGCCAAAAAGAAGGCGCTCGACGCAGCACACCGAGAAATCTCCTCTTGCAATAAGACTTGGAATGCCACACTCACCAACAATAAGAAGAGGGAAGATAAGCTGAAGCAGCAAATTTCCGACCTCGAAGAGAAGTTGAAGTCTAGCATCAAGAAGTGTGAGGAGGAAGTGATGACCCGGTATAGTGTCCAGCATGCACTGAACAAGGCAATTAAATCCAGAGATGAAGCAGTGTCTCAGAAGCGAAAGTTAGAAGATTGCTTCGGAGAAGCAACATGGGAAGAAACTGCTGAAGACGTACGCCGTGTCCTTAAGAGGAGAAACCAGCTTGTTGAAGGGCTGCTTGATCGACCAAGCCATCCGGAGACCAGGAAGTTGATAGAAGAATACCAGACTTTTGGGAGGATTTGATAATTTCATGTAGTAACTTGTATGCTTTATTTGCATAGTGCGGACCATCACCAGGATTGTTGGTTGAGGTCATGCCTTCTTTGTACTCTCAGTGATATTGTGCCCTGGGCTTATTGTTTCTCTCTGCAATATATGAGGCTTTCTATGATTCAGCTCCGATATTCCTATTGTCAGCACTGTCACTGCACCGGCACCTTCGCACTAGAACTGGGGGAATGAACTTCCCTAATGCACAGACACATTGCATTGCATTCATATTGCATTACAGGTAATCTTTGAATAGTGTCTTATTTCCTGCTTTTAACAGGTACTTAACAGGATTGCAGATCAACATCCGCACCGCTATTCTACCCGCTCCAATTGTCGAAAAATCATGGACCAAATGCAGAACGAGATGCAAGATGTGCGCGAGAAGCTCGCCCTCTTCATGCAGACCATGGAAGCTATAGCGAAAGGGCAGGAGAATTTGCAGGCCATGGTCCAGCCTCTGTTGGCCCGAAGCGCTGGTCATGGTAATGAAGATCATCAGTCTGTACGGGTTGATACTGCTCATGGAGACGACACTCCCACGCCAGTGGCTCCGCCTGTAATCAATACGCCTGCTGCTAATGTCAACAACGCTACCACTGCTGTAAATGGTAACGTCGGAGTTGGGAATGAGACTGCTGTCCATAATGCTGGGCTGGGTGATGTCAATTTGGGAGATAATCTAGGAGGCAATGGCTTTGCCAATACTGGATTCGGATTCAACGATCAGGGATTCGATAACACTGGGAAGTATGGCTTTAATGCTCAAGGCTTTGGGCAAGATGGTTATGGTATGGTCAATCAGGGGTACGGAGGCTTTGGAAACGGAAACGGTACTGGATTTATGGCTTTTGGTCCTGCTGGAGGTGTTCAAGGGTACGGCAACAGAGGCCGAGGTCCGGGGATGAATCAGATCAGAGCTGGACGTAATAATGGATATGATGGGTATGGGGCTGGAAACGGTATGTGGCAAGAAGATCAGCAGGAGGACGCCTTCTCCGGAGGAGGTTTTGAAGGGCCGATGGATGATTCCCAAAAGATTAGAATGCTGGAAGAGCAGATGAAGGGAGTCTTAAATCAAAGTGCTGTGGGTTTGGACATGGCAACCATGGGTCTGGTACCTGGCTTGAGGGTGCCAATTAAATTCAAAGCTCCTACGTTTGACAAGTATAAAGGAGACACATGTCCGAAAGTGCATGTACGAGCTTATTACAGAAAGATGTCTGCATACTCCACTGATGAAAGAATGCTAATGCATTTCTTTCAGGATAGTCTGTCGGGCCCTTCCCTAGAGTGGTACATGGGGTTGGAGCCAACTGATATCAAGACGTGGAAGCAATTAGCAGAGGCATTTGTAGCCCATTACAAGTATAACAGCGACCTGGCACCCAATCGGGTCCAGTTGGCCGGGCTTTCGCAGAAGAAGGGGGAGAGTTTTAAAGAGTACGCGCAAAGGTGGCGCGATATGGCTGCCAGGGTCCGTCCTCCGGTGGAAGATAAGGAAATGAATGACATGTTTGTCGGCACATTCACAGGTCTGTTTCATGATATGCTGTTTCATACGTCTCTGGCCAGTTTTTCAGACCTGATTCTGATGGGGGAAAAGATTGAACGTAATATTAAGCAAGGAAAGTTCCAAGTCGAGGAATCAACTGCATCTGGCAATAATAGGAAAGCTTATGGTGGGCGCCGTCAGGGCGAAGCCAGCGCAGTATTTGGAGGCCGAGGCCGAGGCCGAGGCAGGGGACGAGGTCAATATCGTCAGCCGCAGCAGGTGGCGAGTGTTACTATTCCCTATCAGCAACAACCACTCCAGCAACAACAACCGGTTCAGCAACAGCCATTGCCACAGCAGCAGCAGCCTCAGCAGGGGGCACAGCAGGTTCAGCGAAGATTCCAGGGTAGTAAACCGAGAAGAGTGTTTGAGAAGCCTCCCTCAACATATGCCGATTTGTTGCAGACATTGTTGGGATTGAACCTGGTAGAGAAAAGAACTCTGGCGCCGATAACGGGAGCTCCCCCGTTTGGTTATGATGCAAGCAGGCACTGCGAGTTTCATTCTGGAGCCCCGGGTCACGATATAGAAGGTTGCCATGCTTTTAAGCACGTTGTGCAGGATCTCTTAGACAACAAGACTATCAATTTCGGAACGGCAGGTCCGAATATAGTCCAGAAACCCATGCCTAATCATGGGGCAAACGCCGTTCTGACTGAGGAAGGTCTGAATCTTATTATGAATGTTGAAGATTTAAAGACGCCGCTGAGCGAGATAAAGAGCCGACTGTTACAAGGAGGTGTTTACCCAGGATGTAACGAGTATTGCTTAGATTGTTGGACCCTAGCTGGGGGGTGTGAGGATTTGAGGAAAGGCATTCAGGCTTTAATTGATGAGGGCATATTGCAGTTTGATCGAGCGGCAACTGACGAGCCTGCAGGGGCAGTAGTGGATAATCGGAGTGATGTGGCCACGGTAACGATTCCTCGGAAGACGATCACTATTGCAACACCAGTTCAGCGACCACCGATCACCATAACTAAGGTCGGGCCAATCCCGTACGAGAACACGAAAGCAGTCCCATGGTCATATGGGTTAGAGGTGTATTGTGATGGGATAAAGATTGATGTTAACAAACAGCCAGCGGAGATTGTGGATAATGTTGTTGGCTCAGGAGGCATGACAAGGAGTGGCAGGATCTTTATATCTCCTGAAGTGGAGGCTGAAAGACTAGCGAAAGGAAAAGGGAAAGTGGTTGAGAATGTCCCGGTGCAAGCAAGTGAAAAAGAAGCGGCATCGAAGGATGTAGAAGAGTTCATGCGCTTAATTCGAAAAAGTGATTATAAGATTGTGGAGCATCTGCAGCAGACACCGTCCAAAATATCTATCCTATCATTGCTGTTGTGTTCGGAAGCTCACAGAAATGCTTTGCTGAAAGTCCTGGACACCTCTTTTGTACCCCAAGACGTCTCCGTGAATCAGCTGGAAGGAGTGCTGGCACATGTGAATGCAGGCCACAGTTTGGGCTTTACCGATTTCGACTTGACTCCGAAAGGGAGAGATCATAATATGGCATTACACGTATCTGTTGAGTGTAGAGGATCAGTAATGTCGCACGTATTGGTTGACACCGGATCATCTTTGAATGTGTTACCCAAGAAGGCGATGATGAAGCTGGATGTTCGAGGAATTTTGTGTACACCCAGTGATTTGGTAGTCAGAGCATTTGACGGCACGCGGAGAACAGTCTTTGGATCAATCACGTTGCCTCTGCAAGTGGGGCCGGAAGTGTTTGCAACTGAGTTTTATATCATGGATATACAGCCTGCGTATAGCTGCTTGCTTGGAAGACCCTGGATTCATGGGGCAGGGGCCGTCACGTCTACCCTGCATCAGAAGTTAAAATATATGGTCGGAGACAGCGTAGTCACCGTGTGCGGAGAAGAGGACATCCTGGTCAGCCATTTATCGTCGTTTAAATATGTGGAAGTCGACGGGGATATCCACGAGACACCATGCCAGGCATTCGAAGGTTTGCACATCAAGGACAAAGGTCCCGGGCCGAGCAAAGTACCAGAGATAGCTGTCTCATCGTATAAGGAAGCTCAAGCTCTAGTAGAAGCAGGAGAAGCCAAGGGCTGGGGCAAAGTGCTGGACATTCCTGTGAAGATGGACCGGTTCGGGCTGGGGTACCAACCGTCGTCATCAACTCCTTCCGTGGGGGCCCCCCGTTTCAGAGAGCCAATTACCATCTCTGCCAGTGGAGTATGTCATGAAACTGTCAATGCTGCTTCGGAGTCTGATGAAGGAGACAGCGACTGTGATATGGATGCCTGGATTCAGCCAAGCACGCCAGGACAAGGACTGTGCAACTGGTCTATTCAGGAGCTTGTTCCTGTGACTTTTAAACAGTAATGCTTTGCTTTATTAATTGTTGAATGATCTGATGTCTTGCCCGGGGCATCAGGATTTGCTTAGGGCTGTGTTGTTATAAACATTGCGTGTTAATCATTAAATAAATGGCGTTTTTTCATGTGCAAATACCGTAATCCCTGTCTTTCTTGTTTTGTATTTTTCAATAAAATGGCAACGGGGTTATTCGTTTTATACGCATTTTGAAGCACTTAACCATTCCTTTTGCAGGATAACATTTTCAGATGACATCCTTGAACCACCTATGACTCGTCCCGACTTTGAGCACCCAGTGTTTCAGGCTGAAGAAGAGGTTGTCGAAGATAGCGACGTTCCTGAAGAACTGTCTTGGTTAGTAAAGCAAGAGGAAAGAGCCATTCTGCCTCACGACGAGGTTATCGAAATTATCAACTTGGGGTCGGAAGGGGTTGAGAAGAATATTCGTATCGGAGCCGCACTGCAGAGTGATATCAAGCGGAGACTGGTTGAAATGCTCCAAGAGTATAGTGATGTATTCGCTTGGTCGTATGAGGATATGCCCGGGCTCGATACAGATATGGTCGTGCATCGCCTGCCACTGAAAGAAGATTGCCCGCCGGTCAAACAAAAGCTTCGCAGAACGCGACCAGATATGGCAATGAAGATCAAAGAGGAGGTTCAGAAACAGTGGGACGCTGGTTTCCTGGCTATGACGAAGTATCCTTCATGGGTTGCCAACATCGTACCGGTGCCAAAGAAAGATGGCAAGGTTCGAATGTGTGTGGATTATCGAGATTTGAATAAAGCAAGCCCAAAAGACGATTTTCCACTTCCTCACATTGACGTGTTAGTTGATAATACCGCTCAATACTCCGTATTCTCCTTCATGGATGGCTTTTCGGGCTATAATCAAATTAAAATGGCGCCAGAGGATATGGAGAAGACTACTTTCATAACGCTTTGGGGAACATTTTGCTACAAAGTGATGCCCTTTGGTTTGAAAAATGCTGGGGCAACATATCAGCGTGCGATGACGACTCTTTTCCATGACATGATGCATAAAGAGATCGAAGTTTATGTTGACGATATGATTGCCAAATCCCAGACGGAGGAAGAGCATCTGGTGAATCTGCTGAAGTTGTTTAAAAGGCTTAGGAAGTTCAGGCTGAGGCTGAACCCTAACAAATGCACCTTCGGGGTGAGATCGGGTAAGCTCCTGGGGTTTATCGTAAGCGAAAGAGGAATAGAGGTCGATCCTGCTAAAATAAAAGCGATTCAAGAAATGCCGACGCCTAAAACAGAGAAAGAGGTGCGCGGGTTTTTAGGGAGGTTGAACTACATCGCTCGGTTCATATCTCACCTAACTGCTACGTGTGAACCATTATTCAAGTTGCTAAAGAAAGATCAAGCTGTAACGTGGAACGAAAATTGTCAAAAGGCGTTCGATAAAATAAAGAAGTATCTGCAGGAGCCTCCTATTTTGATACCCCCAGTGGCAGGGAGACCCTTGATCATGTATTTGACGGTTCTTGAGGGAAGCATGGGTTGTGTTCTCGGTCAACACGACGAGACAGGGAGGAAAGAGCATGCGATCTATTACCTGAGTAAGAAATTTACAGACTGTGAATCTCGATACTCAATGCTGGAGAAAACTTGTTGCGCGCTAGCCTGGGCCGCCAAGCGTTTGAGGCAGTACATGCTGAATCATACAACCATGCTCATCTCGAAGATGGATCCTATCAAATATGTATTCGAAAAGCAAGCGTTGTCGGGTAGAATTGCCCGTTGGCAGATGGTCTTGACTGAATACGATATTCAATACGTCTCGCAAAAGGCTATAAAGGGGAGTGTGCTGTCTGAGTATCTGGCGGAGCAGCCTATTGAAGAGTACCAATCGATGAGGTTTGATTTTCCTGACGAGGATATCATGTACCTAAAGATGAAAGATTGTGAAGAACCGTTGCCAGACGAGGGACCAGAGTTGGGGTCCAAATGGAAGATGATATTTGACGGAGCCGTGAATGTTTACGGTAGCGGAATAGGAGCAATCATCATCACGCCACACGGGTCGCACATCCCGTTTACTGCCCGATTGACCTTTGCCGTTACCAACAATGAGGCCGAATACGAAGCTTGTATAATGGGGCTTGAAGAAGCCATTGATTTGCGAATCAAACATCTAGATGTATACGGAGACTCAGCTCTGGTAGTGAATCAGATAAAAGGGGAATGGGAGACACGGCAGCCTAATTTGATACATTACATGAATTATGCAAGGAGATTGTTGCCTTTCTTTGACAAAGTTGAATTGCATCACGTACCGCGGGCAGAGAATCAAATGGCTGACGCTCTGGCCACTTTGTCTTCCATGTACAAGGTCAACTTCTGGAACGAAGCTCCCCGAATCATTATCTCTCGGCTAGACAGGCCAGCTTATGTATTTGCTATTGATGAAGCATCTGACGACAAACCGTGGTATTTTGATATCCTTAATTTCCTGAAGAATAAAGAGTATCCGGCTGGGGCATCCAGTCAAGATCAGAAGACTCTCAGGAGATTAGCGGGTAATTTCTACTTGAATCCGGATGGCGTCTTATACAGAAGGAACCACGATTTGGTGTTGTTGCGTTGTGTAGACGAGAAGGAGGCAAAGCTTCTCATGGAGGAAATTCACGAAGGTACCTTTGGTACGCATGCTGGTGGGCATGCTATGACGAGAAAGCTGCTGAGGGCAGGTTACTTTTGGCTGACGATGGAAACTGATTGTTTCAAGTTCGCGAGGAAGTGCCACAAGTGCCAAATCTATGCTGACAAAATACACGTGCCTCCGAGTCCTCTAAATGTGATGTCATCTCCATGGCCATTCTCGATGTGGGGAATCGATATGATTGGAAAGATCGAGCCGACGGCTTCTAATGGGCACCGGTTCATCCTAGTAGCAATCGATTATTTCACCAAGTGGGTGGAAGCGGCGTCTTACGCAAATGTAACGAAGCAAGTGGTGGCCAGATTCATCAAGAGAGATATCATTTGCCGATATGGGATTCCCGAGCGGATAATCACGGACAACGGTTCAAACCTGAACAACAAAATGATGAAGGAGCTCTGTCAGAATTTCAAGATCGAACATCACAACTCCTCTCCTTACCGACCCAAGATGAATGGCGCTGTTGAGGCGGCCAATAAGAATATCAAGAAAATCGTTCAGAAAATGGTGGTGACCTATAAGGATTGGCATGAAATGCTACCTTTTGCTTTGCACGGTTATCGTACGACGGTACGCACATCAACCGGGGCAACTCCGTTCTCGTTGGTATACGGAATGGAAGCGGTATTACCATTAGAGGTTGAGATCCCTTCTCTGAGGGTATTGCGAGACGTTCAGCTGGACGAGGCAGAATGGGTGAAAGACAGGTTGAATCAATTGAGTTTGATGGATGAGAAGAGGCTAGCTTCTCTAGCATACGGTCGTTTGTACCAGAGCCGAATGAAGAAAGCGTACGACAAGAGGATACATCCGCGAAGCTTTCAGACGGGCGATCTTGTGCTGAAAAGGATTCTCCCGCCGCAAGCAGATCACAGGGGCAAGTGGACCCCCAACTACGAAGGGCCATACGTTGTTAGTAAGGTCTTTTCAGGAGGAGCGTTGTTGTTGTCCACCATGGACGGAGAAGACTTCACGTCACCTGTGAATTCGGACGCAGTTAAAAAATACTTTGCTTAAAATAGACCCGCTGGACAGAAAAAGAGAGTCTAGGCAAAAATGGGGCATCCTGGCGAACCAAAAACAGAATGAAAGGTTCGGGCAAAAGTTAGGGATAAAATGGGAAAAATGTACACCCGCGAAGTTGAAAACCTACACTGGACGGCTTCGGCAAAAAAGGGTATCCCGGTGAACTGAAAACCCGTAAAGGGCGGTTCACGCAAAAGTTAGGGATTTGAAAAGCAAATGACTGCGGTCCGAATTCAATGAGCATCAATGCGGGAGAATATATTTGAGGAGCCAGTTATCGGATACAATCTCTTCAGAAGTGGGGATACTGGGAAAGCATTAGAGTCGGGCGAGTCATGGGAGGATCAGTTCGTAGTGTTCATCTGCATCCCGTTGCCGACATGTGTACAAATTTAAGTTGTCAATATTCATGCTTCTTGTGCATACTTGCATACTTGTATATTTGCTTTGCGTAGCTTCCTCTTTTCAGGAGTTACATCCCGTGTACAAAAACTCCGCCCATTCAGGGGCCCAATCAATGAAAATATGTTATTCAGTACTTGATACTGATTCTTTACTGTTTTGTGCATGATAAATCGCCTAAGTTTACTGAAATTAGCACGTGTATAACATCACTGGCCCTTGCCGACAATTGCTAAAGCTTTGAATTAACCGAAAAGGATGTCACTAACCTGAATAGATTTGGTTGCATAGGCTTGTCTTGCCTTGTTTGTGTTATTGCAGGTTTCATAGCCCTATGAGGAATACAATCAAAAGATCGCGATAACGAAAGACTTGATCCCCACGCAGGTCATGCATGTTCTTCCTGAAGAAGGATAGAATTCCCCAGCTAGCCGTAGCTTATCCAAAGGACGTGCTCCAGAAAAGTTATTCGTCCTCAATAGAGTTTGGCGATTCCAAGATCGTAAGGCTGTATTCAGACAGGTTCATCTTTCCCCGCAGGGTCATGCACTCTCCCCCAGCGGAGTCAGTGGATTTTCCCCGAGAGAATCATCCTATCCCCAGCGGAGTTCTCTGTTCAGTAAGTGTTCTATCATCCCCGCGGAACTCGAAGATCAAGACTCTCCAAAGCAGAGTTGATGGTGGGTCCTGTCATTTATTTTGTCAGGGATACTGTGTAATATCAATTCACTCTCCAGCAGAAAGTCCGATCATACTATGCACATCTACTATTCCCCAGCAAGGTTATATTCCCCAGCAAGGGGGTTACCTCAACAAGGCGTCTGGTTGGAGCTCCCAATTTCCCAGCAGGGTTGACTTCACCCTTTCAGCATTTACTTTGCTGGAATAATTCTGTAGCACCTGGCTATCCCCAGCAGAGTTGGCATTATCTTCAGCATTTATTTTGCTGAAGCAGTTCCTGTATTTTAGCAATTCATGTAGAGGGAGTTCTTGCTCAAATGAATTGCCAAACACTCAAGATCTCGGCATGAGACATCCAATGATAATGTCAGTTTCGGCAGTATTCCCCACAGAGTTACCAGGATAAGTTTCTCTTTATTCCCAGGCAGAATTAGTTGTCATCAGGGGTTCCATGAATCAGAATTTCAGAGGCCACCGCCGGTTATCAGAGCAGGCGTCCGATAGTTGGTTTCCAGACATCCCCAGTAGAGTCCATCTCAAAGTCGCTGTCACGTCAGTGCTAAGAAGTTTGTGGGTTGGGATTAATGGAGAACTAAGTCCTGACGTGGACAATTTATTCCTATATTGACAGGATTTCTTCAGAAGTGGGCGTCCTAACGTGGACAGGTTTATTTCCCCGGATTGGTGAGGTGTGTTAGTCCTAACGTGGGCAGATTCGGGTTCTCAAAATTAGTGGAATGGGAGGTCGTGACGTTGACAAAAGTGATTACTCTTTGTGTTGGTGCCCTGACGTGGACAGATCAGACAAGCGTGTGAGTCCTTACGTGGACAAGTCTTATTTCCTCAGCGGGTCGAAGACGCCTGAGTCCTAACGTGGACAAATCAAGACGAGATCAGTGTCCTGACGTGGACAAATCAAAGAAATTATTATTCCTAAAGTGGAGAAGTGGGTCCTAACGTGGACGATGTAATCCTTACGCGGACATATCAAGTTGGATTCCTTACGTGGAAAGAGATGATTCCTTACGTGGAAAAAGATAGTTTCCTTACGTGGAAATGACAGCATTCCTGACGTGGAAAGATTGGAGTCCTTACGTGGACAGATTAAGAGGTGATTCCTACCGTGGAAAGAGTGGAGTCCTTACGTGGACAGATTAAGATGGCATTCCTTACGTGGAAAAATGTAGTCCTGACGCAGACAAATCGGAAGGAATTGGTTGCCTTATGTGGAAAAGTTATGTTTCCTTGCGTGGAAAACGGATAGCATTCCTTACGTGGAAAGAGGCTTGTATTCCTGACGTGGAAAGAAAGAGTGTATTCCTGACGTGGAAGGGGTCTAGTTCTGATGTGGACAGACTCAAAAGAAGATTTATTCCTTACGTGGAAAAATTGGGGTCCTTACGTGGACGGATTCAAGAAAAGTTGATTCCTGACGTGGAAGAATGATGTACTCCTTACGTGGAAAGTTGAGTCCTGACGTGGACAGGTTCAGAACCAAAGTTGAATTCCTTACGTGGAAAGATTGGAGTCCTGACGCGGACATGTCAAGTGGTATTGGAGCCCTTACGTGGACAGATTGATATAGTTCTCCTCATGTGGAAAGAAGATTGCTTCCTGACGTGGAAAGATGAAAGGGTTAGTCCTGACGTGGATAGATACAGAAGAAATGATTCCTAACGTGGACAGGTGTTACTCCTAACGTGGAAGAGTTTTATTCCTAACGTGGACGATTCAGTTTATGGAAATACAGACGAATTATCCCCAGCGGCGTTGCCGAGACTTTTCTGGGTTAACAGCAAGTGGAGTCCTAACGTGGACCGGTTTTAGTTGAGATTTCTTCGTATTGATGACAGACAGAGTCCTAACTTGGACAGGCAAGCAATCTGTTATGATAGAATCCTCTTCAGAACGATGAAGACAATCCCCAGCACGGTCGCACGAGATCAGTGGGTTGCCGTAACAGTTAAATTCAGCTGATGAATGTCGTTCCCCAAGCAGTGGCGCAGTTTATTTCTACGGTTGGCAAATTTCCGGGTTCTTAGTATTCAACCGTCTCGTACCTCGAATGTTCGAAGGCCGTTCGCTCTTCGCCCAATCGGGTCCCAGTCGCTTGAATAGGGGCAGCTGTTGCACCCTAAAATTTGCCCAACCTTATTCACTTGGTTTATGTTTCAATATCATTAGCATTTGCATATAGAGTCATGTACATAGCCTAATCATCTGCATAGCATAAGCATAGCAAGTCATACAACAGGGGGACCAATCATTATTCTCATCTCTAGAAGCCTATCAAGAGGTTATTATCCCAATTCAATCTCATTCAAGTCATCAGGAAAGAATTTGAAAGCAAAGAGTTCAGCAGATCAAGCCTTGAGTCCATCTCCTAGCTGAGGGTATCTGAGGGTCAACAAGAGGGTTGTGAGCTGTGAGTTGAAGGCATGGAGAGTATCTAGACATTATGAGAGACTTAGAAAGTCATTTAAAGAAGGAGACAAGTCATTGATGAGAGCACAAGAGCTATAGCTGAAGGCAGTCAACTAGGGTTTCATCTGGGTCAACCCTAGGTCAACCCTAGGTCAATTGACTGATTTAAGGGGCATTCAAGTCTAGTGGAGAGATGTGGGGTTCATCATTGGACATATAAAGAATGATATGGAGATATGCCAAGAAGAATTCAAGAGAAATCAAGGAGAAGAGGAGCTTCTAAATTAGGGTTCCTGTGTAAAATCCCCTAGTTTAGGTCAAATTTCCAAGCAAGATAAGTCAAAATGCTAGCTTCAAATGGCTTCTTGGCCAACATGAAACTTGTAGAGGATCTCAAGACCTTTAATTTGAGTGGTGGAAGACATCAAGGAGATTTATAGAACTCAAGTTATGGTCCTTGAAAGTTACAGGTCATCTGAGGTATCTGAAATTTTGTCTGTGAAAGTGACTTGACTTCCAAGCAATTTTTACCCCTCAAGGAGATTTCAAATGAATTTCTGGTCAACATAAGAATTGTTCCTCATTGTCTTAGCTTTCTAGAATGGTGTGGCATGCCTTCATATGATGTGTGGAACTCAACTTATGGTCTTGGCAAGCAAAGGGTATTTTGGTCATTTGTGAATTACAGGTCATTTTAACCTATGTCCAAAACTCATACAAGGAGGCCTCAAATGGAAAAACTTACAACATCAAAATTGCTCCAAATGACATTTTGAGTCTAGAAAGAAGGTCACAAATTGTTGGAAAAGCTCATAACATGAAGTTGCATGATTGGTCAAATTTGAACTAAAATGGCTTATAACTTAAATAAAGTCAAAGTGAAAAATGGTTTGAGAGATTTATAAGTCCAAATGGAGACTTCCCATATATGATTTTGGGTCCAAAAGACATTTCAAAGACAATGGTTCAAGCACTTTTTTTAGTTTAGAAGGAAAAAGAAAAGTTATTTATGGTTACTTGCATTTGAAGAAACATAACCAAAATGGATTCAATTTGGAATGCAAGGGAAGTTGCAAGATGGTTCTAGAAGATTCATTTGAGCACTATATATTCATGAAATCAGAATTGAGCAAGGGTTGGATTCATTTTTCACCAAAAATTTCCCAAAGTTCTCTCATTCTCCAAGTTGCAAGTTCACTTCAATCTCACAAATTCAGCATCAATTCTCATCAACATTGATCCTCCTACATTTCACCATCATCATGGATCAGAATTGAATCAAAGTTTTGGTGGATACTGATCATTTTCGTGCACTTCCATCAAGAACACACAAAGTGCAATTTCAAGTGGATAGCAAGATCCAAGGCAAGAATCATCAAGGTTTTGCAAACAGAATCAAGCACTGAGTTAGTTGATCAAGATCCAAGCATTAGAAGCCTCAGATCCACGAGTTCAACATCCATTTCCAAGCTTTCGCACCAGGTTCAATTTCTCTCCCATAGCTTGATATAGATAGATTTACATAGTTTTATTAGTTTAGATGTGATCTAGGTTGTTAGTAGAACGATTAGGATGAGTTTGGTGCTGTTTAGTGATAATTGTTGACAGGTGCTTGAAACTGTTAGGACTTAGAACTCTTAGGATAGGCCATGATAATCTTAGGTTGTTAGTGCAGAATGATCTACGTGAAGTGTAGTTTAGATTAGTATAGGTTTGATTAAGAATCTTGATGATGCATACCAGAGTATTTTCATGGAGTCAAGACTTGTCTCGATCGGTTTGAATGATTCATTGGGATTTAGAATGAACTATGACCATAGGCTTGTAGAGGGAGAAATTCTGAATGATTTTCATGTTTGGATCGAGTTGAACCGTGGCCTGTAGAAGGAGAACAGAGAGCTTGAACATGATACGTGCATGGTATTTCATGGAAGATATAAAACCCTAGTTGTGACCAAGGTTGAAGACGAAATCCTGATCGTCCATCGCGTGCAAGACCTTTGACCAAAGAAGCAATCCCACGGCTCTCATTTAAAGCAGAATTTTGGAGGGAGAGAATAGAAGCCAAAACGCACCGTTTCATTTAATGAAACGGACGGGCTTAGTGTGTGTTTTGCTATTGACACCACCCAATATTGAGCCCAGCGAGATTTGAACGTGGAAACCCTACTGAATGCACCCCCTGCTTCCTCTTTTTTTTATTATTTTCATTAATTCTGACTTGTTCTGGGCCTAGTACAAACTCGCTAGTCACACCCCCACTGCCTGGCCCATCCAAGGATACAACTGAGCGCATCTGCTATTAGTACCCCCCTCTCATTTTAATTGATTTAGTTTTTTAATTCACTTTAATTTTTACCAACTTTAAAAAACCATATAAAATAGGAAATTAACTCTTTTTTAGTGGTTGTTTTTTCTATATTTTCTTGGTTCTGTGTAGAAAATTGTCATTAAATAAAATTGCATTTTATTTTTTATTTGATATTTTTCCCATATTTTCTAAATAAATGACATTTTAAATAGTTTCATTTCATGCATGATTTTATTAATTTTTGTTCTATTAGATGCTTTCATATTTTTTGTTCATTCTTTTTAGGTTGTTTAGATGAGATATTGAACTTGTAGAAACAATTTAGTTCCCCTTTTTAGAAATTAATTTCAGGTGCTTAATGTAGGCTTGAACAACATGAACAAATTAGGGTTTTTAGGTGATGACTTAGGAGATTTGATTCTTTTCCCTTAGGACTTAGGGTTTGACTAGTTTAGCTATGGGACTATAGGGGCTATGGGTAGTTATTAGATCCCTTAGAGAAAAGTCAGGACTCCCCTACTGCTATTGATACTCTGTATATATCTGATTGTCTGGTGTGGTGTGCCCTCTGGGGAATATTGCTTGCTTGCTTGGGTATTGGGATTGTCTGGGAACTTGGGAGAGCTGAAGACTTGAGGAGATGAAGACCATTGGAGATCCAGAGATTGAAGATCAACTGCCAGAGTTAGAGAGGAGGTTCTTGCTAGCAGATGCTGAGGAGACTAGGGTTTAGGAGCTAGGCAGAGCTCTAGATTAGAAAGCTTGTTTCTCAAACATGGAATGCCTTATCTGCATCCATCCTTTCTCTATGATTCAAAGTCTCTTTCAAATATCCACCTCCTTCCTTTGGAAGGATCAGTGAATATATTTGAAAGATAGAACTTTTGAGAGGAAACTTTCTGTTTAATGTTAACAGTTGATGAACCACCCTTAATAGGTAATTAACTGTCTAACATTCATTCACTTCACTCTTGTGACTGATTCCTCATCCTGGAGGTTTGAACTTGAAGAAAAGCCATGGCAGATAGAAGACTGATGATCAAAGCCTTTGCCTGAAGGCCATGAAGATGGAGATTGATGCTTGTTGAAGCCTGTAACTGAGTGGAGATTACTTGAAGTCAGATGTTGATTCAGAGCTGCTGATGCTGTTTCTTTTGCTGTTGTATTTCATTGCTGATGTATTGATTGGTTTTCTGGACTGTATTGTTTGCTGTTTATCCTGTTGGGTTGAAAGTGAAGCCTGTTCACTTTTGCCTATTGTTTTCTAGGTTCGAGGTTGAGTGGGACTCCCTTGCCTCGCTTGTACTGTTGCATCCATGCATTTTACTGCTTTACTGTATATATCTGTTATTGTTTCTGTTTCTGCCTATCCCGTAGGATCTCTGTTTCTCTCTGTGCAAGAGAGGAGCATGATAGACACTAGGTCTTAACCCATGCATGATAACATTAGGTTAGTTTGTTTCCCTTCGCAACCGTAGGTTAGAGTTCTGTCTCTTTCTTTCTCAAAACAAACAGAAAAAACACATAAAGATTTCAAACACAATAAAAGACACTTCTTCCGTAAAAGAATGTGAACTCATCAAAGACGTCATTTTTGTCCGCCGGGACTGTTAATCAGAAAAACCTTTTTCAGAAGGAATAAAATCAATCAAAGACAGACTTGTGTCTTCCGTGGCCCGAACTACGTTTGCTCTGATCTTCCATGCCGTGTGGAAGTACGTAGGCATAGGATGCGATATCCTAGCGAGCAACCTTCCCCTCCTTTCCCGTAGGTAGGCGAACTACGTTGACTCTGATTTCTCGTTCCAGTCGAGAATACGTAGGCATAAAGTGCGATACTTTGCCGAGTCATTTTTATTTTCATTTTCTTTTCTTTTAACCCCAGACCTATAGTTTAGATAGAATAACAATCCATACCCGAAAACAAGCGTGGATCCCGTCGAGTACGACGGACGTGAGGGGTGCTAATACCTTCCCCTTGCGTAACCGACTCCCGAATCCAGGTTTTGGTTGCGATGACCATACCTTTCCCGTGTTATGCGAGGTTTACTCTGAGCGTTTCCTTTCCCTCCCGTGGGATAAATAACGCACGGTGGCGACTCTTCTGTTCAGCCGGCGCCGATTTTCGCAGTAGCGACAACGGGGTGTTACAAGTTGGTATCAGAGCAGGTCGGTCCGTCCGACCAGTGTAGTGTGTTGAGTCTGTCTATAGGATAGAGTTGCTTGTTTTCTGTTAACCTGGATTGTTGTTGAGCAGAATGGCTGGGAGAAATGACGCGGCGCTGGCACAAGTGGTGGCCAACCAGAAT
This sequence comes from Lathyrus sativus, assembly GCA_963859935.3. NCBI lineage: Eukaryota > Viridiplantae > Streptophyta > Magnoliopsida > Fabales > Fabaceae > Lathyrus > Lathyrus sativus. Next base: position 496,297,946 of record OZ012738.1, read on the forward strand.
CTGGCTACGGGAGCTCAGTTTAGAGACCTGACGCAGTTCCAGAGCAACAAGCCACCAAAGTTTGAAGGTGGAATTCTGGATTCGGTAGCTGCACAGAAATGGCTGAAGGCAATTGAGAAGATCTTCAGAACCATGGGGTGCAGTGACGAGCAGAAGGTGAGGTTCGGTACTCATATGCTCCAGGGGGAGGCCGAGGCTTGGTGGGATAATTACCGTTAGAGGATGGAAGCTTCGGGGACTCCGATTACTTGGGAGGTGGTTCGGTCTGGATTTCTGGAGAAGTATTTTCCAGAAGATGTCAGAAGTGCTAAAGAGGTAGAATTTTTGGAATTGAAACAGGGCAGTATGTCGGTAGCCGAGTATGCAGCTAAGTTTGAGGAGCTGGCTCAGTATTGTCCTCATTACAATACGGAGGAAGCTATGACTTCGAAGTGTCTGAAATTTGAGAATGGGCTGAGGCCAGAGATCAAAATGGGAATCGCATGTCAGAAAATCAGGAGCTATCCTAAGTTGGTGAGTAGGAGCTGTATCTATGATAACGATAACCGTGCGAGGATCGCACACTACAAGGCGACAAGTGATCGTAAGGGTAAACAAAGGTTCGGTGGTACTCCTTACAGTGTTCCGATTGGTAAGGGAAGTTCAAGGGTGATGTTGATAGGAAGCCCAGAGAGGGTAGGGCGATGGCTGGTACGAAGTGTTTCTGGTGCGGTGGCATGGGTCATCGTGTCAATGATTGTCCTCCTGATGCGAAAAAGTGCTTCAAGTGTGGGAAGTCGGGCCATGTGATGGCGGATTGTAGGACTAATATGCCCACTTGTTATAACTGTAGCGAGAAGGGCCACATTAGTACTCATTGTGAGAAGCCAATGAGGCCTCAGGTGGCGGGTAAAGTATTTGCAGTTGTGGGAACTCAAGCGAAAGACGGAGAACGTTCGATCAAAGGTACTTGTTTTATCAATAACATTCCTTTGATTGCTATGATTGATACGGGTGCGACCCACTCGTTTATCTCTGTTGATTGTGTGAAGAGGTTAGGTTTGGTGCCGACTATTCTTGAGCGGCGGATGACTATTGAAACTCCCTCGATTGGTTCAGTGACTACTTCGCTAGTGTGTTTGAAGTGTCCACTGACTATCTTTGGCCGAGACTTCGGTGTGGATTTGATCTGTTTGCCACTTGGTGGTTTGGATGTTATACTTGGTATGAACTGGTTGGAGTTCAACCGAGTATACATCGATTGTTTTCGGAAAGTGTTATTGTTTTTGACTCCTGAAGAGGAAGCGTTGGCAGATTCCTTGTCTGGTAAGGAATTGAGTACCTTGTTGGAAGATGAAGCGCAAGTGTTTGCTTTATTTGCATCACTGTCTGTTGACAACAAGGCAAAGCTGGATGAGTTAGCTGTGGTGAATGAGTTTCCAGAAGTATTCCCGGATGATATTACTGAGTTGCCTTCGAAGAGAGAGGTTGAGTTTAGCATTGATATTGTTCCTGGTATGAGGCCTATTTCTATGGCGCCGTACAGGATGTCGGCAGTGGAGCTAGCCGAGTTGAAGACTCAGATTGGAGAGTTGTTGGATAGAAAGTTTATTAGACCAAGTGTGTCGCTGTGGGGAGCTCCAGTGTTGTTAGTGAAGAAGAAGGACGGTAGCATGCGGTTGTGTATCGATTATCGTCAGTTGAACAAAGTGACCATCAAGAATAAATATCCTCTTCCAAGGATTGATGATTTGATGGATCAGCTAGTGGGAGCTCGTGTGTTTAGTAAGATTGACTTGAGGTCAGGTTATCATCAGATAAGAGTGAGGGAAGGTGATATTCAGAAGACGGTGTTTAGGACTCGATATGGACATTACGAGTATGCAGTAATGCCTTTCGGAGTGTCTAATGCACCGGGCGTGTTTATGAAATATATGAACCGTATCTTTCATTCTTATTTAGATCAGTTTATTGTCGTATTCATTGATGATATTCTGATTTATTCTAAGTCTGAGGAAGAGCATGCGGAACATTTGAGGATTGCTTTGCAAGTGTTGAAGGATAACAAGTTGTTTGCTAAGTTATCGAAGTGTGAGTTCTGGTTGAAGACAGTGAGTTTTCTGGGGCATGTTATTTCGGGTGATGGTGTTTCTGTGGATCCGTCTAAGGTGAGTGCGGTGTTACAGTGGGAACCGCCGAAGACGGTAACAGAGGTTAGAAGCTTTTTGGGCTTAGCAGGGTATTACCGAAGATTCATTGAAGGCTTTTCTAGATTGGCTTTGCCGTTGACTCAGTTGATAAGGAAAGATCAAGTGTTTGTGTGGGATGCTGCTTGTGAAGAGAGTTTTGAAGAACTGAAGAAGAGATTGACTTCAGCGCCGGTTTTGGTGTTACCGAATCCGTGTGAACCTTTTGTGGTATATTGTGATGCGTCTAAGATGGGATTAGGCGGAGTTCTTATGCAAGATGGGAAAGTGGTAGCCTATGCTTCGCGACAATTGAGGGTGCATGAGCGGAACTATCCTACTCATGACCTTTAATTGGCTGCGGTGGTTTTTGTGTTGAAGATCTGGAGACATTATTTGTATGGTTCGAGGTTTGAGGTGTTCAGTGATCACAAGAGTTTGAAATACCTGTTTGATCAAAAGGAGCTGAATATGCGGCAGGGGAGATGGTTGGAATTCTTGAAAGATTATGATTTCAGTTTGAGTTATCACCCAGGGAAAGCGAATGTTGTTGCGGATGCTTTGAGCAGGAAGGCAATTCATATATCAGCTTTGATGGTAAAAGAGATGGAGCTTATTGAGCAGTTTCAGGATTTGAGCATGGTTTGTGAGTTTACATCGGGTGGTGTGATGTTGGGTAAATTGCAAGTAAAAATGATTTCTTGGACATGATTAGAGAACATCAGAAGTGGGATGTGAAATTGTGGATTTGACGCGAGAGGCCGAAAGTGACTCCGGTAGTGATTTCAGGTTGGATAGTGCGGGTGTGTTGAGGTTTCGGGGCAGAATTTGCATGCCGGATAATGATGAGTTGAAGAAGTCGATTTTGGACGAAGGACACCGTAATAGCCTGAGTGTTCATCCAGGAGCTACGAAGATGTATCAGGACTTGAAAAAGTTATTTTGGTGGTCAGGCATGAAAAAGGACATTGTCGTTGAGGATCGAGGATCGCAAGATGAAGCGACTCAGAGGAAAAGAGATACCTTTGGTGAGAGTGGCTTGGGGAGGTGCTGCAGGTGGCAGTGTGACCTGAGAATTGGAAAGCAGGATGCGAGAAGTGTATCCAGAGGTGTTCCCATCAGGTATTTTCGAGGACGAAAATAATTAAAGTGGGGGAGAGTTGTAACGCCCATTTTAATTATTTTTGGTTTCGGGATTATTTTATTTGAGAATGCGTTTGAGGATTATTTTGAAGGATCAAGAACTCATGATATTGGTATACAGTGATACAAATATGATATTTAATAGTAATGTGATATTATTATTAATTATTATCATTTTTATTACTAATATTAATGTTATGAGTAAAATTATAATTTAAATGGATTTATGGAATTAAAAGGATTAATTATGATAATTATATTATTTGGAAATAAAAAGTGGATTTAATTGGAATGAGGGGTATTGTTGGCATTTTTGTGACAAAAAAAAGGGAAAGAAGAACACGGTTGAAGGAAGAACACATGCACGCTTGTGGAGGAGAAAGAGTGGACAAGAATTGAAGCTGAAGTAACAGGATCATCAAGGCTGCGAATTGTGAAGCTCTTTCATCATCAACACAAATTTGAGGTAAGGGGGGGGGGGAGAATTTTACGGTTAATTGGTTTTTGCATGAAATCGGTAGAAACGGGGGAAAATCCCAAACCCCATTGATTATTATTGTTTGATGATGAATGCATGTGATTATTGCTGAGATTAAGTTATTAGATTATGTTAAATTCGTTTGCATGTGCTGAGAATATTGGGTTGAATGAATTTGGGGTTTTTGAGTAGTTTCGGAGTTATGCCGGAAGTCGGTAATTTGAGCAGATAATGCATTTTATCAGATAGAATCGGGAATAGACCCCGTAACTAAGTTGCAGTATGTGGTTGGTTGTGGGTTTCGATTTAATCGGGCGAAATCGGTGTGGGAGGTGACTCTGCAGCGCAGAATTTTTCTGAGTACGCAGGTATTCGCTGGGCGAATGAGGGGCGAGCCTTCACCAGGCTTCTCCGGGCGAACTAGCCAGCGAGTGCTGGCAGAAGCTTCTGTCTGGCTTCGCCAGAGGTTTCGCCAGGCGAATGGCAGCGAGTGTTCGCTGCGGGGCTTCGCCGGGCGAATGTGCCAGCGAGTCCGACATCAGTTTGTATTTTTGCTGCTGTCTTGTGTTGTTCCTCTGTGGACTTGGACCCTCGTTGGTCAAGTGTGATGGGAGGCTTGCTGGAGAGCTGATGCGAGCGTATGTTGGTGGTTGTAGGGTTGTTTGGCCGACGTTTATCGCAAGTGGCATAATCGTTGAATTATGCGTTATGTATGAACCGGTATGGATATGTACGTGAGATGTGTGCACCGTGTGTGTGTTGTATGTGAGATGTGAGGATCGGTACGCTTACTATGCGTTGCATTTGTGTGCTGTTATGTGATGTATTTGGGTCAGTAGGATCGACATGCCTTGTGTGCATTGTATGTGATAAGTTGTGTGGTGAGCGGATCCGTGGGATCGACGCACTTTGTGTGCTTGTCATGTATGTATTTTATGATGTGAATAGATCCGTGAGATCGGTACGCCTTGTGCGTCGTGTATATGTTGTGTGAGGGGTGGATCAATAGGATCAGTGTGCACTTGGTGTGCTAGATGTTTGATGCGTGTGAATATTGTTGTGTGCTCCCATAGAGGAGGGTGATGGCCAGTTGTCCATCGATATTAATTGTTGTATGCTCCCGTAGAGGAGGGTGATGGCCCAGTGACCATCGGTATTGTTGGTATGCTCCCTGTGAGGAGGGTGATGGCTAGTTGTCCATCGTTAACGTGTTGTGCTCCCGGTGAGGAGGGTGATGGCCATGTGTCCATCAATGTTGATGAGGTGCTCCCGTAGTGGAGGGTGATGGCCAGGTGTCCATCGGAGATGCGCTCCCGTAGTGGAGGGTGATGGTCAGGTGTCCATCAATATTGGTGTGGTGCTCCCATTATGGTGGGTTGATGGCCAGTTGTCCATCCTTGATATGTGCTCCTGTGAGGAGGGTTGATGGCCCGGTGCCCATCGTGATTGTGAGTCGGTACCGTATGTTAAGAGTTGTGTGAGTGCATTTGTTGTATGATTGTATATTATGGTTGATGGTGGGACCGTGAGTCCGGATGATATGTATGTGAAATAATATTATTATTGATTTATGCCTTTTATTTCATGTACTATTATGCCATTATTATTTGATCGTAATTCTCACCCCTTTGTGGCTGTTGTGGTCTGTGCTTCTTCGGAAGTACAGACAATCCAGGTGTTTAGCTAGTTGAATTGTGGTGTCTCCGTAGGACTGCTCTGATACGTAACACCGGGGCATTTTTGGGTGTATTTATTGTGTATTTTTAATATGTGTGCCCCCGTGGCGTATCTGATATTTTGTGAGATGTTGATGTTGATCGGTGATGATGTTATGTATTTTGGGGTAGATGGTCGATACTGTATATATGATGATGATGATGATGGAAATGGATGATGTATGTATATGATATTTTGTGTTATGGCAGACCATATCTTTTTCCGCTGCAATTTTATTGAAAAATTCAGTTAAATTATTTGAAAAAAAAATATTTGTGGATATTTTGATGTGTAATGTGGCATCCCGTTCGGGAGAGAAACTCTTATATGTGTTTTATTTGATTGTTTTATTTTATTTTGGGAATGGGGTGTTACAAATTTGCTCAAGAAATGGTCTTCTAAAAGTTTACTTATCTATCAACTTTTTGAGCTGCTGCTCTTAAGGTATGGTCTTTTGGGTTTACTTCCCTCCTTATTTTTGGGGCACACTCAAGTTAGTCAAACTTTACTATGATGATGCTCTCAAGGTTAGGTCTTTCAGTTTATCCGCCTTCCTACTTTTGGGACTGTTACCCTCAAGAAATGGATATTTGGGTTATCTACTTCCCTACTTATGGGGTTGTAACCCTCAAGGAGTAGTATACCAGTTTATCTACCTTCCTACTTTTGGGATACTACCCTTAAGGAATGGTATACCGAGTTTATCTACCTACCTACTTATGGGACATAGGGCACCAAAATTATCTCGATCAATACTACATTCTATTTCAATTTGGTAAAGTCTAAACATAGCGTAACAATCGTCGGAAGGGAAAAACCTTCCAAAATTCTCAATTTCCAAGAACCAGTACAGGACTGACTCAGTTAAGGGTGACAGTCTGGCCGTCACCCTGTGATACCCAATAAAGGTCACACATAAGCCAGTGCTAACGATCGTCAATTGTAAGGGTTGCGCATGAGCGAGATCAGCATCAATAATTTGGGCTTTGAAGCATGACGGTCAGCCCGCCAGCAAGGGTGATGACCGTCATTGCTTCCAAGTACGTTTTGTGTAAAATTTCACTAAAAAAACCCAATTCACTCTTTTGTTCTTCTTCTAATTCAGCCTAAACACATAGGAAAATTGAAATAGAATTAGTATAACATGTTTTGTACATCATAAAATCATATTTCATGGCATCATGCGTATAAACAAACATGAAATAAGAGATTCAAACATGCATTTCATCATAAATGAAGCACACTATAAAAACCCAAAATTTCCCCACATGCATCATCCCAAAACATATTGTTGTACCTATTAGCTCCCAAATTCAATTCCTAGTTTTAATTAATGGAGACAATAAAGAGAGTTACATGAAGTTATGAGAGGTTTAGACAAAGTTGCGAGACTTGCTTGTTTTGGTCAAAGCTACTTTTTTGCGTAAGGAGGAAGTGCTGAATAAGATTTGAAGAAAAATATTCTAAAGTCTTAGAAGTTGGTTCGACAGAAAACGGTGATGTTTTTTCGACATGTGATTTAAATTCAAATAAAGGAGGGAATTTTTGTTCTTATCCAGATTTGTGAAAGAGACACGTGAAGCTTTTTTAAGGAAAAGAGATATGCCGAACACCACTTGTCATTTGTTTGTAGGAAGACCGTTAGGGTCGGTTATTTTTTATGATTATATATAGAAAGTCCTAGCGTTAGGATCGGTGTGTGTTCAAAGTTGTACAAAATTTCTAAAGTTACTCAAAGTATTCGTGTGCATAGAAAAGAGTGTGTCGAGAAAATGTACGTTCAACAAACATATGCTTTTTATACTTTAAGTTATTTTTTAATGCATTTAATTGCTTTTGATTAAGTTTTTGAAACTTACTTCCTTTAAATTTTGAAGTTGATAGTTGTTAGATCATGAGTATTGTCGAAAGTGGAGCTTTTAACTCAACAAATTTCGAAGCTTCCACAAGAAATCAAAGAGATGCAAGAAGTTCCTATCAAAGATCAAGTGGCAAGTTGTGAATTGTGTAACGGCGACCATCCTACCGGGTATTGTCCTCCTGTATTGGAAGAAGTTAATTATGCCGGAAATCAAAACCAGGGATACCAACCAAGGCCACCTTACCAACAAGCAAATCAAGGTTATCAAAGACCAAATCAAGGGTACCAACAACCTTGGAGGCCGCAAGAAGCAGGAACTTCAAATCATCAACAATATCAAAATTACACTCAACCTCCACAAAATCAAAGTGCACCTTCAAAAATGGAAGAAACTCTTACTCAGTTTATGCAAATGTCAATTTCAAATCAAAAGAACACTGATGCGGCTATAAAGAATTTGGAGACACAAGTGGACCAATTATCAAAACAATTGGCTGATCAATAAAAAGGGCCTTTCACGGCTACCGCTCTTCCAAATCCTAAGGAGCATTGCAAGGCGATTCTCACAAGAAGTGGTAGGGAAATTGACATGGGCGTAGGTGAGGAGGTAGTGGCGGAAGAGGTTGTAGTTGAAAAAGAAAATGTTAAGAAAGAAGTAGAAAAAAATGTTGAGGGAGATTTAGTTAAAAAAGAGAGAGTGAAAAAGAGTGAGGAAGAAGAGAAAAATAAGAGAGAAGAAAGAGTGAGAAAGTCTAGGAAAGGAAAAGAGCAAGTGAGCACTATTCCGATTCAAAATTTTCCATATCCGCATGCCCCAACAAGGAAAGATAATGCGAGCACTATGCTCGGTTCATGGACATATTCAAACAATTAGAAATCAATATTCCATTTTCTGAAGCATTAGAACAAATGCCCAAGTATGCGAAATTCATGAAGGACATCCTTACAAAGAAGAAGAGGTGTACGGATCAAGAAACCATCATGGTGGATGCTAGTTGTAGCGCAATCATTCAACGCACTCTCCCGAGAAAAAAAAGTGATCCGGGACTGTCGCTACTGCGAAAATCGGCGCCGGCTTGACAGGAGAGTCGCCACCGTGCGTTATTTATCCCTCAGAACGGGAAAGGAAACGCTCGAAGTAAACCTCGCAACGACGGGAAAAGGTATGGTCATCGCAACCATAGCCTGGATTCGGGAGTCGGTTACGCAAGGGGAAGGTATTAGCACCCCTCACGTCCATCGTACTCGATGGGATCCACGCTTGGTGTTTATAGGTAAAAGGGTGTATTATCTATCTACGCTAATGGCTGGTCTAAAAAGAAAATAAAAGGACAGGACTCGACAGAACATACGGTGTTCTGGGCCTACGTATTCCCTCGTGCAATGGGAAAGTCAGAGTCAACGTAGTTCGACTGCCTACGTCTAAACGGGGGAAAGGTTGCTCGCCAGGACATCGCGTCCTGTGCCTACGTACTTTCATCTGAAATGAAAGATCAGAGCAAACGTAGTTCGGCTAACTACGGGTAAACAGGGGCTCTCACACAACAGTGAGAAAACAAACTGGTCTCTAAGGCTCGGGAGCCTACAACTATGATCTGGTCTCAAATGCGCTCGGGCAAGAGAAAGGGATAACAATTAGACGTTAGCGGGAAAGTCTCGATCGCACAGCCGCGAGAGAACAAAAGTTAGTCGTTAGTGTGCTCGCTAGGATATCGCATCCTATGCCTACATATCTTCGTCTGGAACGAAGAATCAGAGCAGCTGTAGTTCAGCTAACTACGGATCAAGCTACTCAAAAGCTCCTACAGAAAGGAAAGGGAAACCCTAAAAACTATAGCTGAGAAACAGGGGAATCTACCTACTGCTACCACACCTGGTTGACCATCCTAATGTCTATCATAACAACTCCGCAGCGGGGAAGTCAGAGCTCCTAAGGGATCATGGCAACAGGACTAAACCACAAACAAGAAACTGCAACGTAAATGAATACTGAAAAATATGCATGAATGCAACAACTAGACGAACAAGGCACAGAGGCCACAAACCACAAAGGCAAGGGAGCTCAGCTCTACCAAATACCAACAAGCAAAGCCACGCAATAACAAACAAGCAGAAGGAGGACCACCTCAACTTCTCATGCACACAAAGTCTACTTCTAAGATGCACCTATTCAGAACTATCTAGATGAACACCTAAGTCTAATGCAACATAACATCACACAAGTCAAACAACACAAAGAGACTAACCCTGAACAGGGCCTCAAACAAACCTGAAACAATCTCCTAATAACTCTCTAAACAAAACTCTATACAATACCCTAAGCAGGGATCTAAGCAACAACTCTAATCAAAACCCTAAGCAAGGATCTAAACAAACTCCTAGGCAAGAGGAATCAATCCCATTCTCCAAGCTTCAGAACAAGCTTACCAGAGAAAGGAAGCTAAGCAGACAAGCCCATAGTGCTTTCCTCAGGAAAGTACCAGGAGGTTACTACTCAGGAGTCATATCCTATACGGCTCGACAACTGTGATCAGTTTACATCCCTCCTCAGGAGAGATTAAACTCACATGAAGGCTCCGGCGTCACTGGATATTTGGGAAAGAACCTATATGCACTAAGGGAACTAAGTGAACAGACTCATAGGACCTTCCTCAGGAAAGTACTAGGAGGCTAACACTTAGGAATCATATCCTACGTGGCTCAACAACTGTGATTAGTTTACATTCCTCCTCAGGAGAAATTAAACTCACAAGTCGGCTCCTACATCACTGGATACTTGCGAAATCCTAGACAAACTACTGGAACTAAGTGAATAGACCCATAGGACCTTCCTCAGGAAAGTGCTAGGAGGCTTCCACTTAGGAATCGTATCCCATGTGGCTCAACAATATGTGATCAGTTTATATTCCTCCTCAGGAGAAATTAAACTCACATGTCGGCTCCGACATCATTGGATACTTACGAAAGAGGTGAGAAGGAAGGATGAAAGTCATTCATAGTGCCTTCCTCAGGAAAGTACCACAAGCTCCTTTCAAACTTCAGGATCTCGAACCTCACAAACAGACAACAAGCTCCTAGACTAAGCCTCAAACTACTGCATCCTTGCAAGCTCCAACAGGACCTCCATCAGCTCCCACCTTCAGGAAGAACCCACAGGCCAACAAACCACAACAGACTATCTCTGAAGTTCAACCCCAGTTGAACTTCAAAGTCAGAAGTCATCAAGACTTCCCCTATCTTCAGGCTCAGACAAATCACAGCAGAACACCCTACAAAAATCTATCAAAAATCTAATGGGAGACCTATATGGCTCTAAGATAACATACCGAAAAATCAGAACAAAATTCAACACCAGATGAAAGAAATAAAATCAGCAACACAGACATATCCACAGACCAATTATTCAACATCAATAACAGTGAAAAAATGCAATTAAAATAAAAATGCATGATTGAGCTAATGTTTTTGCACTATAAAATTCTACACTGAATCACGAGTCTACAGAAAAAAGAACGGGATTATTTGACTAATGCTACTATTTTTTATGAATTTCTAATGATATGCATGCATTAAAAATATTAAAAAAACACATCAATTAAAATGGAAAATATGCAAAAAATAGCAAACTAAAATAAAATGACAATTTTATTTTTATTGGATTTTCCTAACATTTTCATGAGATGGATGGAAAAAGAATTATTAAAAACAATTATTTCAATTATGAATTATTTAATGGAAATATAAAAGAGAGATCAAAATAAAAGAAATAACATGGGATAGAGCTGGGGGTCTAAACAGCAAAGAATTTCAGCTTTCAATTCATTGGGCCCTCAATGGTGGGGTGCCATTAGCAGTAGGGCGCTGAGCCCAAGTCTTATTATCCAGAAAACACAAAAACTGAATTGAAATGCAAGGGGGGGGTGCAAAGCTAGTAGGTTCTTAGTTGGTTTCATTATGGGCTACGCCCAGGGGGGTGCAGAAAGCCAGTAAGGGCCTAAGGCCCAACTCATCCATTCAGATCCTTCACACATGCTGGGGGGACGAGCAGTTGAGGGGTGTGTGAGAGTTATCTCAAACTTGGGCTTAACCCAGCCCAAACCTTAACCCAATTACTGACTAACAAAACCATCTTCATCCCCAAAATTCTGACCACTGTTCATCTGCCAAACCCTAGCGCCGCTCCCAACCTCTCTCCCTCTTCTCTCTCTGAGAAAACCCTCTCACTCTCAACCTCAAACACACTTGCATTCATGAAACCATCAAACAGAAAACCCTTACAAACTCACTACGACCAGCAAACCCTAATCTAAGCCCACGATCTACCTACACAAACAGCTGCTCAAACATGCAAAAGCTCAGAGGAACTAAGAATGAAACCTGGAGAAAGTCGCGGACGGAACACGTGAATAGCTTTGAAGGCGTTGTAGCGTTGAAGATCTACAATTCTTCTGAAGAAAATCTTCAAAGAATCTGAGTGAAGATCGCTGAAGGAACGCGTTCGTAGACGATTTACGAGGATGAAGTTCTGGAGAGCAGATGGATCTTGAAGGCGCTCGAAGATCAACAGACCGGACGATGTTTGAAGATGATCTGGAAAATCTTGATCGTGGATGAGTGTTCTTGAGGCCTTCTGGAAAAAAAAGCATACAGATCAACGAACAAATCTGGCGATTGAGGATGGTTTTCTGGAAACGAGACGACGAAGATCTTGGAAGCTCTTCCTGGGAATCTTGAAGATACTTGAAGGTGGATGAAGATCGTACGAATCTGGAAAACGGAGGTGGAGTTCTTGGCAAGCTTGAGCGTTGATGGATGAAGTTCTTGTAAATCTGAAGAATAAATGATGAGTAGCGTCGTTCTGGAAAAACTTCAACACCGATGAAGGTTCCGGCGGTCTGTGCGTTTTCCGGTGAGGAGGTTGATGAATGGCTGACGGAGAAGATTGGATGAAACTGGGATTGCTAGGGAAATTCGCAGATTCCGGTGAGATTACCGGCTTCAGGTGACCGTTGCGGTGGAGGAGGGTGGTCGGAGTAGGTTGTCACCGGGCTTGCATGGCCGGCGGGGACTTTCCCGGTGAGAAGTGCATGCGGGACGCGTGGCTGGGTGTGGGTTGAGGTGATGCCACGTGTGGGGGCTGTGTGGCAGGATGAGAGAGAGTCTGAAGTGGGTGGATTGGTGGCAAACGCGTGGAGGATTCTGAGAAAAACGGGTGGGGCCTCTGCATGTGTGACACGCGTCACTTTTATACCCTTGGAGTTCGCTGGAATTCTCTAGAACATTCTGGTGTGCGCTGGACTTTGGACTGTTTGGACTTTTTTCTGCTGATGAGCCAATTGGGCTTTACCAAAAAACACCCCACTGGGCCCATTCGAAAACAGAACTGTAAAGAAAAACTGAAAAAAACAATTAACTAACCTAATTATATCTAATCAATTATTAAAAGCCTAATTAATTCTAAATCAATCTAATTAAATCTAAAACATGATTAACCTAATTAAAACTCTAAAAAGATTAAAAGTCTAACTAATTCTATATTATACTAATTAAATCTAAAAAATCAATTAACCTCTAATTAACTCTAAAAATCCAATTAATCCTAATTAAACTCTAAAAAATGATTAAAGTCTAATTAATTCTATATCTCTACTAACTCTATTAAACTTCTAATATTATTTAATATCTACTAAAAATCTATTATTAAAAAAGAAAAACTATATTATTTAAAAAACAATTAATTCCTATTAACCCTAATTTGTCACTCTATTTAATATGCTAAGAGAAAATTCACTAATATCCTAAAAATGATAAAAGCTATTTAAATTCTATTAAAATTCTACAAATGATTAAAGTCTATTTAAAATATCCTATAAAATTCTAAAAAGAAAATTAAGCTATTAAAATATTCAAAAGCCCTATTTAAATTCCAGAAAAATTCTATAAAGCCTGCTAAAAATTCACAAAAGCCTATTAAAATCCTAAAAAATGCAGATGAATGCAAATGACCCCCATAAAAGAGCGCACGAGACCAGATCGAATCGCACGGAAATCCCCGGGCATCAGAATATCCCCAAAATCACTGAAAAATCACCGAGGAGCGCACAATTTCCTGAAAATAAAACCCTGGTGATCTGGACTGGGTCTGCCATATCTGATAGGCAAAAATCAAGCTGTAAACTCTGATATCCCCTGCTTGTGCACAAAAATCATACATCTGAGCTGTGAATATGAATTTAAACCATGAGTCAAATGGGAGAACCGGTTGGTCAAATTTTAGGGTGCAACAGCTGCCCCTATTCAAGCGACTTGGACCTGAAGGGTTTGAAGAGCACTCAGCCTTCAAACATTCAGAGGTACGAGACGGTTGAATACAAATAAAACCCGAAAATTTGCCAACCGCGAGCATATACTGTTAACTGCTTGGAGAATAAAGTCCAGAAAACCGAGTCCAGTCATTACGGCACCAAACTGATTGATCATCTGATAAAGAACTCCTGATTGAATACCCGTTGCTTGTGATACCCCATGTAACAAACCCTGATGGTTGCAACAACATACTTGATTCTTTCACATTGCCTACTGATAGGCAGGAAGAAATATACTCACATCGCCCAAAGATGGACGGGAAGACACCTTGATTGAATACTCACTTCGTCTAATGATAGACGGAAAGACAACATTAATCTCCATATTCGCATCGTCTAAGGGTAGACGGCATCATCCTGATTGATGAACAACTCATTATTCTCATCGTCTAAGGGTAGACGGTATCATCCTGATTGATGAACAACTCATTATTCTCATCGTCTAAGGGTAGATGGCATCATCCTGATTGATGAACAAATCATTATTCTCATCGTCTAAGGGTAGACGGGATCATCCTGGTTGATGAACAACTCATTATTCTCATCGTCTAAGGGTAGACGGCATCATCCTGATTGATGAACAAATCATTATTCTCATCGTCTAAGGGTAGACGGTATCATCCTGATTGATGAACAACTCATTATTCTCATCGTCTAAGGGTAGACGGTATCATCCTGATTGATGAACAAATCATTATTCTCATCGTCTAAGGGTAGACGGTATCATCCTGATTGATGAACAACTCATTATTCTCATCGTCTAAGGGTAGACGGTATCATCCTGATTGATGAACAACTCATTATTCTCATCGTCTAAGGGTAGACGGAAAGTCACCATAATCTCCACATTCACATCGTCTAAGGATAGACGGGAAGACACCATTATCTCCATGTTCACATCGTCTAAGGATAGACGGGAAGACACCATTATCTCCATGTTCACACCGTCTAAAGATAGACGGGAAATCACCATAACGCAATTCAACACCATCCTTTGAATTTCAGAATCCTTCTGTCTACGGGAATTGATGGAGAAGTCAATATCCTTGAAGGGGCCACATCGTCAGTATGGACTAACGGGAAGAAAAACCACCTTTTAAGAAACATGTCGTCAATAAGAATCGACAATCACGAAAACTGAACATTCTTCGAAGAGCTTCGACATCAATAAGGATTGACAGTCAGAAAAGTACCTCTTGAACGTCATCATATCCAATAACCAGAAAGAGAACCAATATCCAAAATCATTTTGAAACCCCTCAACAACTAGGGATAGCCGGAGAAGACTCGCTGGGGAAACACCTCATCATATGTATGATCTGGCAATAAGAAACCTGCTGAACAATAGCTCGAAACTTCACATCGTCTGCTGTCAGACGGAAAGGAAAGCTACTTATTAGAACAGCTCTATTTTGAGCTCCATTGAAAATCAACCAAAACTTCACATCGTCTACTGATAGATGGGAAGAAAAGCATATCCTGGGAGAAACCCCTTCTTGAAATCTTACTGCGATCACCCGCAACTTCACATCGTCTCTGGATAGACGGAAAGAAAACCACATTCGTACTCACGACGTCGAATGATAGACGGAGAAATCCACTCATTGGAGGAACACATCGCCAATATGAATTGACGGGAAGAAAAGTCTGTCGATATCAGATGACTGCTTGCTTAAAGCATAATCGCTGTATGATCTGAGATACAAATAATCCGCTGAATCGTCTGAATACTGTTGCTGGATAAATGCCTCTGAACTGATCACAGAGTAATTCACGCGCCATATGAGGCTGATAGAAAACCTGACTTATGCTTTGTATGCCTATGCAAATGCTTTAGCCTTTCTACAACGCAATGCTTCATCCTGGATGAAATGCTACGCATTTTGACAATGATATGCAAGTATGATGCAAATATGATGATGCATGCAATATGCTAGTGCTCGAGCTGTTGGAGAGGCCGGGTACAGAAAACCACTTCAGCAAAATAAATGCTGAAGGCGAGGCCAACTTCGCTGGGGATAAACCCGGATATCACTGAATCGTCCTAGCAAAATAAATGCTGGGAGAGTGAAATCAACCATGCTGGGGATATTGGGAACTTTACCGAACACCTCGACGAAGTAATGCCCTGCTGGGGTATATAACTCCGCTGTAAAATAGCAGACGTGCTGAATATGATTAGACTCCTCTGGGAATAGCTTACCCGTACCAATGACCAATTGGACTTTGCTGGAGAAAATGGAGGGAGTCCTCCCGCGTACTGACGAAGCTCGGATCTGGAAATTGATGCACCAACACGGATGGTCTTCACAGTAATCGCAAACATGGATTTGAGCTCTTAAGCTTATCTTACTGGGTCAGATACAACTGCCGCTGGAAAATATTCTTCCTGAATACACAGCCTTGAAGAGTCAAGGGATGGTGACACGACCTCCCGCATTCATCTCGCTCTCGAAAATTGACTGCATCTGCTCGGATAACCCTGAATGGCCTTGCTGATACAGAGAACAACAATCCTTTCGCTTCTGATATGCCTCAGCCTACGGGACCTCTGTGGGGATAGTCCTTGAAAGGAAATCTGCAAATCTGAGCCCTGATGGTCTGATATAACATGCCTCAGCGTTCTGAACTTCTGAGAGATACTTCACCTTGAATGCTTCTCGCGCAATCTTTGCGTGCTTAAGATGGTCTGCTCCTGACTGCAATGACCTTGCCTCGATTATCTGATTCAGAGTAGCGCTCTTGACCGTATTCGCCTGAATCTCAACCTGATTGCCCCAGAATAACTGTCTTCGAAAGGCTGACCTGACTGGGGGATCACAGTAAAAGCTTGCCCCTGCCCTCGGAACCTTCGGGCGTTCTGTGTTCTATCTTGACCATACTTTCCATTGTAGGAAGCTTTTCTGCTGTCAAGCGCTTACTCGCAAGTAAAACAAGTTGTTATGCATAAAAGATGTATTAATGCAACACATATGACAGCTTTGACATCCAATCCGTTCACGGGGAAAAAGGAAAAACAGTTTATGGCATATGATGCACAAAACATTTATCAACATCAGTATCAACATGGTAAGAGGAACCTTAGGAGTCAGAATCGACACGACCTTTACCGGAGTATGCTTTCGAAACAACCTGCTTCAATTAGGACTTTTGAAGGTTGTAACGTGGTCAGGTTCATGGTTTTGAAAGAAAGGATAAAGGCTCAAAGTTTACTTTAACCCACCCATTCTCCTTGATGTTCTCCCATCCTACGTTCAGCTAATTCGACCTTAGCGCTCACCTCTCAGAGGCTGAAAGATAGGAGTGATAGTTCGAGAAACTTTTGGATTTTGGAGTGACAGTCACTCACTTTTCGTCTTTGACATTTGTGGTCACACGACTTGTATTTTCATCGAGGATTTTTCTTTTGATCTTTTTCATCTTTTTTCTTTTCATATCCCTAACTTTTGCCTGGACTGACTCCTTTTGAGTTTCTTTTGATTTTTCAGTCCAGCGGGATGCCCTCATTTTTGCCTAAGTCATTTGTTTTGAAATTTTCTTGACTTAGCGGGCTTTTGATTCTTTTTCTTTCATTTTTTTTCCTTTCGAACAAGTCGTGTGACACTGGTTGCCTGAATCTTTGGGAATGATGTGGCTATCCCACTCTTGATTGAACCACTGTGGTCTTTTAGGTACGACCTCTAGGGGTGTGATTGATCCTCGAACGGACACTCCTTTTGCAATTTGGACGCTCGGTCAAATTAGCTAACACCTACCCTGCCCCAGGTTAAGATTGAGGGTTTTTTCGTTCACAGAAAGAAACTCCTACTACAAGGCTCAAAGGGGTTGACAAGGGATTATCTTCCTTATATCTCCGGTGTTTAAGGATTTGAAACAATGCCTGTACATCATCAACAGGTTTTATTTCAAAAGCATACATTATCGATATTTGCATGTCGGTCATTTTCGTCATCCTCCCCAAATTCTACTTAACCAAGTGTTGGACATTTGCAAAACAGTTAGTGAACACGAATGGATTCAATCAAAACATGCACATTTATTTCATTATCATCAATTGAAATGGAAACAACAAGTTTTACAAACAAGTTTACAAATTCAAACAGGAAAGCAATTACAAATGCAAAGAAATGACAAGCTAAAACAAAGAAAATATGCTAGCTCCCGAGAACTGGGCTTTTGCATCTGCCCGGCTGCTGAACCAGCTATCTTTATTAGAGGTAACCTGATGCTGTCTTGATCTGCTTTCAATGACCCAACCAAACTATAGAGCTCTTCCTCTTTCATTCAGATGATGTGGGGACCTCCCGGCCCGAAGCTGATTGCTGCACTATCAAGCAGATCCTGCACTTTGTGTTTAAATGCTTTACAGTTCTCAACTGTATGGCCAGGTGCCCCGGTATGGAACTCGCAAGTAGCGTCAGCATCGTACCCCGGTGGTGGTGGTCCCGTTAAGGGAGCCAATGTCCTTTTACGAACCAATTGGAGCTGAAGCAATGTCTGCAGAAGCTGTGCGTATGGTATAGGGGGAGTTTCCAAATGACGGCTTGCCAAAGGACCTGGATTCTGACCTCTCTTATACCCCCGATTATTCTGTTGCTGAGGCTGCTGCTGCCGGTATCGGGTTGACCCTTGAGCACCCTTCGTATCAAATGCAACATCGGCTTCTTGATCTTCGATGTACTGATTAACGCTCTCCTTATGCTTAGCCATTTGCTTTCTCAGATCTGCCCCAGGAATAGGCAACAATTGTGGGCCTGGAGATTCTGACACTATGGAATCCAGGATACGCTTCTGACCCACTGCAGCTTTGGAAACATCTGTCATCTTAGCATCGACTGAGACAGGAGCAATATGCACAGCTACGCCGCCCGGCGTGAATTCAATATCGTGCGAGTCAATCAGGTCTTGAACGTTGTGCTTGAAAGCATGACATCCCTCGATGTCATGTCCGAATGCCCCGGAATGAAAATCACATTGCTTATTGGCATCGTATCCCTGAGGAAACGCTTTTGTTGGTGGCGACAACGTTCTTTTCTCCACCAGATTAAACCTCAATAAGACCTGCAAGAGCTCAGCATAGGTCATAGGTGGTGCCTCAAATATTCTCCTTGGCTTCCCTTCTTGGATCCTCTGTTGAGCCGGATGTATTCTCTGTTGCTGCTGCTCAGGTTCCATAGGCACAGGGGGCGCGAGCTTCTTCATTGCGGCTTCGAATAGCTGATCGTCTTCTTTCCTAAGCACATTCTTGACTACCTCCATGATCAAGCTCACTTGGGTCTTCAGCTGACTGTTCTCCTCTTTGAGAATCTTCTGCTCTGAACGCAACTCTTGCATGTCTCTCATTATCTGCCCCAGCTGGCTTTGGACTTCGATCAATTCAACCTGATTCTGTTCCATATCTCTGGAGGAATTCCTGCAACAAACTGGATGATGAAGAAATAAGACCCACGGTTCTGATATACCTGTTAAATGATAATGCAGCGCAGCAAACAAACACATATTCATAACGAGATAAAGAGAAACTCAAACTATAAGCACACAGATGAACATCTCCAACACATGTACAACCAACAAAATCAGCAGGTAAGCACAAATGAGTCTGAATATAACGACCCCATCCAACAATCCTGGTGGTGATCGACAAATACTGATGCACAAAAGCTAAACGGGTTAGGCAGAGAAACAGATGCGACACCCGGCATATAAACCTCTAGAAACTTCCCCCATATTCAACTGAACTCTCTGATTGACAATCTTCAGAGCACACACTTCCTGTGGAGCCTTCCATGATATTAACTGACGAACCCGCACAACTAGAAGACGGAAAATCATTAATCTGAACACAACCTTGAGGAGTGATGCAAATACGGCTAGAGTCTAACAGATCCTGAATCTGACTTCTAAGCACCTTACAATCATTTGTTGAATGCCCCTGTGCCCCAACATGGTACTCACAGCGGGCGCTGGCATCAAAACCTGGAGGATACGGTGGAATCACCGGCTTAGTCTCTTTCGGTACTATCAATCCACTTCTGACCAAATCTGGCAACAACTGGCTGTACGACACCGGTAGCTGAGTAAACTGCCTTTCAGGCTTCCTTGGTCTTCGTGGAGCATGCTGACGCGATCGGCGATAGGATGATCGTTGACTTGAAGTGTCTGAAAACTGATCCTGAGATGCTAGAGATTCTGAGGTAGCATCTCCTTCCCACTCTTCTTGAGAACTGACAACTGGCTCAATCTTATTAACTGGGACACAAGGAACACCTCGAAACTTTCCACTCCTGAGTCCTCGCTCAACAATCTCTCCCAGCCTCATCAGGCTCACAAAACTTGTGCAACTGAACAATTTGTCAAAATAATGGCCTTTCAGAGTACCCAAGAAGATGTCAACCAGTTCCCTTTCCGGAAGCGGTGGTCGAACACTAGCAGCCAATTCCTTCCATCTTCGCAAATACGCTCTGAATGATTCATTCTCCGCTTGAGACAATTCTTGCAGATCTACGAGACTAGGAGTCAAATCCAAGTTGTAATCGTACTGCCTTATGAAAGCTCTGGCTAAATCCACCCATGATCGAATCTGGTTACTTTCCAATTGCACATACCATCTCAACGGTGCCCCAGTCAGGCTATACTGAAAGCAATGGATCATCAATTTGTCATTTCGCACCAACGAAGTCATCCTTCGGCAGAACATCATCAAATGCAATTTTGGACAGCTATCTCCTGTGTATTTCTCAAATTCCGGCATTTTGAACTTGTACGGCATTACCAAGTCAGGAACCAAACACATGGCTACAGCATCCAGGTTAACGGCATCTTTCGCTTCCAAGGCTTTCATTTGCTCCTCCAACACTCGGAGTCTTCTACCATAGTCAAGAGCTCTTGGATCTACTAACCCGGTCATTGGAATATCTCTCCGGTAATTCATCACAGGGAAATCAACACATTGATTGTTAACGGGAGGATATCGCTCATTTTGGGCAAGAAACTGCTCATGCCGATCTCTGTTCTCAACAGCTGGCTGTACAACTTGGTCTGCAGTTAGATTGTTCGCTTGCGGGAAGTCCTCCATAAAATCATACTGATGGTTGGACGCCACAGTAAACCTTGCCAAGGTGTTAGGAGACTGGAAATTGCCTTCAGACATAGCTACCGATTACCTGTAACGGACTATGCTGCTTGATTCTGCTCAAATTTGCTTCAGCCCCTTGGTCGTCTCCACTCTTGCCTCAAACAATTCCCCTAGAATCTCCTTCTGGTGAAAACAAAGGCTGGATAAGTGCTCTGGCCTGCTAGAGAAATGCTATGCAATATGATTTATGCAAACAGAAATACAAAAATGCTAACGTGCATGTGTGCATTGGAGATATTTTCCCTCCAATTCCAGTGTCAGTGGTAGCAAGACGAGATAAACCATAAAGACAACATTTGGAAAAACCCTCATATATTGATTAGCATAACAGTCTTGTCAAGAGGTTACATAACTATGCTCCATACAGCTGATATGACAATGAAGATCCCAGCCAACATGCCTGGTGGTGATCTCAACATACAGAATACAAGAGAAATCAAATACGGGTACGGTTGCGGAAGTCCTCGACCATCTTCTTTGTCTCTGCGTGATCTGGTTGATAAATCAAACCTTCTATCAGTCGATCCCTCTTCCTGACCGTCCCCTGGATGTCTCTGACAAAGTCTTCCCAAGCTTTATCATTAGCACCATCCCCAGGTTTGGGTCTCTTGGCATCTGCTCTATGCTGGAGATCTTCCAAATTCTTCATGGCATCTGTCAGCTTACGCTCGGCCTCGTATCGGCGACAGGCTTCTTCTTCAAGCTCTTCGTTCTTCACTTTGACCTGTTCTTCTAACTGAGCAATCTGAGTCTTCAGCTCTTCTTCTCGCTCCTTGCGCTTGGTCATAGTGCGATCCCAGTGTTCTCTGAACTTGGCTAGCTTTGTGTAGGCCCTTTCCAGCTCTTGCTTCTTGGTGGCCAACACACTACTAACTGAGTCTACATCTAACTCTAGTCGCTTCTTGGTTTCAGTCAATTCCAATAGCGTAGCCTTCAGATGTTTCAGAGTTTCAGCCTGTTGCTTAGAAATATATCCTGTCTCAATATTCTCATGCCGAAGCTTGGCATTCTCCTGCTCTAAAGCCTCTTTAGCCTTTGCCAGCTCTTCTTTCTCCGCCATCAGCTGCTTGTAAACCTGAATGTCCACAGTAGTAGGCTCCTCTACCGGAGGAGGATGCAATGGCTGAACTGCTGGATACGGCATAAGGAACTTCACAGCTCGCTCACGAATCCATTCTTCATATGGGCTAGGACCTCGAGTATCCCCTCTGCTACCTGAAAGCTTCCCTCTCTTGTGCAAGTTTTTCCAGGCTTTCTCAAGTTTGGTCAGCATCTCTTTCCCTATTGCCCCGGTGAGATACAGAGATTCCTGTATCTCCTCGGGCTTTGGCGCTCCTTGAGGTATGTACCCAAATTGCTTGATCAATAAAGAAGGGTTATAGTTGACACAACCTTTCCTTCCTATTAACGGAACATTCGGGAATCCTTCGCCTTTGAGTATGACTTCAGCTCCAAATACCTCTTTATTGGTCCATACCACGTTCTCAGCAGTTAATCCCATTAAGCGCTCGGGCCATCCTAGAGAATTGATAGACGTGACAAAAGGGCCTGACTTAGGCAAATGACTGGTGAACCACCTGCATAGGAGAGGTACACAACAAGACACATTCCTTCCTCGTCGCTTTTCATTCTGGTAATGAGTTGAATGGTGGATATCTCCCAGTAAAGTAGGAACTGGGTTTCCCGCAGCCAAAATATAGAAGGCATCTGAATCAACAAAATCAGGAATGTTCGGGAATAACACGATGCCATACACGCATACAGCAAGGATAACGTCAAAAACATCCCATTTACCCTTCTGGGCATACTCTCGAGCCTTATCCACTAAGACATCCAACGGAAATCCCCATACGTCTCCTCTTCTGATCATTTTCCCAGACAACTCAGACTCTTTCAAGCACAGGATGGCAGAAAGCTCAGCTAGCTTAGGCTCAGCGTCTGTACGATAAAAAGGCATCTGCTCACGGATCGGTATATCCAGAAGTGCAGAGTACTCCTCCAGGGTAGGAGCCAAAACAAAGTCGGGAAATACAAAACACCTGAGCTCCGCGTCGTAGAACTGTAACAGAGTGTAGATGCCGCTGGTCTCGTAGACAGATGGCTGATAAACGTAGGTCAGAATCCTCCCATATCTCTTTCTGAAGTCACCCATTCCTCTCTTCTTAGCAATAGCCATCAATTCTAACAATAGACTGATATTCGGCGACGGAAACTTGTAGGGCAATACTCTCTTCAGGTTATCCATGTCTTGCTAGGAACAAACACCAGAACTGGAAGGGAAAATACGTACCTGCAATACACACACGTTAGTTGAATGCAGATGGTAATGCAATGATGCAATATGATAAATAATGCAATCTGCGAACGCAGGGGCTATGCTGTAGCCTGAAGAGGAATATCTCTGTGATCAAGAACAGAAAACCAATCACGGTCATCAGAACCTCATGCCACTAACTATCATCTGATGCTCAAAAATATCAATCCCCTGGTAAGAAAACCATCTGAACCTCTGTATCTGACGAGAATACCATCTGATAATAGCCTCAACCTCAGATAAGAAACCCATCTGACCCAGACAACACACCTGGAGATGAATCAAGAATACCATCTGATAAAGATAATGAATCATGGTTTCTGAAGGCCAGTTTTCCTGCAATAACCCAGTCCCTCTCACAGGTAGGATAAACCTAATCCACGGACAAAGGTACGGCATCCTATGCGGTTATCAGCGTCACAGACTTTCATGAGTGACGATACGATTCCCAGAAGGAGTGGCATCATCAAGTCATGAAGAGGCCTCACTTAGCTGACTTCCAAATGATCGGTCCCCAGAGTCGACAATCCTCACGTCTGGACTCCCCTCAGATCCTCAGGACCGGAAAGGAGCACCTCTGCAAGAATCTCGTCTGAGCGCAGATTTTCGTAGGGAACTGTGCCTGCTCAGCAGACAGGTTCGTCTACTACTTCTCCACAACTATATCTAGGTGTGTACTCAAGCCCAGGTCCGGCTTTCCACTCACAGTAACCTCCCTTTGCCCACAGCAATAATCACAATAATGTAATGCTGGAAAATAAATGCGGAAAGGTAAAGGTACAGAAAAGTAAAGTGCAGAAAAGTAAAACACAATATACACAACACCCAACCAATAAACACCTAAGCGCTAGGATTGACTCGCGTAGGGGATGGGAAACGGTCCCAGCATAAGGGATGGGAAAAGTCCCTAGATGCTATAGGTCCCCAGCAGAGTCGCCAGCTGTCGCTACTGCGAAAATCGGCGCCGGCTTGACAGGAGAGTCGCCACCGTGCGTTATTTATCCCTCAGAACGGGAAAGGAAACGCTCGAAGTAAACCTCGCAACGACGGGAAAAGGTATGGTCATCGCAACCATAGCCTGGATTCGGGAGTCGGTTACGCAAGGGGAAGGTATTAGCACCCCTCACGTCCATCGTACTCGATGGGATCCACGCTTGGTGTTTATAGGTAAAAGGGTGTATTATCTATCTACGCTAATGGCTGGTCTAAAAAGAAAATAAAAGGACAGGACTCGACAGAACATACGGTGTTCTGGGCCTACGTATTCCCTCGTGCAATGGGAAAGTCAGAGTCAACGTAGTTCGACTGCCTACGTCTAAACGGGGGAAAGGTTGCTCGCCAGGACATCGCGTCCTGTGCCTACGTACTTTCATCTGAAATGAAAGATCAGAGCAAACGTAGTTCGGCTAACTACGGGTAAACAGGGGCTCTCACACAACAGTGAGAAAACAAACTGGTCTCTAAGGCTCGGGAGCCTACAACTATGATCTGGTCTCAAATGCGCTCGGGCAAGAGAAAGGGATAACAATTAGACGTTAGCGGGAAAGTCTCGATCGCACAGCCGCGAGAGAACAAAAGTTAGTCGTTAGTGTGCTCGCTAGGATATCGCATCCTATGCCTACATATCTTCGTCTGGAACGAAGAATCAGAGCAGCTGTAGTTCAGCTAACTACGGATCAAGCTACTCAAAAGCTCCTACAGAAAGGAAAGGGAAACCCTAAAAACTATAGCTGAGAAACAGGGGAATCTACCTACTGCTACCACACCTGGTTGACCATCCTAATGTCTATCATAACAACTCCGCAGCGGGGAAGTCAGAGCTCCTAAGGGATCATGGCAACAGGACTAAACCACAAACAAGAAACTGCAACGTAAATGAATACTGAAAAATATGCATGAATGCAACAACTAGACGAACAAGGCACAGAGGCCACAAACCACAAAGGCAAGGGAGCTCAGCTCTACCAAATACCAACAAGCAAAGCCACGCAATAACAAACAAGCAGAAGGAGGACCACCTCAACTTCTCATGCACACAAAGTCTACTTCTAAGATGCACCTATTCAGAACTATCTAGATGAACACCTAAGTCTAATGCAACATAACATCACACAAGTCAAACAACACAAAGAGACTAACCCTGAACAGGGCCTCAAACAAACCTGAAACAATCTCCTAATAACTCTCTAAACAAAACTCTATACAATACCCTAAGCAGGGATCTAAGCAACAACTCTAATCAAAACCCTAAGCAAGGATCTAAACAAACTCCTAGGCAAGAGGAATCAATCCCATTCTCCAAGCTTCAGAACAAGCTTACCAGAGAAAGGAAGCTAAGCAGACAAGCCCATAGTGCTTTCCTCAGGAAAGTACCAGGAGGTTACTACTCAGGAGTCATATCCTATACGGCTCGACAACTGTGATCAGTTTACATCCCTCCTCAGGAGAGATTAAACTCACATGAAGGCTCCGGCGTCACTGGATATTTGGGAAAGAACCTATATGCACTAAGGGAACTAAGTGAACAGACTCATAGGACCTTCCTCAGGAAAGTACTAGGAGGCTAACACTTAGGAATCATATCCTACGTGGCTCAACAACTGTGATTAGTTTACATTCCTCCTCAGGAGAAATTAAACTCACAAGTCGGCTCCTACATCACTGGATACTTGCGAAATCCTAGACAAACTACTGGAACTAAGTGAATAGACCCATAGGACCTTCCTCAGGAAAGTGCTAGGAGGCTTCCACTTAGGAATCGTATCCCATGTGGCTCAACAATATGTGATCAGTTTATATTCCTCCTCAGGAGAAATTAAACTCACATGTCGGCTCCGACATCATTGGATACTTACGAAAGAGGTGAGAAGGAAGGATGAAAGTCATTCATAGTGCCTTCCTCAGGAAAGTACCACAAGCTCCTTTCAAACTTCAGGATCTCGAACCTCACAAACAGACAACAAGCTCCTAGACTAAGCCTCAAACTACTGCATCCTTGCAAGCTCCAACAGGACCTCCATCAGCTCCCACCTTCAGGAAGAACCCACAGGCCAACAAACCACAACAGACTATCTCTGAAGTTCAACCCCAGTTGAACTTCAAAGTCAGAAGTCATCAAGACTTCCCCTATCTTCAGGCTCAGACAAATCACAGCAGAACACCCTACAAAAATCTATCAAAAATCTAATGGGAGACCTATATGGCTCTAAGATAACATACCGAAAAATCAGAACAAAATTCAACACCAGATGAAAGAAATAAAATCAGCAACACAGACATATCCACAGACCAATTATTCAACATCAATAACAGTGAAAAAATGCAATTAAAATAAAAATGCATGATTGAGCTAATGTTTTTGCACTATAAAATTCTACACTGAATCACGAGTCTACAGAAAAAAGAACGGGATTATTTGACTAATGCTACTATTTTTTATGAATTTCTAATGATATGCATGCATTAAAAATATTAAAAAAACACATCAATTAAAATGGAAAATATGCAAAAAATAGCAAACTAAAATAAAATGACAATTTTATTTTTATTGGATTTTCCTAACATTTTCATGAGATGGATGGAAAAAGAATTATTAAAAACAATTATTTCAATTATGAATTATTTAATGGAAATATAAAAGAGAGATCAAAATAAAAGAAATAACATGGGATAGAGCTGGGGGTCTAAACAGCAAAGAATTTCAGCTTTCAATTCATTGGGCCCTCAATGGTGGGGTGCCATTAGCAGTAGGGCGCTGAGCCCAAGTCTTATTATCCAGAAAACACAAAAACTGAATTGAAATGCAAGGGGGGGGTGCAAAGCTAGTAGGTTCTTAGTTGGTTTCATTATGGGCTACGCCCAGGGGGGTGCAGAAAGCCAGTAAGGGCCTAAGGCCCAACTCATCCATTCAGATCCTTCACACATGCTGGGGGGACGAGCAGTTGAGGGGTGTGTGAGAGTTATCTCAAACTTGGGCTTAACCCAGCCCAAACCTTAACCCAATTACTGACTAACAAAACCATCTTCATCCCCAAAATTCTGACCACTGTTCATCTGCCAAACCCTAGCGCCGCTCCCAACCTCTCTCCCTCTTCTCTCTCTGAGAAAACCCTCTCACTCTCAACCTCAAACACACTTGCATTCATGAAACCATCAAACAGAAAACCCTTACAAACTCACTACGACCAGCAAACCCTAATCTAAGCCCACGATCTACCTACACAAACAGCTGCTCAAACATGCAAAAGCTCAGAGGAACTAAGAATGAAACCTGGAGAAAGTCGCGGACGGAACACGTGAATAGCTTTGAAGGCGTTGTAGCGTTGAAGATCTACAATTCTTCTGAAGAAAATCTTCAAAGAATCTGAGTGAAGATCGCTGAAGGAACGCGTTCGTAGACGATTTACGAGGATGAAGTTCTGGAGAGCAGATGGATCTTGAAGGCGCTCGAAGATCAACAGACCGGACGATGTTTGAAGATGATCTGGAAAATCTTGATCGTGGATGAGTGTTCTTGAGGCCTTCTGGAAAAAAAAGCATACAGATCAACGAACAAATCTGGCGATTGAGGATGGTTTTCTGGAAACGAGACGACGAAGATCTTGGAAGCTCTTCCTGGGAATCTTGAAGATACTTGAAGGTGGATGAAGATCGTACGAATCTGGAAAACGGAGGTGGAGTTCTTGGCAAGCTTGAGCGTTGATGGATGAAGTTCTTGTAAATCTGAAGAATAAATGATGAGTAGCGTCGTTCTGGAAAAACTTCAACACCGATGAAGGTTCCGGCGGTCTGTGCGTTTTCCGGTGAGGAGGTTGATGAATGGCTGACGGAGAAGATTGGATGAAACTGGGATTGCTAGGGAAATTCGCAGATTCCGGTGAGATTACCGGCTTCAGGTGACCGTTGCGGTGGAGGAGGGTGGTCGGAGTAGGTTGTCACCGGGCTTGCATGGCCGGCGGGGACTTTCCCGGTGAGAAGTGCATGCGGGACGCGTGGCTGGGTGTGGGTTGAGGTGATGCCACGTGTGGGGGCTGTGTGGCAGGATGAGAGAGAGTCTGAAGTGGGTGGATTGGTGGCAAACGCGTGGAGGATTCTGAGAAAAACGGGTGGGGCCTCTGCATGTGTGACACGCGTCACTTTTATACCCTTGGAGTTCGCTGGAATTCTCTAGAACATTCTGGTGTGCGCTGGACTTTGGACTGTTTGGACTTTTTTCTGCTGATGAGCCAATTGGGCTTTACCAAAAAACACCCCACTGGGCCCATTCGAAAACAGAACTGTAAAGAAAAACTGAAAAAAACAATTAACTAACCTAATTATATCTAATCAATTATTAAAAGCCTAATTAATTCTAAATCAATCTAATTAAATCTAAAACATGATTAACCTAATTAAAACTCTAAAAAGATTAAAAGTCTAACTAATTCTATATTATACTAATTAAATCTAAAAAATCAATTAACCTCTAATTAACTCTAAAAATCCAATTAATCCTAATTAAACTCTAAAAAATGATTAAAGTCTAATTAATTCTATATCTCTACTAACTCTATTAAACTTCTAATATTATTTAATATCTACTAAAAATCTATTATTAAAAAAGAAAAACTATATTATTTAAAAAACAATTAATTCCTATTAACCCTAATTTGTCACTCTATTTAATATGCTAAGAGAAAATTCACTAATATCCTAAAAATGATAAAAGCTATTTAAATTCTATTAAAATTCTACAAATGATTAAAGTCTATTTAAAATATCCTATAAAATTCTAAAAAGAAAATTAAGCTATTAAAATATTCAAAAGCCCTATTTAAATTCCAGAAAAATTCTATAAAGCCTGCTAAAAATTCACAAAAGCCTATTAAAATCCTAAAAAATGCAGATGAATGCAAATGACCCCCATAAAAGAGCGCACGAGACCAGATCGAATCGCACGGAAATCCCCGGGCATCAGAATATCCCCAAAATCACTGAAAAATCACCGAGGAGCGCACAATTTCCTGAAAATAAAACCCTGGTGATCTGGACTGGGTCTGCCATATCTGATAGGCAAAAATCAAGCTGTAAACTCTGATATCCCCTGCTTGTGCACAAAAATCATACATCTGAGCTGTGAATATGAATTTAAACCATGAGTCAAATGGGAGAACCGGTTGGTCAAATTTTAGGGTGCAACAGGGACGAGTCACTTTTCCCATCACAATTGGAAACACTTATATTGGCAAAGGGTTGATCGACTTAGGCTCTAGTATCAATTTGATACCCTTGTCCATTGTGAAACAGTTGGGATACATGGAGTTGAAATCTACTCAAATGGCATTGCAACTTGCCGACAAATCTACTACTCGCCCTCATGGTGTAGCCGAAGATGTGTTGGTAAAAGTTGACAAATTTTTGTTCCCAATTGACTTTGTGGTAATTCATATGGAGGAAGATGAAGACTCTCCCTTAGTTTTCGGTCGACCTTTTATGAAGACCGCGCACATGGAGATTGATATGGATGATGGTATAATGAAGGTTAGAGTTCTAGATGAGGAGATTTGTTTCAATCTTTTTGAAGCCATGAAGCTTTCAAAGGACAAGACCGATTGCTTTAGAATCGATGCACCAGAAGTGGCGATCGAAGAAGTTAAGGAGTTGTTGCAAGTTCTCATACCATTACAAAAAGTTCTTACCAATGCTCTTTCGAAAGTCAATGATGAAGAAGAAAGAGAGATTGAAAAGTGTTTGAGGGAGTTTGAAGAATTAGACGAAATCCCCCATTTGAAAGAAAGGGTGGAAATTTTGTAAAAGGAAAACAATGAGGAAGTCAAACTTGAGTTGAAGTTGTTACCATCTCATCTTAAGTATGTTTTCCTTGATGAAGAGAAAAACAAGCCGGTGATCATAAGTTCAGATCTAACCATGGAGGAAGAAAGAAAATTAATTGGTGTTTTGAAGAAAAATCAAGAGGCAATGGGTTGGACTCTTTCCGACTTGAAAGGTATAAGTCCATCCTATTGTATGCACTGAATATTCATGGAGGAAGATTTCAAACCGGTAGCTCAACCACAAAGAAGATTGAATCCTACTATGAAAGAAATGGTGAGGAAATAAGTTGTCAAAATGTTTGATGCCGACATGATTTATCATATTTCCGATAGTTCGTGGGTTAGTCCAGTTCAAGTGGTGCCGAAGAAAGGTGGAATGACGGTTGTCCGTAATGAGAAGAATGAGTTAATTCCAACAAAAACTGTAACAGGATGGAGGATGTGTATCGACTACCGTAGACTCAACCAAGCTACAAGAAAAGATCACTTCTCTCTTCCTTTCATGGATCAAATGCTCGAGAGACTTTCTGGTCAAGAATATTATTTCTTTTTGGATGGATACTCAGGGTATAATTAAATCATTATCAACCCGGAGGATCATGAAAAAACAACTTTCACTTGTCCTTTTAGAATCTTTGCTTATAGGAGGATGCCTTTTGGTTTGTGTAATGCACCACCGACTTTTCAAAGGTGTATGCAAGCTATATTCTCAGACTTGATTGAAAAGACTATCGAGGTGTTTATGGATGATTTCTCCGTTTTTGGACCGTCATTTGATCTTTGTCTGAAAAATCTTGATGTTGTCTTGGAGAGGTGCGTGGATACTAACTTGGTGCTTAATCGGGAGAAATGCAACTTCATGGTTACGGAAGGCATTGTGCTTGGGCACAAAGTTTCTTCAAAGGGACTCAAAGTTGATAAGGCTAAAGAGGAAGTTATTGAAAAATTGCCACCACCTTTGAATGTGAAGGGAATCCGAAGTTTTCTGGGTCATACAGGATTCTACCGAAGATTCATCAAAGACTTTGCAAAGATAGTGAAACCATTGAGCAACCTGCTCAATAAAGATAAGTCTTTTCTTTTTGATGAGTCTTGTATGACAGCCTTTGATTCTTTAAAACAAAGCCTAATCACTGCACCCATAATCATCGCACCAAACTGGAAAAATGATTTTGAACTCATGTGCGATGCGAGTGATTATGCGGTTGGCGCAGTGTTAGGCCAAAGAAAAACCAAAATTTTCCATGTGATACACTATGCGAGCAAAGTTCTTAACGATGCTCAAATAAATTATGCAACAACTAAAAAAGAATTGCTTGCAATAGTGTACGCATTAGAAAAATTTAGGTCTTATTTGATCGAGTCCAAAGTTGTGGTGTACACCGGTCATGCGGCGATCAAGTATCTGTTAACCAAGACAAATTCCAAGCAATGACTAATTCGTCGGATCCTTTTATTACAAGAATTCGATCTTGAAATTCATGATAAAAAAGGATCCAAGAATTTGGTAGCGTATCACTTGTCCCGCCTTGTGAATGATGAAGTCACAAAACATGAGCAGGAGGTGAGGGAAGAGTTCCCTGATGAAAATTTGTATATGGTGAAGGTTAGACCTTGGTTTGCCGACATGGCTAACCACAAAGCCACCGGATTAATGCCGAAAGTTCTAACTAGTCACCAGAGAAAAAAAATTTGTCTGACGCCAAGTACTTTGTGTGGGATGATCCTCATTTGTTCAAACTTGGTGTCGACAACATTTTAAGGAGATGTGTATCTCAGGAGGAAGCCAAAGACATCCTTTGGAATTTTCATAACTCTCCGTATGGAGGTTATTTTAACGACACAAGAACAGCTGCAAAAGGCCTCTAATTGGGATTTTATTGGTCGTCCTTGTTCAAAGATGTGCATGTGCAAACAAGAAGTTGTGACAAATGTCATAGGATTGGTGGAATATCACAATAAAATAAAATGCCTCCGCAAAGCATGATAGAAGTCGAGGTTTTCGATTGTTAGGGAATTTATTTTGTTGGTCCATTCCCACCGACATTTGGAAATGAGTACATTCTTATTGCGATTGACTATGTCTCAATATGGATTGAAGCTATAGCTAGCGCTAAGGCAGATGGTAAAACCGTGATAAAATTTTTGAAAAAAAATTATTTTCTCGCTTTGGTACACCGAGAGTGTTAATAAGTGACAGAGGATCCCACTTTTGTAACACTTAGTTAGCGAAAGCTTTGGAATAGTATGGTGTGCGGCACAAAGTTGCAACATCGTACCATCCACAAGCTAACAGACAGGTGGAAGTATCAAATTGAGAAATTAAAAAGATTTTGGAAAAAACTATGTCCACCTCGTGGAAGGATTGGTCAAGCAAGCTTGACGATACCTTGTGGGCCTATCGGACAACTTTCAAGGCTCCGATTGCTCTCACCCCTTTTAAAATGGTCTACAGAAAAAACTGTCACCTACCGGTTGAGTTGGAGCACAAATTTTTTTGTGCATTAAAGTTTTTAAATTTTGATCAAAACTTGAGTGACGACAAAAGAAAAAGCCAGCTTTATGAGTTGGAGGAAATACGCCTACAAGCATATGAATCCAACAAAATCTACAAAGACCGGGTGAAGGGTTATCATGATAAGAAGATTGTGACCAAGAAGTTTGAGGAAGGACAAATGGTGTTACTTTTCAATTCTAGGTTGATATTGTTTTCAGGGAAGTTAAAGTCTAAATGGTCGGGTCCGTTTCGGATTCATAACATTATGAGTTACAGGACAATTACTATTGAAGACATAAAGACCAAAGAGAATTGGATAGTCAACGAACAAAGATTGAAGATTTACTTAGGTGGTGATTTTGAGTGGGAACCACCTCTGTGCCCTTTTGCGATCCGTGATCGCATCGGATCGTCGAACTCCAACGACTTTAAACAAAGCGCTTGTTGGAAGGCACCCCAACATTGTAAGTATTTACTGTTTTTTATAGTGTATTTTCTTTGAATGATGTGGTAGAACTTTTGGTGAAAAATGGTCTGAATTTAAAAGAGAAAACCCAAAAACCTGTCATGTTCGCTAGCTTCTTCGCAGTGCGAAGAGCTGCGCGAACATTGGGCCACCCATTTGGGCCCAAGCTGTCTTTTGGTTCTCAGCCGATTTTTGTGTCACTCTTCACTTCACTTGCACATTGCACTCTTCTCACATCACATTGCACTCTTCACTTGAAACCCTAATTCTGTCTAGCAACTTACTTCAAGCTACCGCAATCAGATTTGTTCATCTCTTTCATTTTTTGTTGTTGTTAGATAGTGTTAGTTTGAATAAGACATGCCATGTGGGTTGTGTATGGGTAGAATCAAATTGATGAAAATTATGGTTGCATGTGTGTTAATAGTTGTCCTTAGCATGGCCAATATTGATATATATGAATTGTTTGAAGTGCAATTTGATTATCTTGCATAAGTAGCAAAAATAGGGGTGGAATTGCAAAATTCGCAGCCTTCGCTAGCATATTCGCAGTGCGAATCTGGGGCGAGTTTCTGCCAGGTCTTCGCACAACGAAGTATGCAGCGAACATGACAGTATTTTGTTTTCTTGTTTTATTTGTTAGACTAATATGCTATATGGTTGCTATTTTTCTTCTCCAATGTTTTTGTGCAGATCACATCTAGGTCAATAGAATCCAAGAAGCGAAAGGTTGGCAACATCTCACGCCCCAACCAATCCAGTACGATAGTGAGAGGATTGTAGACAAAGCAAGCCGCACAATACGTGGCTTTAGAAAAGAGAAAGATTTTGCCAGAGAAGAGGTTCCTCATTCATCCGGAAGGATCCTACCGAACTTTCGCCGGACTCATAAACAATAAAAGGTGGGACGTGTTGGTGACACTAACAGATAGCTACAACACGGAGGTAGTGCGGGAGTTCTATGCCAACACTCTTTTAAATGACGATGAACCATTCACATGGACCACAAAGGTATTGGGCCGATCAGTAAGCTTTGATAGAGACATCATCAATCGAGTACTCAGACGACCACTTAACTTGGGTGAAGATGAGATTGATGACTACCATCGAGATCTAAGACTTCATAGGGATATAGATTTGATTTTCGAGGCTTTATTGTTGGAAGGTAAGACAGTGGAATTGAACCCATCTAGGGTTCCAAGGTGGTACCACAGGGAAGATATGAAGCCCTTGCCACAGTTAGTGCTGTTGTTGATTTTGACGAACATCAAACCAAAATCACATACTTCTACCGTGCCGATCCCAGTGGCACATTTGGTTCACTCTATTCTGACAGATTTTCAAATTGATGTGGCTCGGATCATTGTTGATGAGATGCGATCCGTGGTTGAGAGTGGGTTGAAAGCGGGGGCGAGAGTGAATTATCCCCTCGCTTTTCCTTGTTTCATCATGGTGTTATGTGTCCACGCGAGGGTGAAGCTACCTTCGCATCGACAAGTGACGATCCCGGCTGCCATTGATGACCGTTATATGGACAAATACTGTCGTCCTAAATATTTTAAAGGGAGTTCAACTGCTTTGGATGTTAGGGCTACTGAGGGCCCTGGTGTTGCATGTGCACAGAATTTTGATCCGTTTCAGCAGGCTGTCTGCAATTATAACTGGGATTGGATGGCGGCTACTTAGTGCACCATGATTGACATATATGATTCTATGCAGGTACTCCAATTGCAGTGCCGAGACCCCTCCGTGGAGTGTAGCATGATGACTCGGGAGCAGTTCCTGGAGCATGCGAATTAGCCTGAGGACAAGCCTACATTTGGAGAGGGGGAGGGTGCTCCTGGCCCTGATGTTGGTAGTGTTGAGGTAGCTAATGATGTTGATGATGAGGATGACTCAGAGAGCGTGGAGGAAATAGAGTTCGAGGAGGACTGCTTTTGTTTTGCTTATATTTTGTGAGCATGATATTGAGAAACTTCCTTTGGTTTTCAAAGTGAAGTATTTTTGTGCTTAAATCATTGCTTTTGCTAGTATTATCGTACTTTGTTTCAGATATTGGTTCATGTACTATTTTGGGGTGTTTTTACACCTATGCACATTTTCACTGGGTTTGATTAATGTCAATTTTATGTTTAAAATGTTTGTTTTTCTTTTCAAGTGATTTTTAATATCTCCTGGCTGTTGAGTTTTAACTAAACTTCTAGATTGGTTGCTCTCTAAAAAGAAGTATCCAATGAAGATTCATCCGATTTTGGATGACAATGATAATATTAATCAAGCGAATAATGTCAAGGTACATGGTTACCTTTGGTTAGAATCTTAGAATGCTTAATAACTTAAATCTTGTTGTAAATGAAAATTGTTCTTTTAACAACTTGTTGAATGAATGTGTCACGTAGGACTAAAAAACCACAAATTATGAGGAATCCTCCTTTGTGTTCTAAATGCTAGATTTCTAATAGACTTTGTTGATTCGTTTGATTCATGCTTTATCTTATATTATTGTGACTTTGTGGAAGCAATTAGAAATGATCAAGGAACTTGTTTATTTTGAGCACAACCAGTTCCAAATGCAACTCACCCATGAGCAAAGAGAATTTGTTAACCCCCTTGAGCCTAAACAGTGTGAATCTCAGTCAAACTTTTTGTGAGATTCTAAAATTTTTTCTTAAACCCTTGAATTTTGGTTAATTTTCCTCTTTGCCATAAAAAAGCCAAGAGCATTCACTTGAGGGTTGAGTAAGAGTTAAGTTGGGGAGAACGAAAAAGAAGTATGGTAGGTTGCTACAACTTTTGAAAAATTCAAGCAAGCATTGAAAAATATTGTTATGTGAATATGAATGTAAAAAAAAGAAGAGAAAAAGAATGCTTGCTTGGAAAAGAAAAGAAATATAGTGAAAGAATAAGTTGTGAAGTAAGAGTTGGGAAGGTTTTCATTTGAGAAACAAGTGGAATGAAGTTGGGATGTGTAAATAACTTGTACAGTGAATGTCTCATTTGCATCAGAAATTTCGTTTCAATGGCCTTAGAAATGTCCCTTATTTGTAAACCCGACCAAGCTACAACCATAAAAGACCTTAGTGATCTTCTTGTTTCCATATTTTCATTTATGATTGTTAGATATTGTATTTTGAATTATATTGATATTGGCATTGTTTGTTAGGTGAGTGAAATTGTCCCCGCGGTTGCAAACACGTAATTTATTCAATCCTTTTTCGTAGAGGAGAGATATGGTGATTCATTCAAGAAGACATAGTTGTTGATTGATGAATGTTTTGTTAATTTCTTTAAGACTTTAGTTCTTGTGAATTATTTGATTCTCATCGTTTGGAACCCGTGTCTGGGTGCATTCCTTGTGTTTGAGCCAATTGATCCATTCTTGGAGAAATCTTATTCTTGAGCAAATCCTCTTGTTTCATCAAGAGGCATACTTTGCGTGAGGGCAAGCAAAGATCTAGTTGGGGAGAGTTGTTAGATGCCAAACTTTGTTTATTTGAACTATCAAATGTGGGCATCTTTCATTCCTTTTTGTAAAGAAAATGTTAGAATCATTCTTGCTTTTGTTGATTTGCATGATTCCGTGTAAATATCTTGGTTGCTTTGACTTGTGTGCTATTGTGCAGGAATTAGGCATGAAAATTTGAAGAGTAAGACACAAAAATATTGACAAGGAAGCCAAGTCAGCATGCAAATATCAGCAAGTTTGCACAACGAACTTGCTAGCGAACCTGCCCAGAAAAACTTCAAAAGTTCGCTGTGCGAACTTAGCAGTGAAGGCCATCAGAACCATGGTACTGTTCATCCAGAAAGAAAAGAGACCTTAGTTCACTGTACGAAAGAGGCAGCGAACAACTTGCTGGAGCGAAGAGGAAGCGAATGTCTAGCGAACACCCCCAGACTTGAGGCAGTAAGTATTTGGACAAGAATTCGCTGTGCGAAGTTTGCAGCAAAGTCTTTGCAATGTGAAGGATTCTTCATACAACGAACATTTGGAAATCTATCAGGGGAGTTTTCACTGGACAAAGGCACTTCAGGTGCCAAATTTCATTGTTCTCAGTACGAGCATGACATTTCAGCAGTCTTTCTATAAGTAGTCTATGCTACTTTTTGGGAAAATATCTTTTTTTACTTGTACTTTATTTTGAGAGATTTTTCAGAGCTAAAAACCTAAGTTCTCTATTTCTCATCATCTCTTAGCCATTTTTCACAAAAAGAAGGTGGATTCCCATCCAATCTCGATTATTCGACTCAGATGTTGATCAACCTTCTTCCAAAACTTGTTGCTCAAGCTATCATGGAAATGGGTGGATAAAACACCTCTTTTGTCAAGGTTAGAAGTAGCTAGTTCAAATTTTATGTATTCTTCTTGATATTTTGTATGTGAACAATGCTTTGATCAATATAGATGAAGTTATTTGCTATCTTTTATTATATTTATGGTTTGGATTGCTTTAGACATGAACTTTACAAGTCTTGACCTAATCTCTTCATCTATCAAATATACAAACTCTGGCATAGGTTTGAAAGTTGATATTCGCTTTGTATTGATCTTAAGGATTATTGTTTCGAGTGTTACTTAGAGAGATCATTTAACGATTGTAACAATAACATTCCCGAAATCGCTTTAGAAATGAACATTTTTGCGAGAATACACGATTATGTTGGTTAAAACTACGTTCACATATTTGATCGGTTAGATACATTTAGGACGGATTAGCGAACCCTAATCTTGGCATGATTTTTATCAAACCAAGACCAAACTTTATTCTGTTTTACTTCTTGCAAACTCTTGTTACAAAAATAGAAACCATTCTAAAAATCCCCCTTCTTAAATCATTAAACCTTTGAATGGCAAGCATCACATATTCTCATCAATCCCTGTGGATAGGATAAAACACTACCGAAAAATACTTTTAACATTCGCCAAAAAAGCGGCCCAAAACATGGAAGAAGTTCGATCGGCGAAGGCCAAAAGTAACTAGAAGGACTCCGGTAGCCATCAAGTCTTCGACAAGAAAGGGCCATACAGGGGGCATGACCAAGCGGAGCAAAGATTCCTAGGTGCCAAACCTACCACCTTCAAACGAACTACAGACGCTTCAAGAGGAAAATGGGAAAAGCCAGTCGAAAATAGAGAGCAAGGTCAACAAAGGTGGTAGAACTTCCAGATGACAATGCGTATTGCTCTTTGTATTTACACCCCACTAATGGTTTTCAGTGGGATCGAGAGGTTGTGGGAAAAAACTATCTTGAATACATAGGGACATCTAGAATCGACCCACCAGGTTAGAGGAGCGAGTTTGGCGATGATGTCTGAGTTGCCAGCTTTTAAAAGAATTTCAACTTATATAGTCGAAAATGAATTAAAAGCGGCTTTGGAGGCTGAAGTAAAATTCATGGCTGTCGAAGCCAAGAAGGAGTCATGTCAAGAAAGTGCCGGTAAAGACATCAACCCAGAACCACCTGATAAGGTTCAGGATGACGTGAAAGGCCAGAGGGTCGACGCCATTTATGATGACAAGCCTTTGGGGTTCGAGAAAAATTCGCTGGAAACCAACATCAAAATGCTAGCGCAAGATCTACTCAAAGAGATTGACTTGGGAGATGAGGCCACGAAAAGGCCAACTGTCGCAATGCGAAAAACAACCGACGGAAAAACAGAGTAGCCACCAAACGTTATTTATCCCGACGGGGGAAAGGAAATGATCGAAGAAACCTCAAAAGGGAGAAGACATGGTCTGCAACCAAATCCTGGATTCGAGAGTCGATTACGTGAGAGGAAGATATGAGCACCCCCTCGCGTTCGTTGTACTCAACGTAATCAATGCTTGTTATCTAACCAAAGGACGTGTTTATCTAAAGCTCTACTTGCTAGCGAAAACTGAACAAAATGTGACTCGATAGGACATCGCTATCTTATGCCTACGTATTCCCCCGTGTAATGGGAAAGTTATAGTCAACGTAGTTCGGAGGACTACGGGTGAATGGGGGTTTGTTCTCGCCAAGACTTCGCCATCTTGTGCCTACGTGTCCTCATTCGGAAGAGAATGAGGAAGTCAGAGCAAATATAGTATGACCTACCATGGTTTGTTGGTGTCTTTTATGAACAATGCCAAACTCACATTTCAGTAGTTAGGGTCGATGCCTGTTTGTGGTAGAACGGAGGTAACATGCCCTTTCTGAAAAAAGGTTTGGAAGGAAATCCAAAAGGAAAGAAATGGTTTGCATTTGTTCAAGGATTTTAGAGAAGTGCTTTGATTTTTTTTGAGTTGCGCATTGCACTGAAGTCTAAGACATAGGACCGAATACTTCACACTAACGATCCAAACATCTCGCACGCGAAGTACTATAAGATGAGGTTAAAAATGCTTCTGCTCATATTTTCCCATGTGCTTAAGGCTCATGGCGCACTATGCACATCGTATTTATTAATTATTTTGATTATTGTTTTCAGAAGAGAGAAAAGGGAAGGATGCAACGTAAGATCTATGGGAGACTTAGTCTTAAATGTTGTCATGCCAAATCATCCTATGGTTGAGGTTAGAGAGGAATTCTATCCTAAAATTATCCTACTTGGACCTAAAGTTAGGCTGAAGGAGAATAAGATGCATACACAATATTAAAATCATGCAATCAAAACATAAATTGAAAAGAAAAGTGCACGAATTAAAATCATGACGCAGATACGCGAGTCAAGGTTGCATACACGAAAACGTGCAAAGCCACCAAGAGAAATTAGATTTGATCTAAAGATAACGGAATTGAATCACTGAAAAATAATACAAATTAAAATAGAAAATTACTACCGCATTAGCGGTCATTGCAAGTCAACAAGGTAATAAAAAACCACAAATTAGAAATCGAGACACGAATCGGTAAGAGCAAAAATTGGATAGTCACTACGCTAAACCGCCGGACACGTGTAAAATCAGGATACAAGGATAAATATAGCAAATCTCACATAAAACTATAAAATCCTCCCCTAACTTGCTACACTTGACGTGATCATCGCAATAGGGATCAAAATTGTGCGGATCTAAATTTAATCAAAAGAAAAAGTAAAGCAAAATGAATTGTAAAAGTGCTACAAAAATCAACAATGTTGCTAACACAAAAATGCGATCATCGCAACCGGATCAAACTAACACAAATGTCACAAATTATACACATCAATATGCGAACAGCGTATCGACATGAGTCGATCCGAACAATAAATTAATATATATATATATATATATATATATATATATATATATATATATATATATATATATATATATATATATATATATTTATACACATACACACACACACATTCAAAGTTAACATATGATGAAAAACTAAGCATCTATCGGTGATAAATAAAAATTAAACAGATTCTTACATTGTGGTACGTTGATCTACCAGTGAAAAGAAAAAAAATTAAAATTTTTTAAGTAGCACGTATTGTATGTTCTCTTTCAAATTTTTTTTAGTGATGATCACATGAAATCGGAGCAGTTTTTTTTCCGTCTGTCCCTCTGTCTTCCTCCTCAATGGTTGGTGAATGATAATATATATAGTGAACAAACGTAGGATTTTTTTAGTATTCTAAATGTCAATAATACCCCTAGGATTTATTTTAAAGCCCAAATTAAATAATTAGTTACACCCAAAATAAAATAAACATTTAAAAATAAAATGAA
This sequence comes from Lathyrus sativus, assembly GCA_963859935.3. NCBI lineage: Eukaryota > Viridiplantae > Streptophyta > Magnoliopsida > Fabales > Fabaceae > Lathyrus > Lathyrus sativus. The sequence goes on from OZ012738.1 coordinate 496,338,583, forward strand.
AATTAAAAAAATAATTATCCTATTTATTTTTCTAAATATTTAGACAAAAATGTAAAAATAACTGGAACCCAAATAAATAAAAGCCGGATGTCGAAGTGCTCGTAAAAAATAATCCGAGTATACTAAAATGATCAACACGGAGTATACGCCTTAGAAAAATACAACGTTTGGTCAGATTTTAAAATAACTTTTGACCCGTCAAAACTTCAAACTGATCAAAATGCGACGAAAATGGTCAAAAAATTAAAACGAACACATCGGGTTAAACTACGTGAAATGTTGACCAATATAATTGACGTCTGCAATATCAATTTTAATATTTTCTGTCCATCGATTTTACGCACCGTTGAGATTCAATTTGACCGTTGAGATAAGTTGCGTGCCTCGCAAAGTAAAAGTAAATTCGGATGAATGAAAAAAATTAAAAATTAAAATGTCCGAAGAAAATCATGACTGAATAACCACACTTGACTTGAAACTGGAATTTCTTCCCTTGAGTGCACACTGATCCTCTTGAGAAATCATAAATAAGATGACCTTGATATCTGACGAACCTCAGTAAAAAAGATAATCATGACGTTGGGAACTCTCTCAACTCAAGTGCAATAGCCAAATAAATCACCTCTGAATAGGGAAAACTCAAATCACAGGAAAATGCCTTGATCCCATGTCTTTATGAGCTCAATGCAAATGAATGCAAGGTTATGCTCTAATAAAAAATGCACATGAATGTAAAACACGAGGCAGTTATGGTTAGAAATAAGAAAGGGAAAATTTTGGGGGTGCAAGACCTGCCTCTATTCAATTAACTTAAACATGAAGGTATTAAGAGTGAAACCTTTCAAACATTCAAGGTAGATGGAGATTGAATACCAAAAGAACCATAAAATTTGTAATCTGCAGGGAGAGAAATGACACTGTTGGGGAATAAAACTAACGAAACCGTTTATGGAAATTGAGCAATAGAAACTATATACTCAACACAAACATGATTTGAGGAATCAATACAGACGAAGTATTGATAAAATAGAAATTGACACGAACGAGTGACAACTACATCGAGGATAAGCACAGACGAGTGTTAAGGGTAACAATGCCCGTCTAAGATCAATACTGACGAATATTGATGAAACTGAAATAAACACGGATGAGTGTTGAAGAGCACGACGAGTGTCTAAAAATATAGAATCAATACGGACGAGTATTGATGAGACTGAAACAAACACGGACGAGTGTTTAAAGAGCACAGATGAATGTCTAAAATCTAAGATCAATACAAACGAGTATTAAGGAAACTAAAACAAACACGGACGAGTGTTGTAAGATCACGAAAAGTGTGTAAAATACAATATCAATACCGACGAGTATTGAGGAAACTGAAAGAAACACAGACGAGTGTTGCAAGATCACAACGAGTGTCTAAAATCTAAATTCAATACAGATGAGTATTGAGGAAACTAAAACAAACACGGACGAGTGTTGCAAGATCACGACGAGTGTCTAAAATCTAAGATCAATACGGACGAGTATTGAGGAAATTGAAACAAACACGGACGAGTGTTGCAAGATCACGACGGATGTCTAAAATCTAAGATCTATACGGACGAGTATTGAGGAAACTGAAATAAACACGAACGAGTGTTGCAAGATCACAAAGAGTGTCTAAAATCTAAGATCAATACGGACGAGTATTGAGGAAAATGAAATAAACATAGACGAGTGTTGCAAGATCATGACAAGTGTCTAAAATCTAAGATCAATACAGACGAGTATTGAGGAAACTGAAACAAACATGGACGGGTGTTGCAAGATCACGACGAGTGTCTAAAATTTAAGATCAATATGGACGAGTATTGAGGAAACTTAAACAAATATGAGCGAGTGTTAAAAGATCATGACAAGTGTTTAGGATCAATACGGACAAAGTATTAATGAAATGAATCAAACACAGGCGAGTGTTAAAAGACCATGACAAGTGTCTAGGATCAATACCGACGAAGTATTGATGAAATGAATCAAACACGGGCGAGTGTTAAAAGATCAAGATGAGTGTCTAGGATCAATATGGACGAGTGTTGAAAGAACACAAACAAATGTCTAAAATATAAGATTAATATAAACGAGTATTGATGAAACTGAAAAAAACACGACAGGTGTTGAAAGATCACGACGAGTGTCTAGGATCAATACAGACGAAGTATTGATGAAAAAAATCAAACACGGAAGAGTTCTGAAAGAACACGGACGAGTGTCTAAAATCTAAGATCAATATAGACGAGTATGGATGAAACTGAAACAAAACACGACGGGTGTTGAAAGAACACAAACATGTGCCGGGAGAAGTATTGAAAAAAGGAATCAAACACGGATGAGTGTTGTAAGATCACTACGGATGTCTAAGATGAATACAGACGAGTATTGATGAAACCGAAACAAACACGGACGAGTGTCGGCTGAAATCGAGTTTCACAGAAACATCGAGACTTACACATTTAACGCCTGAACGATGGGTGAAAGAGTCGAGAATTAATCGCTAAACGACTCTAAGGGGATAATGGAATTCTAGACAGATGACTCGGCTAGGGAGCGATGATCAAAAGGGTAACATTGGTGGATCTACTACCCTAAGGATTGGTTAGAGCACGTGCTTGGGGATAAAGTTAAATGACCTCTTCTGAGTTACACCACTTTTTGTCGGGAAAAGGTTTGGAAAAGGGGGTATCAAACATGCCTTATGCCTCGAATGCATGTTTGAATTTTTTCCATGGCGTAATGCTTCATACAAATGGAAATGCTACGCATTTTCAAGATGCAATATAATGATGCTTGTGCTATGCAAAAGGACACTCCACCGAGAGGAGTACTTCAAAACTGAAACCAACTCCACTGGGAAAGACAAAATGAACTGTCTTCGGGGTCATAAAAAACTTAAACTTCCACTCCACGGGAAAGTACGAACACTAGAATATTGATCTTCCAACATTCTGCAGAAAAAATACCACCTCCATCGGGAGGCTGCCAATGACGATTAGGTTTTAACCTGCTGAAAATGCCAAGAGCCATCAGGTCTTGAACTATGGAGAATGATGACCTTTCTAGGGAAGTATAATTAGAACCAAATTTGCAAGGGAGAATACAAAACCATGGGACTCCGTTGGGGAAATTACACTTCCTGATCTGATGAGGAACACATATACCAGTGCTCTGTGGGGAGAGAAACTCTACTGGGGAAGGGAGGTCAACTGAGTCTCTTGTAGAGGATGCAAACATGCTCGGAAGACACAAACAAACCATCCCTACTCTGTGCGGAGAAATGAACTTTTGCTGGAGAAGAAACAACCAAATCTAACTGTGGTCGGGGAAGGAAGACTTCTGGAATACCGCTGGGGAGAACGAACAGAAACTCCATAGTACTCTACTGAGGACGATATGACCTTAGCAATCTCTACCAGGGAGATACATACCTTCAAATATCTGAACGATGCTATAAATGCTCGAGAGGTATCACGAAGACTTGATGTATTCTGCCCTAGTATACTGAACCCTGGATAAGTGATTCTAATTAACCTCCTTCTAGAAAAGATAAATTATCATGCTTTTAAGGTGACCTACCTTAGTATGATCCTTGAAGTGACTTTGCCCTATCTGATTGATCTTCGAGAGATTCGCTGAATCTCGACATGATTGCCCCAGATTAACTGAATTTTGGAGAGATTTCTCGACGTGACTGCCCCAAATTTGGCAACTTCCGAGCAAAAATTGTTGGAAGAATTGGTATTTGACAAAGTTTCTTGGCTACATGTCCCTCAATAAGACTCTCTAAGAATTTCCTCTTGGCAAAGTTAGACTTCTCAGATGATACTCATTACGTAAACCTCATTGGCGTCAAATATATGTATGCAAGCAGAAAATGTTTAAAATGATTATTCTAATGCAACACATATGTTAATCTTGAAGTTTTTATTAAAAAGATATCGCCAAACCCTGTGAATGAGTCACTAGTTGAAATGCGATATTGATTTTTAAATGAAAGACAACAAAAATCTTATTGGCACAACTCATAGGAGTCAGGAACACTGTCTCATAGAAGTATGCCTTCGGAATGAACCTTACCTCAATTAGGTCTTTTGAGGGTTGTAATTGTCATACCCCAAATTTGTCCTACCTGTATATATCTTTCATCTGTACATCCACCCGCTAACACTATTCAAAAATAAAGTGGGTTGTCTCTGTTTCCCTTTTTCTTACTGCTTAATCCAGGTTGTTGCGGATACCAGAGGAAGGATGGATGCAGTGTGGGTTGAAGTTCAGTATTGACCAAGCAGGGGACTTAGTTTCATATTAAGGATGTGGTGCAGGTGATAAGTGGTAGAAGATTCAATTAGGGTCTCGCGCAAAATACTGAGATCTATGTGGATCCTGATTTGTTCAAGATGAGCCCAAATTGTTGATTTAATGCTTAAATTCAAATGGTCAGGTTCAACTTCATTCAAACTCTAAAACTCATGGCAAAATTTCTAATTTAATGGCATCGATTTACGTCGAGCTTCAGGTCCATTCCAAGTTTGATGTCCAAAATTCAAGTCTATTTCAAGATTTAAGTTACAACTTAATTTGGAAATAAGTTTGAAGTTTTATTAAGAATTTATTTTCAAATTATACAAGTGAGATCCAAGATTTTTTTTTAATACACAAGAGGTGTAAAGATCAAAGGCCCAATTACACGATTTACAAAAGAAAGTCCAGCTTCCATAATTGAAGAAGTCCATGTCTTTGCATTCAATTACAATTTCACAAAGAAGAATGGAATAAAAGAGAAAGGGGTTATCCTTGGGAGGCTTTATGCACACATGCTGGCTACATATTTATTATAGAAAATTCAAGAAAACTATCTTGTTACATAATAAAAGCCTGTTGTACGAAGGAAAAGTTGTTTTCTAACACACGCGTTTTGCACCCATGTGCATCAGTGCTGCTCCCCAAACCAGGACCCACCATGAGGAACATGTTGTGTGGAGGACATCAATTTCGTACCCCAACGCACCACAGGGCAGGATATCAACCCTGCAATTGGGAAGAATCCCCACTACCTGTACCATTTGCAAAAAAAAACACGTCAATAATCCTGCGCACACGACCCAACGCCACTACCTGCAATAACAGAGCCACACCATATTAATTCTCCATAGGATACAGGATGTGTTACGACCCAACTCATACCAAATAACAAAGCCATCAACAAAATTTGTCGTAAAATTTAACCTGTACGAATTTGCAACGGGCCGTTGCGCGCACTAGCTCACAAACCTCGACACAGCCAAAACAGAAATCAATTCGTACACTTCCCAGCTCCTCATTCTCGTACGGAGTTTAATTCTACAAGGCACCACCAAAACACAACAACCATTAACAATGTACAGACCATACGTTGCTACCAAGGAATTACGTGCTGCCATTACTTGTATGAACCAAATACCTGACTCGAGAAAACTCTTTCTAAAATGTCTAAAATGGAACTTTATCTGCTAAATTCCAGCCACATCAGTGCATATTACCACTTCACATCAACAGAGGTTCCAAAATGGTGGGATTTTCACTAAGGCTCATGCGACACGGTATCACAAACAAGACACACCACCTCTCCACTCGTCAGGATCAAGTTTTTTTTGTGAGTCGCCCATAAATAAACCCATCAGCTGCTGCAATTTCACGAAAAGCAAGTCATAATTCAAGTCATATATTAGTGCAAGAAAACAAATGATAAGCAAGCAAACAAGACTCAGCCGTACAGCGCATTCATCACAACACCGTTTTGGCCTTTTCTTCGTATACCATGGTACAACCTTTAACCAAACCACCTGCAAAGAAAAAAGACAGTGGCAACAACTTTTTCAGCAGCCAAAAAAAGATCCATACAACAAAACATCACGTCTCACCTTTTCACCCAAGGCACTCTGCATCAACTCCACCCATTACAAACATACGCAGCCACATCCATGATTCCATATAGCTGCTAACAAAAGAAAAAAACAAGACACAATGAAGTGCCGCTATTATCGGAATCCTAGCAGATTTCTTTTGATAAAACAACCTTTCACAATTCATACCCACAGGAGATCACTTCCTGCAAAATGAAAAGAAGCAAACCAGAACCGCAAGTGACGAGCTCCAAGCCTCAAGCAAGCCTCTCCTTACCTTTCACATACCAGATTCAAAATACAGAAACCGTCCTACATATTGCAAGTCATTCCCAGCTACCCCATGACAAGGAGCGACTGCTATCGCACAAACCATCTGGTAGGCCACTTCAATTTCCCTACGTACAAAATGACAAAAAAAAATAAGGAGAAAGTTATCAATTCCTATTTACAAAACAACTTGTACTACCGTAAAAAACTGCGACTACCGACGTACCTGCAGCACAAACAACCCTATCAGCTGCCATACCCCACTAGACCGGGCACATCAGTAATGCAGAAAGTTGCGAGAGTCCACAGCAGGTCCGCGACGCATTCACCAAGACGAGCCATTCCCTTCTATGAGCTATCACCTCACCATTTTTAGTGTACCAGCTAATCCTGCACGAATCAAGACATTTAACCTTGCAAGCCATATTCATGAATATTAAATTTCTCAACTTTTAAAATGAAAATTCAAAATATGAAAAAGGTACAGGGGACCACTTGGATACAGGGGATACCTTCAATAAAAAAGTGGCTGCTCAATTCATTTGGACCTCGCAGCAAAAGCAACCACAATCATTTACATCCAGCCATGACCTGCAGAAGGACAGTCCATAGTGTGTTAGTCCATCACAGCCACCTCTAAATAACCAAAAAAAAACCACGTACAAAGGGAACACCCACTCGCACAAAAGCCAGTACCTGTGTATCGTACCACCAACCTTTGACAACAGAATAGTGAACCGTGAATGATGCATCCATCACCATAGAAAAGGACAGTATTGGCCCCAACAGAATTCTGCAGCTCACTACCTCCAAATGTTCAATCAGAATTCCTAAACTAACCTCTAACAAAATTTGGATTCATTTCCTATTCTACCCTCTCACTTTTTCTCCATATGTGGTGATTCAATACACAACTTAAAAGGGGCTCAACCTTTAAGTAAAAGGGGGGAATCTTTTCTTTTGGTAGAGACCGCAAAAGCCACCTTTTTCATCATGTATTATGAACCATCATCTTCTTCAACATCTAAACACCAACAAGATTCCTCCCATTTCACCTCCAACTAAACCCCAACCCTTCTTCTTCAATAAACCATCACTGAAACCTTCATAACATAACTTTCAACCGCGAAACATATAAACTTCTCTTAACAAAAAAAAAACAGAAAATCATATCTCCAAACCCTCCGTTCACTACAACTCAACCCAAAAACTTCTTCTCTAACATCAACGAACTCAAAACCTCTGAACCTCCATTGAAGCTTACCCTCAAGCTTTACAACCAAAATCCATCTGTTTTTCTCCACAACCTTCAACAACTCCATCTCTAATCCCTTCAACAAAACCCACAAATCCTCCATCAAACCCTCAACAACAACCGAAATCCCCTTCACACCTCTATTTCTGCAAAATTCGTCTCCTCCCCAAATCTTCAAACCCAAACCCGTCTTCATATCCTCGTTGTAAACCCAGAAAGTCAACCCATTTCTTCAATCTTCAACACTCAAACCCCAAGGTGATTTGGAACCCAATCGAGACCATAAACAATCTTCATAAAAAAAAACATAAGCGTCTTCAGAAACGGAACTGTTTTGAAAAAAAACAAAGGAAGGAGTTGAGTTGAGATAAACCCGATTTTGACCCAAATCGGAAGAAACAGAAGCGAGAGATGGGGATGTAGAGAGATCACGAGCAAAACCGTACCCGGATGACGAATGAGGAAGATCAAAGAGACCGTGAAGTTGAAGTTGTGCATTGTGGAAGGTTCGGAGCTACATGACGTGATTTGTTTTGAATCTATAACTGAGTTCGATCGTTAGGTCTGGTTGCAAATATCATGTTCTTTCTTTTTACACATGCGGATCTGTTTTTTTTTTTTTTGGATAGTCCACGACTTATGTTTTTTTACTATGTTAACTTCTTAAAACTTGATGGGCCTAAAGCCCGCATGAGTCACAAACCCTTTCCTATCCACACTCTTTTATTTCAGTTCAAACCCTTCATCGTTTTTTGGTTTGTTTTGTTTTAATGAGAGTTTTCTTAATGTTTTTGTTAAAACACTTAGCTAATCATTTTGTAATCTCATTTGATTAAGTGTTATTAGAGTTTTTTTTTTTTGCTTTATTACCCTTTAATTTCTTTTTTTTTTGGGTCGATAACGAGACCTCCAAGTTATAGTTTGTCAAATTATTGACAAATAATAACAAACCCGAGACCAATTTTTTTCAAAACTTTCATTTTCGTTTTTATCCACTTTTTTTTATTCTTTAGTCAATGATGACTTTAATGATTATTATCGGTCAAATTATTGATAGATGATAATTCAGTCAAGACTATGTCATTTTCGCTTCAAATCATTTTTTAAACATTTTCTCGAAAAAACTCCAAAGGAAGGAGATTCTTGAAATCTAGCATTTCTTGGATCTTCGAGTGAATAATTCTCGAGGCACGCTCTTGAGTTGTTATTCATTCAATCTTTTGATTTTCTCAAACACATTCTCAACATCTTTTTTTGATCAAAACTCCGAAAGAAGAAGGTACTTGGAATCTAGCATTCCTTGTGTCTTCGAGTGAATAATTCTCGAGGCACGCCTTTGAGTTATTATTCACTCAACCTTTTGACTTTTCCAAACTCAATCATTTTCCAACGTTCTCCTAAGTCAAATGCTCGTGCGCATTCGCAACCATCGACATTTCGCACACACTTCACAATTCCTCGTGGTTTCGATATTAGGGGCACCCTCAGGGACTAATATCGTTTCACACAATCTTAACCCTTGACACGTCGTCAAGTCGGTTTCATTTTCAAACAAATCCTCGACACGTTGTCGAGCCGTTTCCAAACCAACTTCCTTTGGCCTCGCATGCCATTTTTCGATTCGATCTTTTCACAAACATTTTTAAAACTTACGAAAGAGGGATATTCTCAGAATCTAGCATTTTTTGAATATTCGAATGAGTAACTCTCGAGGTGCGCCCTTGAGTTGTTATTAGTTCATTCTTTCGATTTCAAAACATCCAACTCTTTATCTTCAACTTATTCAGTCAATTCCCGAAAGAACTGAGTTCTGGGAATCTCGCATTCCTTGAATTCTTGAGTGACAAGCTCTTGAGATGCGCTCTTGGGTTGCTTGTCAGCCACTCTTTCGCCTTTTTCTCAAACTTAACTTTAACCCATTCAACTTCATCTTTTCGTGGTTGTTACCACGAACTACGGACGCTCTGATTCTTTATTCATTCTTGAATATAAGATATGTAGGCACAAGATTGCAATGATCTTGGCGAGCACACTTCTATCCATCTTCTATTTTCCCTCATCCTTTCCCGTAGTCGAACTACGACGCTCTGATTTCTCATTCTCGTTCGAATGAGCATACGTAGGCACAAGGGCCCCAATCCTTGGCGAGCACCCTATCCTCTAACCACCCATCTCTCCTTTGCGTCTTTAACCTTTTAACCTACCAATCCCACCTTTAACAACGAGAAGAAAACAAGTAAACCTAAAAAACACCCCCCACATTTACCTTAAGAGGTTCCCGTCGAGTACGACGGACGTGAGGGGTGCTAATACCTTCCCCTCACGTAACCGACTCCCGAACCCGGAACTTGGTTGCGACAGCCCTGTTCCTATCCTTTCGTTTTTAAGAGGTTTTCTCGATATTTTCCTCTCCCGTTTATTCGGGAAAAATAAAGTTCGGTGGCGACTCTGTCGAACCGCATTTCCGCGCCTTTCGCACGAGGGTCGTTTCTCCGAAATGTCTCCGTGATTTTTTGAGGTGCGACAGTAATATGGCCTGGTTCACGGTTTGAGAAAGAAAGGATATAAGGCTCAACATTTTGTTTTAATCCACCCATTCTCCTTGATGTTCTCCAGTCCTACGTTCAACTAATTCTACACAGGCGTTCACCTTTCAAAAGGTTATTAAATGGTTAAGGAACCCACAAGGTTATTAGGAGTGTTAGTCACCCTTTTTGTCTTTAGTCTCTGTAGTCACACGACTTGCACTTGCTCGAAGAAATTTCTTTTGTAATCCTTTTTGTTTTTCACATTTTTTCATTCTTTTGTTCGTTTTTTTCTCTAAATTTTGTCTGGACTAAATTTTATTGATTTTGAAGTCCAGCGGGATGCCCTAACGTTTGCCTAAGTCCTTTGTTTTTCAAGGTATTTACTTAGCAGGCTTTTTTTTATTCTTTTTTTTGAACAAATCATGTGACACTCGTTTGTCTGAAGAGTTATGACTACCTCGTTCCTTGGTTGATGAGGAATAACTATTGTGGTTTCACTTCCTTGACCTCTTGATACGTGAGGAATAACATGTGATGGATCCTTAGAGGCACATTCCTTTTGAAATTTGAACGCCTGGTCAAACTAACTGACGACTACCCTGCCTCTGGATTAGATGCAAAGGTTTTTCGTATGAAATGAAACTCCTACTTCTAAGCTCAACGGGATTGATGAGGGTATATCTCCCTTATATCTCCGGTGTTTGGGAATTTGAAACAATGAATGTACATATCAGCCAGGTTTTATTCCAAAAGCATACGACCAAAAAGTTTGCATTTTTACCTCATCATCCTTCTTCAAAGAGTTTAAGCAGGAAAGTTGATATTGCAGTGCGTAAAAATATATTTATGAGTGAACACGAATGGATTAGTTCAAAGAAAACATACTCATTGCATTAAGATTATCATTCGAAAATAAACAAGTTTTACATGCAAACAATGTTTTAACAAACAATGAAAAGTACAAATGAAAATGCAGTAAATAAAGCTCCAGATTGCGATTGTTGAGGAGGCTTGACTCCGTTTGGACTTATTGCTTTTGACGATGTCTTTGCAATATGATTCCTCACTTGGGAGACTTCAATTGATGTGTAGACCATTTGTTGTAATTGTGATAACCCTTGAATAAATCAGATCTTGCACCTGATGCTTTAGAGCTTTGCAATCTTTGATTGAATAACCAGATGCCCCTGAATGGAACGCACATCTTGCAGTTGCATCTTAACCTGGTGACAGTGGGGTAGGAGCATCGGAACTCCTTAATTGAATCAACTGATGCTTGAGAAGCTCAGGCAATAACTATGCGTACAACATGTGTATGGCATCAAGCTTCCTTTCAAGCTTCTTTGGCTTTTGTCGTTTCTTCTGGGGATGGTTTTGACTTAGACACCCAACCTGTCCAGGCACTTTCTTCTTTAGACCTGGTCGAGGAACATGAAACAGTTGTGGACATGGAGACTTTGGAACCCAAGATGGTGGAATAGGCCCCTGTCCTGAGGTTGACCCTAGAGGAAGGAGAGTAGCATCCCTCTTTTTTGCCATAGCTGGAGTATGATCACCATGTGTGAACTCGATTGCCTTTGAATCAATGAGCTCTTGGACCTTGTATTTGAACCTCGTAAAACCTTCGGTGTTGTAACCAAGTGCCCAGAATGGAAATCGCAACTAGCATTGATATTATACCTCGGAGGAAGCTTTCTGGGAGGAGGTCCCAAAGTAATGAGCTCAATCAGCTGAAGCTTGAGCAGGTATTAGGGTAACTGTGCATACGACATCAGAATTGGATCAAACTTCTTTGCAGGCTTCCTTGGCCTTGATTCATACCTTCTGCCCCTAGGATTCTCTTGGGAATTAGGAAACGGATGTTGACGGGAAGGTTCTGAAACCTCAGGCTACAGATGAGATTCACTAGGTAGCTCATGATTTGGGAGAGATCCTACATTAGAGGGAGGAGTAACCACTTCTGTTGCAGCTTCAGGCATAAAATTGTCTTCTTTTCTCAATACCGATCTCAATATTTGCATAACCAAACTAAGCTGAGTCTTCATTTGATGGACTTCCTCCCTCAACAGTTTTTAACCCTGGGACAAGGTCTGTATGTCCACCATGAACTGCCCCATCTGGCTTCTGACTTCCATCAATTCTGCTTGCATCTGCTCCATGATCAAGTTCTAGCTTCTTTGAGTAGGATACCACTAAGAAAAGTCAAGTCTGCAATTCTGGAAAAAAAACCAGATCAAGATGAAAATGACCAGCCTCGAACACCTGTTATGCACATGATTATGAAAATGCAATGCAAATGCCATGTTTGATCATTTCCAGGGGTAATCTACACCTTGATTCTAGTTTTAACAGCAAAAAACACAAGAGATGGATAGAACATTGGAAAACATAATTATATAATAGCAGAGAACTCAGAAGAAAATCGGATAAACCTCCATTGTCTCGAAGATTGGCTTTTACAACAAATGTGCTCAAATAAAGAGCATCGACAATAGCTTCAGGAGCGGGAACTTCCATAGATTCATGATAGGGTACCTAATTCCTGACTAGGATATCCAATATAAGCAGGAATTCCTCCAAAGTAATGGCTAACTGATAATCTCTAAAACGTGAGGCACCCCAGAGAAGGATCATAGAATTGTGGTAATGTATGGATAACTATCCATTCATATTCCACGATGGTATGAAAGACTCAAAATTAATTTTTTGTAGATGATGGTACCGTTCCTACCAGTATCCATCTTTACAGATCGTCAATAACTAGAATCAAGGATAAGATACAAACCCCATAAATAAATAGACATGAATGTTAGGATGCATCCAGGATGCGATGCAAATGCAAAGACACGGGATCAAGGTTGCCACATATTCTAAATAACTGTTATACGTCTGATGGAATAAGTTCAACACTCTACTTAGACGAGAATACCAGAATACCAGAATGCCATACTACCAGAATTCCAGAATACCATAATACCAGGTTCAAAAGTCCATAAGAAAATTTGAAGACCGACTGGGTTGAAGGTCAAGGTTTCCTATAAAAACCCATCCCTTCTCACGTTCGAATTTTAGTCTTGGATGACATCCTAGCAGGTCCTCAGTATCACGGGCTCTCAGGTCGAGAAACGATGATACATTCACCATTTCTAGTTTGGCATCATCATCGATCAAGGAGGCCTCAACTGATTTCCCATGAACAGTCTCTAGAGTCATAAGCTCTTATCAGACCACCCTAGTTACTACATAAACATGCAGTTCAGAGTATCCTCAAGGAAACCTCGTCTGAATGTGAACTCAAGCCAACAATATGTGTCAAACGTCATGCAAGTCAACAAGAGCCCATTCTAATCCTATGTGTGCACTCAAGCCTGGGTACTGGGCTCATCTCTCGTAGAACCAACCCCCCAACAGTGTGACAACAAGAGAATAATATGATGGTAATAAGCAAATAAATGCAATAAAATGTAATAAAAGAAGTAAATGAAGGAAAAAAAATACCCAATGAAAAAGAAATAGACAAGCGCTAGGATTGACTCTCATAGGGAACCAACATCCCCAGAAAAGCCACCGGCTGTCGCAACGCAAAAAATAACCGGTGGAAAAACAGAGTCACCACCGAACGTTATTTATCCTAACGGGGGAAAGGAAACGATCAAAGAAACCTCAAAAGGGAGAAGACATGGTCTCGCAACCAAATCCTGGATTCGGGAGTGGATTACGCGAGAGGAAGGTATGAGCACCCCCTCGTGTCTGTTGTACTTAATAGGATCCACGCTTATTGTCTAATCAAAGGGTGTGTTTAACTAAAGCTCTACTTGCTAGTGAAAACTAAACAAAAGGTGATTCGATAGGACATCGCTATCATATGGCAACGTATTCCCTTGTGTAATGGGAAAGTTAGAGTCAACATAGTTTGGAGGGCTACGGGTGAATGGGGGATTATGCACGCCAAGACTTAACCGTCTTGTGCTTACGTATATTCATTCAGACGAGAATGAGGAAGTCAGAGCAGTCGTAGTTCGACCTACCATAGTTGGTTGGTGTCTCTTATGAACGATGCCAAACTCACGTTCCAACAGTTAGGATCGATGTCTGTTTGTGGTAGAACAAAGGTAACATGCCCTTTCTAAAAAAAAGGTTTGGAAGGAAATCCCAAAGGAAAGAAATGGTTTTCATTTGTTCAAGGATTTTATAGAAGTGCTTTGATTTTGTTTGAGATGCGCATTACACTAAAGTCTATGACATAGGATCGAATACTTCGCGCTAACGATCCAAACGTCTCACATGCAAAGTACTCTAGGATGAGGTTAGAAATGCATTTGCTCATCTTTTCCTATGTGCTTAAGCCTTGTGATGCACTATGCACATCGTATTTATTAAGTAATTTGATTATTTTTTTAAGAAGATAGAAAAGGGAAAGACACAACTCAAGATCTATGGGAGATTTAGTTTTAAATATTGTCATACCAAATGGTCCTATAGTTGAGGTTAGAGAGAAATTCTATCCTAAGATTATCATACTTGACCTAAAGTTAGGATGAAGGGGAATAAGATGCATACACAATATTAACATTATACAATTAAAACGTAAATTGAAAAGAAAATTGCATGGATTAAAATCATGACGCAGATACGCGAATCAAGGTCGCATATGCAAAAACGTGAAAAGCCACCAAGAGAAATTAGATTTGATCTAAAGATAATGAAATTGAATCACTGAAAAATAATACAAATTAAAATAGGAAATTACTTCCGCATTAGCGGTCATCGCAAGTCAACAAGGTAATAAAAAATCACAAATTGCAAATCGAGACATGAATCGGGAGGAGCAAAAATTGGATCGTCACTACACTAAATCGTCGGACGCGTGTAAAATCAGGATACAATGATAAATATAGCACATTGCACATAAACCTATAAAATCTGCCCCTAACTTGCTACACTTGACGTGATCATCACAATAAGGATCAAAATTGTGCGGATCAAAATTTAACCAAAAGAAAAAGTAAAGCAAAAGGAATTGTAAAAGTGCTAAAAAAATCAACAATGTGTTGCACCCCAAAATTTGCCCTCTTTCAAGGCTTGACTCATTTCTTTATTTCTTTCAAATTCCCATGACATAAAGGAAATCCATCATGAATTCAAGATTAAAGGCAAGAATATTATAAAGAGAAGTTTTGTGACATTACAAGAATGTCATTTGTTGCAAGATTTTCAACTCTAAGTAATGTTTGGAAATTAATTTATTTCTAATACTTCATTCAAGTCTCTAGTCAAATTCATGTTATGGTAATGCCACACCAAGTCTACATTATGCTTACAAACATCCAAGAAACATGCAAGGATTAAATCAACATTGGAATGTTTTAGGACCAAGAATATACATGTTTAAATCATGGAAAAACAGTCCCATGCAAGAGGTGACAAATTTCTTCATGTCACAAGATCACATGTCACAAGACCAAAGGAATAACATGTGACAATGCTTCTACATATCAGAATTTTCAAAATGCTGTCAAGAGTTGGTGGCATTGACCAAGAGGAGCTGTCCAAACACAAACAAACAGAATGGGTGCAAGGCACAAGGTGCTGCAGCAAATAGCATAGGAAAGTAGTGCAGAAAATGCAGCATAACACCTTGCATGGAAATGGAAAGAAAGAGAGTGACATGAGAAAAGGTGGCAAGAGACATTGCCCCATGAAAAAATCTGATGTTTGGGGGGAAGAGAAAACCCTAGGAGCTGAGATAAGAGGAGGGGGCTGTAAACAAAAGGATTCATTCATTCAACATTCATTTTTCTACACACACTTGCAAAACCAGAAAATAGAGAGAGCAAACAGTACCCTAAAAAATAGAAAAATAGGAAGCTTTGCAAACCATAAAAGAGAGTGATATAGAACCAAGAGGATCATTAAGAAACAAAACCTTCCCAACATAGAGGGAAGAGGAGTGAGGTACATTCAACCAAGACCAAGGAGGACTTGCAAGAAGAATAAAAAGCTCTTGGGTATCCATTTCCTCCAACCTTTCTCTCTTTATATTTTTGCTATTTACATTCATTTCGTTTACTCTTTTATGTGTTGTTGTATTGTATGCATCCTGT
This sequence comes from Lathyrus sativus, assembly GCA_963859935.3. Classification (NCBI taxonomy): domain Eukaryota; kingdom Viridiplantae; phylum Streptophyta; class Magnoliopsida; order Fabales; family Fabaceae; genus Lathyrus; species Lathyrus sativus. The sequence continues at coordinate 496,354,658 of OZ012738.1, forward strand.
AAGGTCCTAAGGGACCAAGGAACCTTTTGAAGGAACCACAAAAAGAAGCAAAAAACATAGAAAAAGTTAGGTTTTTCACTCTGGTAGCCTGACACGGGCCGTGTCCCACAACACGGCTACCCGTGTCGCCCAACACGGGCCGTGTCAAACAACACGGCCACCCGTGTTGCACCTCTGTTTGAGGTTTCCAACGACCAAAAAACCCCAGGCTTCACAACACGGGCCATGTCACACAACACGGCCACCCGTGTTGCACCCCTGTCATGCCCTAAAAACTCACATTGTAGGTACCCTATGACACGGGCCGTGTCATACAACACGGCCACCCGTGTTACCCCACTGTTTTCCACTTATTTTTGTTATTTTTTATTGCATGTCTCGTTTTCCACTTCGTGCCGTTTTTATTGCATGTCTCATTTTTTTTAGCCGACTAATTCCATATGTTGTATGATTTTAGTAGAAATGTTGCTATTGTCCTTGGTGACTTTTGATTCCAAAAACCATTTTCAAAAGCAAACTCTCGATTTTATCGAGCCATTTTTAACCCTTGTAAGTCGGCCTCCTTGTGCGTCCGCCATCGACCTTGCTCGCTTCACCTCAAACCTTTTTAAACAATTAAATCCTTGACCCAACGTCAAGCGGATTTTCTCAAACGATTGTTAAGCCAATTCACCATATTTAATAAAAGGGTAAAGTTCTCTTTGTATTGAACTAAAGAGAAGGGATTGAGTGTAGACTTCTTCCTTTCTGAGTGTCGAGATGCTCACTGTAGTGTGGGTGGTTTTGATACTTGTCTTTCAATACGAAGACGTTTTCATCCACACATTTTTCTCCTAAAAAAACCCTCGGCCCCATACCAAGTGCATTTTCAAAACACTTACAATAAATAAATCGATTATCTTGGTATTGAACTAAAGAGAGAGGATTGAGTGTAGACTTATTCCTCTCCGAGTGTTGGGATATTCACTGTAGTGTGGGTGGTCTCGATACTCGTCTTTCAATACGAAGACGTGACTTTATCTGCCACCTATCTTCCCACAAATTCCTCCCGCAACCTTTGTCACCTAAAAACCTCGGTCCCGTACCGAGCGCATTTTTAAACTTCCTTTCGTAACAAAAACTTGAATGGTTGTGGAGTGGTTAGGCGTAGGCCTTCTCCTATCCCGAGTGCTGACATTTACCGTAGGGTTCTCTGTCGCAAAAGCACTTACCATTCAAAACCAAAAACACTTTAAAAAGAGAATGAAGTTCTCCTTGTATTGAACTAAAGAGAGAGGATTAAGTGTAGACTTCTTCCTCTCCGAGTGTCGAGACGCTCACTGTAGTGTGTGTGGTTTTGATACTCGTCTTTTAATACGAAGACGCTATGTTCGCCACACCCTTTCATAACAAAAAATTTGAGATAAAGAATTGGGTACTACCCGTAGGGGTTACTATCCGAGGACCTATCCCGCTCCTAAAAAATAATTCAACAAATCAAATGTGACATCTTGCCTCGCATGGTGAAAACTTATCTTTCGAAAAGGATATGATACGTCCGTTCTACCGCAAACAGGTAATACTTAAGTCTCCAACGAGCGAGCAGTAATACACCTAAATGCTAGAATGCGTACGATAGCATCATCCATAAAAACATCAACAAATCGTAGCCCGAACTACGACTGCTCTGATTCTTTACTTTTTCAAGTAAAGATACGTAGGCACAAGGGCCACAATCCTTGCCGAGCACATTCCCCCTTATATCTGTAGTTCCCCGAACTACGTCGACTCTGATTTTCTCATATCCGTTGAGAATACGTAGGCCTAAGACCGCGAAGTCCTACCGAGTCCGTTCTTTCCCTTCTTCCTCGCGTTACCTTTCTTTCCCCGTTTCTAAACCCTTTTCTGTATCTTTTGGAACACTCTTCATAGTAAAAGTTAAGCAAATAAATCGCACACGACAAACAAATGGTTCCCATCGAGTACGATGGATGCGAGGGGTGCTAATACCTTCCCCTCGCATAACCGGCTTTCGAACCCGTTCTTGGTTGCGAGACCATCTTATGCTTCCTTTTCTTAAGGTTTTCTCGATATTTTCCTTTCCCCTCGTGGGATAAATAAAGTTCGGTGGCGACTCTTCTGTCCTTTTCCTTTTCGCCTTCCCCGTCGTTGCGCGTATTTTTCGAGTAGAGACACAATGTTGCTAACACAAAAATGCGGTCATCGCAACCGGATCAAACAAACACAAATGTCATGCATTATACACATCAATATGCGACCAGCATATCGACATGAGTCGATCCGAACAATAAATCAAAACACACACACACACACACACACACACACACACACACACACACACACACACACACACACACACATATATATATATATATATATATATATATATATATTCCAAGTTAACATTTGATGAAAAGCCTAAGCATCTACCGGTGAGAAAGAAAAATTAAACAGATTCTTACATTGCGGTACGTTGATCTACCGGTGAAAAGAAAAAAAAAATTAAAAGTTTTTATCTAGCACGTATTGTATGTTCTCTTTCAAATTTTTTTAGTGATGATCAAATGAAATCGGAGCAGTTTTTTTCCGTTCGTCCCTTTGTCTTCCTCCTTAATGGTTGGCGAATGATAATATATATAGTTAAGCATTCTAAATGTCAATAATACCCCTAAGATTTATTTTAAAGCCCAAATTAAATAATTAGTTAAGTCAAAAATAAAATAAACATTTAAAAATAAAATTAAAATTAAAACACTAGTTATCCTATTTATTTATTCTAAGTATTTTGACAAAAATGTAAAAATAACCGGAACTCAAATAAATAAAAGCCGGACGCCCAAGTGCTCGAAAAAAATAAATCGAGTATACTAAAATGATCAACGCAAAATATACGACTCGGAAAAATACTGCGTTTGGTCAAATTTTAAAATAAATTTTGACCTGTTAAAACGCTCAAACTGATCAAAATGCGACGAAAAATGGTTGAAAAATTAAAACGAACACATCTGGTTAAACTACGCGAAACATTGACCAATATAATTGACGTCTGCAAGCTCGATTTTAAAATTTTCTGTCCCCCGATTTTACGCACCGTTGAGATTCAGTTTGACCACTCTATCTATAAATTTGAGAAATTATTTCGGTGACATTTTAGGCACTATGTGAGATAAAATACGTGTCATGCAAAGTAAAAATAAAGTCGGATGAATGAAAAAATTAAAAATTAAAATGCCCGAACAAAATCATCACTGAATAATAACACTTGACTTGAAACCAAAATTTCTGTCCTTGAGTGCACACTGATCCTCTTGAGAAATCATGATGAAGATGACCTTGATATCTGATGAGCCTCGGTATCAAAGATAATCATGACGTTTTGAACTAAGTCTTTATCTCAACTCGATGGCAATAGCCAAATAAATCACCTCTGAATTGGGAAAACTCAAATCATAGGAAAATTCCTTGATCTCATTTCTTTATGAGCTCAATGCAAATGAATGCAAGGTTATGCCCTAATCGAAAATGCACATGAATGTAAGACACGAGGCAGTTATGGTTAGAAAGAAGAGAGGAAAAATTTTGGGGTTCAACACCAACGTATATTAGTTCCAATATTAACCCTCAACTCAAAGTCAAAGTGATCCAATTGCTAAAGGAGTTCAAAGACTGCTTTGCATGGGATTATAACGAGATGCCTGGTTTGGAAAGAGAGCTGGTCGAATTAAAATTACCAATCAAGCCTGGGAAAAACCCCATCAAGCAGAATCCAAGGTGGTTTGCACATGAGATTCTCTCGAAATTTAAAGAGGAGGTCGAAAGACTTCTGCGCTGCAAATTCATCTGTACGACCAGGGATATCGAATGACTTTCAAATATTGTGCCAGTTATTAAGAAAAATGGTACTTTGAGGGTTTGCATAGATTTTAGAGATTTAAATGATGCAACCCTAAAGGATGAGTATTTGATGCCTGTGGCAGAAATGATAATTGATTCTTCCGCGGGACACGAATACCTTAGTATGCTCGAAGAATATTTAGGATATAATCAGATATTCATTGTTGAAGAGGATGTTCCAAAAATAGTGTTTCAATGTCCTAGAGCATTAGGAACTTATGAATGGGTGGTAATACCCTTCGCCTTAAAAAATGTTGGGGCAACATACCAAAGGGAAATGAATTCAATTTTTCATGATTTCATTGAGACTTTTATGCAGATTTATATTGATGATATTGTAGTAAAGTCAATTTTTGGGAAAGGTCATATAGACCATCTTCGACAATCCTTTGAAAGGATGAGGATACACAGTTTGAAAATGATTCCTCTCAAATGTGCTTTCTGTGTGCAGGCGAGGGATTTCTTAAGCTTTATGGTCCACAAAAAGGGAATCAAAATAAACTAGAACAAGACCAAGGCCATAATGCAGGCGAAAGCGCCATCAAAAAAGAAGGAGTTGCAGTCATTGCTAGGAAAGATTAACTTCTTGAGAAGGTTTATCTCAACCCTTAGCGGAAAAACTCAAGCCTTCTCACCTCAGCTTCGACTCAAGAAAGAAGGATTCGAATGGGGGCAAGCTCAACAAGAGGCTTTCTAAAAAAACAAGGAGTACTTGAGCCACCCTCAAATTCTAATTCCACCTTATAGAAATAGGAGTATGAGGTTGTATACATCTGCGTCGGATAATACTTTAGGGAGCATGTTAGCTCAAGAAGATGGAGATGATGTCGAAAGATCCATTTACTATCTTAGTAGGGTCTTGAACAATGCAGAAACTAGGTATAGTACAGTCAAAAAACTATGCATGTGTTTATATTTCTCATGTGTAAAACTTAAGCATTATATAAAGCCAGTTGATGTTTTTGTTTCCTCACATTATGATATTATAAAACATATGTTGTCAAAACCAATTTTGCATAGTCGAATTGACAAATGGGCATTAGCTTTAACTAAAAGTTCTTTAACTTATATGCCTTTAAAAGCTATTAAGGGACAAGTAGTGGCAGACTTTATAATCGACCACTCTATAAATGAGGAATCTACAAATTACCTTGATTATTTCTCCCAACAAAATTCCAACAAAATTCAAGTACAAAGTCAAAGGTCTCTGTTCGAATAATAAAGCTGAATATGAGGCTCTTATAGCAGGACTTGAAATATTGTTGGAATTGGGGGCAACTAGAGTAGAAGTAATGGGCGACTCAGAGTTGGTCATAAAACAGATCATAAAGGAGTACAAATGTGTGAGGGAAAATCTCAGCATGTACTTTGTGATAGCTAATCAACTCTTAAAAATATTTGAGTTGGTTAGCATTGGACACATTACTCGAATGGAGAATCAAGTAGCGAATGATTTGACTCAGATTGCCTCTGGATATAAGATTTCAAAAGAAAAGTTGCAAGAAGCAATTGAAGTTAGAGGGAGAGTGGTGTCGACCAGACTATCCTCGTCAAATCTTGAAACAATAAAGCTAGGGTATCTTGATAAAGAGAACTTTGAGATACTAGCAATAGACAGCTTGACAGACAAAGATTGGAGAAAACCAATAGTGGAATATTTACAAAATCCAACGACATCTACTGAAAGAAAGATCAAGTATCGAGCTTTAAGTTACGTTCTTTTGGGAAATGAATGATTTAAAAAGACTCCCGAGGGAGTTTTGCTTAAAAGTATTAGTGAATCAGAGGCGTATATAGCCCTATCTAGTATCCATAGTGGGGCATGTGGGGCACATCAGGTGGGCCATAAGATGAAGTAGTTGTTATTTCGACAAGGAATGTATTGGCCCACCATGTTGAAAGATTGTATTGAGTTTGCCAAAGGGTGTTAAGAATGCCAAGTGCATGCAGGCATACAACACGTTCCTACGAGCGAATTGCATTATATAGCCAAACCCTAGCCATTCAGAGGTTGGGTTTTAGATTTTGTTAGAGAAATTCGACCGGCATCATCTAAAAGCCAAAGGTACATCTTGGTTGATATTGATTATTTTACAAAATGGATTAAGTTGTACCACTGGTGACTGTTGACCAAGAGGATGTGATCGAATTCATCAAGAAGTAGATCATTTATAGGTTTGGAATTCCAGAAACTATTACAACAGATCAAGGATCGATGTTCATTGGTCAAAAGATGCAAGAATTTGCTAAGGAAATGGGTTTCAAACTATTAACATCTACATCCTATTATGCCCAAGCTAATGGCCAAGTCGAGGTAGCAAATAAGGTGGTCATTAGTTTGATTAAGAAATATGTGGGGAAGAAGCCAATTAATTGGCACAAGACTTTAGACCAAGTCCTTTGGGCATGTCGAACATCCCTTAAAGAGACCACTAATACGACTCCATTTCGATTGACATTTGGTCATGATGCTATCTTACCGGTGGAAATCTATTTACAATCAACAAGAATTCAAAGGCATCACGAAATTCCATCAGTAACATATTGGAATATGATATTTGACGAATTAGTTGATTTAGATGAAGAGAGACTCAGTGCTTTGGAATTATTAAAAAGACAGAAAAAGAGAGTAGAAACGTTTTATAACAAGAAAGTTAAAGTTAAAATTTTCTTTCCTGAAGACTTGGTTTGGAAAGTAATCCTTCCCATGTATCAAAAAGATAGGACCCTAGGAAAATGTTCTTCTATGTGGAAAGGTCCTTTTCAAATAATTCAAGTATTCTCTAACGGCGCATATGAGATAGAAGAGCTAAGCAAAGATAAGAGGATCTTGAGAGTGAATGGGAAGTATTTGAAGAAATACAAGCCTGTACTCCAAGAGATAAAAATAGAAAATGAGTAATGACATATGAAGTAGTCGAAGCCAACATGGTAAATACAATCTTTCCAAAAATGGCTAAATCCGTTACATCAAAAGAACGACACGAGGCTCAAAATTATTACATGATAAATCTAGAGTTATGATAAATAAAAAAGAGGACCAGGACTAAAAGGGAAGACTAGCCTTCATCTTAAGATACTTCGCCCTCAGAAGCTCTAACCACTTGTCACAGGCAGATTTGGTCGACCTCAGTGTCTCTAACTTGCTTTCCAATTTTTTGGCTTTGTCAATATATTTCAACCTAACATAAAGCTCTTCAGTGACCTTAGAATTGTCGAATTTTAGAAGCTCAACATTTCGTTTCTTGGCCTTAGAGATTTTGATTCGTAGCATTCTTATCTGTTCCTCCCAAGAGGCAATATCTCGATTATTACCTTCAATCTCAGCTTTATTTTATTCCTGAGCTTTCTCTAAATCTTCCAATCAGTTAGTTGACTCAGAGGCGAAGTCCCACACAGCTACTGCAGAACCATCCTTACTCTCAATATATTTCAAAACTTGCGCTAGTTGTTGAAGATTAGCACTAGCCTGCTCGACCAATGCACCCAATTCCAAGATGATGTTCACAACTTCGGGAGAAGCGGTCAGGATATCAAAATTTTTAAGGAGACCATTTGCAGCAACCATAAAAGTGGAGTCGGATTCCAGAAGACGAAACATGTCACCTTTAAAAATATTGTCTTTAATTTTCGAGAGTATCTCATTTGCAGAATTATTTGAGGATTGGCCATCTGAAACGAGGAAGAACTAAGACTCCTCTCATATGAACTCCCACTAGAACTAATCAGGGTCTTCAGATATTCACGAGGATTTTTTTTAAAGCAACTATTTCTTCTATAGAAAAGGATGCAATAGTTCTAGTCGAATCTTTTATATTCGCCGGAGTAGGGTCAGCGGTTGTTTGATTGGTTGAGCCATCTCAAGTTTCTTGAGTCTTTTCTTCATCTCCACTTTCGTCTTCCTCAACACTGCCTTCTTCGTCTTAAAATTCTGCAATAGGGGGGCATGGAATAATTTTGGAACAAGGAGCAATCCTCCACCTCTTCCATATTGTCATCTTGATGTTGCAGGATGGCATTTGGGTTTTCGATTCTTGGAGAGCCATCCTCAATTTTTTCTTCGACGCGGATTTCAGTACGCTCCACCTCCATATCATCCTTGGCTGTTTCAGCCTGCGCTTCTTTCTCTAAGCCACGTTCGCGCTCAGACTCACTAGTATGGGAATTTTGAGTTGTGGTTTTAGGCGACAAAGTTTCGCGTTGTTCCTCGACCGTCTGATTGATCTCACTCATAGAGTTTTTCTCAGAATCTCTGGAAGAGGTAGGATAATATGTGGGTTCTCCCTCGCTATTGAAGATTGTAGTATTGGTTAACTTAGTGGCTGGTTGGGTAGACATACCTGCATCATCCTGAAAAGGAGTAGTCGATGAATATAAAAAAATGAAGCAAACCAAAGTTTAAGAGGTAAAGTGTGTTACTTTGGGAACATCAGCCCCAGGGATGGAATTGTTGCTTTCGGGCTGATCTGCAGCTTTCTTCGACAAAGCCTCAGGAGTTGGCTCCAGTATTATAAAGGCAGTAGGTCTTGTGGTCGAGACCTTCATACGTTTTTCTGTGGTTGGGCCAGAGCTTCAGCCATTTTGAGTTGTCTTCTTCTCTTTATGAGGGGTTGCTCAGCAGTTAGGGACAGATCTTCGTCGTCCGACTCAATTGTCAGGACTTCAATTTCCTTGGATTTCATTTTTTGGGGAGTTTGCGGTGGTTTTTGAGCACCTTGAAAAAGAAATGTTAGAAATATAATGGAGCATATAAAAAGCGACAAAATCAATAAGGGAGATAAAATACTTTTGTTGTTGTTGATGTCTTACTTTTTCCTTCTTCCTTCACTTTGATTAGCTTCTTGACCATTGGCCTCTTCGGTGGAATTTTCGCGGCTAAAGTAAAACAGGAATAATTATTACAAGTAAAAGAGAATGGGTAATAGAAAATGTTTAGTCGAAATCTTCATATATTTCAGACTCAATACGAACATCTTCAATCCCAATATGAAGATGACCTTTGAAACTGTCTAATGTATGCTTAGTCGCAACCGCCCGCTGAGCACGCTTTTATGGTTCTTATCGAAGGATTTTTATAAAATCCCCACAGACAAACCGGTATGGGAATGGCTAAAAGCCACCTCAAAGTCAGCATTGGATAGTCGAGAGAATTTAGGAGGATACATGTTAAAAGCCGTTTTGTATCGTTTCTTGGGAGGAACGTACAGAGGGATCTTTAGATTTTCCATTTTCTTTAAAAAACTTCTTTTAAAGTAACGGCTGCATCGCAGACAGTTCGACCAATATCATCAGGCCTATAAGCAGTTTAAAAGTATTTCTGGAATGCTTGGATTTCCTTGATGTGTGTCGAAGTACCTTTCTTGACCTTTTCCTGCACAGAAAGGAAAGCCTTATTAATATGTTGGGTAAAAGAAGCCACATCAAAAAATTCTTTAGCATAATAGGTTTTCCACCACTCATCGAATTGCTGGGTACAGAGGATGCTCGCTTCGAAAGCAACAGGTAGAAGTTGTGTTCAACCAGCATATCAAGTGATTTTTTTGATAGTTGCAGCTTTAGTATGGGATGCATTGTAAAGAAGGAGGAGGTTTTTCTTCTTATATAGGGGTTTAGGCAGAACTTGAACTAATTAAAATTCCGAGCCACAAAATTGGGCTGATAAGAAATCAGGGTTACCAGACTCTTCGAAAGATTGAACCTGAGGGTTAAAATCCTAGGAGTCAAGAAAGCTTTCTAGATTGCAGTAGACTCCACTTCTTGGGCTTTCGTTGGAGCTGGAAATGGCCTGGTAAACCATTCAGGACCACATCTTCTTGCAGCAAAAGCGGCCATGTTGGGAGAGAAGTCATAACATTTGGTGAATGTCATGATGTAACTAGTGAAAGCCTATTGAATAGGCCGGTCATCATCGTTAGGAGTTAATTTGGCCAAGCGTGGTCCTTCGACCCTTGTGTTCTTCACTTCTTCAGCATCTTCATTGGTCAAGTTTTTGTAGGGAAGGCAAGCTTCGAATGAAGCGTTCAGCCATAATTGTAGAATCCAGAAAGGCCCAAAGAGGAGAAGGTTTCCTTTGTCCCCTAGGTCTTTAAGTTGGGTGACACCTTCTCTCATGGATTCGTAAAGGCTGGCTAAGATCATTCCGCTTAAACACAGATTATGGCCATAATGGATTTGGTTCGCCATGGTGTCACACCCTAAAATTTGACCACAATACTTCAAATCATTCACTACAAGAAAAAAGGAGATTTACGACAGTTATCAAAAAACCGTCCTTATTCCAAAATTGCGACAGTTGTCACGACAGTTAGGGTCAACTGTCGTAGATTTTTTGCGACAATTATAAAAAAACCGTCCTTATTCCTGGACTACGACAGTTCTCACGACGGTTTGAGCCAACTGTCGCAAATTTTTTAGACATGTTGTATAAAATAATGCGACAGTTACCAAAGAACCGCCCTTTTTTCACACTCGTGACAGTTAAGGTGAACTGTCGCAATTACTTTAGCCAATCATAATCACTATTTTTTTTATTCCTTTAATTTTCCACTTTTTTCTTCATTTTTATTTTCTAACCTTTTCAATTTTATTAATTAATTTAATAAATAATTATTATAATTTTCATGACAATATAATAATTATTATAATTTGAATAAATAAATTACTAAAAACATTTATAAAATATAATAATAATAATAATAAATTAAACTCAAAATACATCAATTTTTTTTAAAATTATACTTCATTTTATTAAAATATTTGATGTATCAAAATTAAACTATAAAAATTAAAACACTATATATACTCAAAATAAAACTTTAATTTTAAAAACTATTTTTATAAAAAAAATTAATCTCTATATTATATCCAAAATTAAAGTATTAAAATTAAACTATATATAAAAAAATTAAACTCAAAACTATATATCCAAAATCTATGTATCACGACGGTGAACTTACCGTCGTTCTCCCATTCCCTTTCACAAAGGTCGCGACAGTGATTTCAACCGTCGGCCTCCATAAAATCTTTCACGCAAAAATTGAAAAATTCATTATTCAACTATTTATCTTTTTTTCTCTTCTTTTTCACTCGCCGCTGATGCCCTTAGAGAAAAAGGGAAACGAACAACCACCACCAAAGCAACCACCATCAATTTGAACCAGGTTTGTCTTCTCAAACCCTAATTTTGAATTTCTCATCTCTATCTCTAGTGTGTGATTTTGTTTTGTTATTCTTGATTAACATAATATTTGATTTTAGTAGTTTAAAATAAGTATAAATAAAATAGACATTACAATTACTAGCTTTGATATGAATAAATTTGTTAATACCCACCCTTCAAAGCAGTACAAGTAACAACATTAATCTCATAACAAAGAGAATCATTGCTCTCAGTCGCCGTGAAATTTGCATATCCTCCTCTCTTTGCTCCAACTCTCCAAACAACGTCGTTCCTCCCCAATCCATTCCCATTTCAAGGTACCACTACTCTATTAATCATCTCCAATTAATTGCTTATAACATAACCGATTTTATCATAAAATTGAGTTTAAGTATAAGCTAGTTGTAAGTGTAACTGTTGTTGATGTGTGTTTATAGGATAGTTCAAGATCAATCTCAGGATTTCTGATGCTATGTTGAAAAGGAATTTTGTGTCACCAACGAGATGCCTAAAAATGGCGAGTTTGTCTTTGTATTCTTGTTTCTGTTCTTCAAGGTACTTATGCAGAGTTTACCCTAATTTCTTTTTCGAAAATGCAGAAGTAATTTGTAGATAATACTTGTATGTTAAATGTATCATTAAGTTGTTTATCCAAACACTCATTTAGATTCATTTAATGAAAAAAACACTTATATTTGTATATAGATAAATTTATAAAAGCAAGCAACTCATGATGAAATGTTCATTTCAACTTACTTCAATACGCTTCTCATTCATGTAATAGTCTATTGAATTTGTGCTTAATCGATTTTTTAATGCCATAACAAACTCTAAGTATATTGGAAAGTTCATTTTAAACTTCAATTTGAAGGGTCAATGTCATATAATTCGATAAATGCTGATGACATGGATCATTTCTAGTTTGGTCAATAGTATTATTTATGTCATAAATTGCAAAAATGAAATTGGTAGAGTAATAGAATTTTGAGACCTATATGATGTGATAAAACTTGTTATAGTGTGACATGCCCAAGAGAGAAAATTTGGTGCTTTGAATGACCCGTACGCAGTTACTTGATTTGCTTTGTATTTAATCAATTTTGCGGTTGTACTGCACTTTCAGTAACCAGAAATATAACATTAAGTCTGGCAGTGATTTATTTTTCCTAGCCCGCTGAGTAGTTTATTTTGCCATTTGCAAATTCTAGCAATTTGTGCTGATAGGAAATCTTGGATATACAGTGGTGAAAGTGGAAGTTTTGAAGGTACTAGGGAAGGAAGTGATGCAAATTCTTAGAATGTAAGTTTTGTGATGGTCATTTACATATTTTTCTATAATTAATAACAAGTACTATGATAAAAATATAAACTAATTTGCTCTCTTGAAGGGTAAACTTGTAAGAACAATTTCAATTGTTAACAAATTTAATACTACCACCAACTCTCTTAATTTCTGTGATTTAGTCAACAAGAGTCCTGTATTTAGGAATGTAGATAGTATTTCCTAATGTCTTTATGTTTTGATAGGGCTCTCAATTGAAATCTGGAGACAGGCAGGATTCTTTCTAAGGTTTGGCATTGTTACTTTCCGCTGTTCCAATATAGTTTCTAATTTTTACTATCTAATTCTATATGCAGTGCAAACTCATGTTATATATTTAACTTTAATATATAATTACCTCGAAAGTGTAAATTTTTTTGCACCGATAAAAACTTGTAAAATATTTATATGACCGCATGATGTTGTTGAGTTATTTCAATGCATTAAATCAATATTGTATTACTTTCATGAATTATTGAGTTATTTTTTCATGTGCAGTTTGGTACTCATGATGTTGTTGTTTTAAAACTCAACAAGGCTGATTTAGGTTCTCTTGCTCTTGGGCAAGGTGTAGTTTATAGATTAAAGGTATCTGATTGGTTTGCTTTGGGAAAAGAAAAAAATTATTTCCCATGCCATTGACTATGGACATCATCAATTACTGTTGCTTTTGATGATATACCAGAAGATGGCTTAAACAGTCCCCTAAGGCTGGAAAAGGTCGCAAATGAGGTATGTTGATAAGCTCCTACTCCCTAGATACTTCTTATTTCTTTTTGTTTATGATAGTTCTGTGGTATGATTATAAGACAATTTAACTACTAAAATGATATTCAGCACGTTTTGATATATACTATAACTGTATGTTTTTGTGAAATATATGCACTGCACTAAATAGGAACTTATTGTGATGCTATGAATCTCACTTTTGGTTAGTTACTTAACTATTTTCTAGTGTGTTTTTGTAAACATACATGTTAGCACGTTATTTGGTTTTTTTATCCATTTTTTACTCAATTACTTGCTCCTGGGTTCTTATATACAGAAAATGTCTATCGTTCATCCAGGTGACATATCACAGGATGAAAGAGGCATTAGTACAGTTGAGTAAAGGTGTGCATAAGGGTCCTGCTTCTGATCTAATTCCTGTCTTGTTTGGGGAGAGGCAACCAAGAGTGTCCAAGAAGGATGTATCCTTCACTTCCATTAATAGAAATCTTGATCACTCTTAGGTGTGTAATCTAGTTTCTTGCTTGGTCATTTTACTTTTCAATATTTTTTCTAACAGTCGTCTATTTTATGTAATTAGTATAAATCATATTTCACAATTTTTTGCACAAATACCTCTATAATTCCTATTGCTGTCTATAAGCCTCTTCTTTAAGGGAAATTTAAAGAATTGTAATTTAGGGACTTCATAAAGCATATCTTTAATTCTGAATCATTAACCACTTTCAGTGTTATCGGATATCTGCCACAGTGGATATCAGTGGTGGTTTTTGGGTTTTTCCATCATAATCCACTACGACGGCGCCATAAAACAGATGTTATAGCGATATTTTGGTTCTCCACCATGGACTACCATCTTTTCTGAGGGTGTTGAACAAGGCCTGAAAAGGTAATTTTTTGAGAGAATTGTATATTATGTTTGCTTCATTTCATATGAATGATGTAAAGGTGAATTTTAAGAAGAACTAAAGAATGAAATTCGTTTTTTGTAATTGCAGTCTTTCAGTCTAGCAAAGGATCTTGGCTGTGTTGTGCAAGAAGGAGCACAATAAGAATCATGTGTTCTGTTATTCTCTTTTCTTGTTTATTACTATACAGTTTTAAATAGTTGTTCATTTGTAACCAATCTGAGTAAATTATTGGCAATTGATATGTATGAAATTGTTGTTCTTATTGCAGGTTTACTACTATGTTGACTGATATTAAAGAGAATGCAAAGTTTCAAAAGAATAAAAACGGAGAGCACAGCGAACCAACATCGAGTCTTAAACATCTTGTTGACGGAGTAAAGAAACACCACAATGTCAAGTATGGTCCTAGTTCCATAAAATTTGTCAATATTTTATGCAAGGCATTCTCTTTCCTGTATTAGGGAAGTATTGTTTGATAAGTAGATCAACAAATTAATTATCTGAATTCTTAATTGGTTACTCTTTTGGTGGACAGAAATGTTTATGTATGGCATGCACTAGTTGGTTATTGGGGTGGAGTGAAGCCAACAGCAACTGGCATGGAACATTACGACACAACTTTGGCATACCCGGTGCAATTGCTCGGAGTATTGGGAAACCAACCAGACATTGTCATGGACAACTTGTCTGTACATGGCCTCGGTCTAGTACATCCAAAGAAGGTTTTCAACTTCTACAATGAGCTCCATGCTTATTTAGCTTCATATGGAGTAGATGGAGTGAAGGTGGACGTGCAAAACATTATTGAAACCCTTGGCGCAGGACATACTTTCTAGATTACCGAATTCCATAATGACATACTTTCTAGATTATGAACCTTCTTATTCATTTTTGGCACAATGATAGTTATTGTTATAAGATTATGATTTGATATGTTTTCGGATTTTTGTATTACATGACATTATTATGGAACTTTCATTTACATGATTATGAACCTCACGTTTTTTTTGATATTATAATGTTTATTTGATATTAAGTTTTGGAATTAATTTTACTACGCTAAAAAGCAATAGAAATTAAAAAAAAAAACTATAAATAAAAAAATTATTGTATAAATAATTTAAAGAAAAAATAATATAATTATTTTAGTATATAATAATTTAAATAAAAGAATGTATTATAAAACAATATAATACAATATATAAAAATTAATAATGAACCGTCAAGATATCACATTCACGACAGTTTTAAACCGTCACAATCAACAATGGTAACAAAAATCAAAAGGATATTCACGATAGTATTTAACTGTTGTCATTTCCAATTTATCCAACCAGTCGTGAAATAGAGTTTACGACAGTTTTAAACCGTCACAATCAACAATGAAAATAAAAATCAAAAGGCTAGTAACGACGGTCTTTAACCGTCGCTATCTCCAGTTTAGGTCAGTTGAAGCCCGTCGTGAAATATAACGACGGTTGTGTGTGACGGTTTTTTCAACCGTCGCTAAACAGCCTGGGGACACACGTTTCTGCGATGGTACTACAACTGTCGTAGAATGTATTTGGTGGTGGTTTTAACCGTCGTAACCTGCCAAAATAACCGTCGCAATCCATCGTTTTTCTTGTAGTGATTGTGCCAATCATCACCATAATAAGGATTTATTTTCATACCTCACCGATCTTCTTAAAGATTGTTGAGTATTCACCTTAACCAAGGATTATGGTTTTGAGCTCTCTTAGAGCATTCAGGCAAGGGGTCAATCAAGAATTTACATGATATTCAACTTGTAAAGCCTTTCAAACATCCATTAAGGATCAAGATATCCCCTCATCAAGAATTTAACACAAGATTGCACCACTCCAAGTTGATCAAGCCTCAAGACCATCAGTGTCACCAAATTAGGGTTTTGATCGATCGAGGCTTCCAAAGAGAAATTTTCATATGGGCATGAGCCAATACTTCAATACATGATACAAGAAGCTCAAAAGAACATTATGATTCCATTCATAAGTTCAAAATAACCTCAGGGGTTTGCATATATCAAAAATCAGGAATTAGGGTTTTGATCTAATTCAGTCCCTAGGTTGACTTTTGAAGTAAGGCATGATCCAAGACCTCAAGATATGTTTCAAGGAACTCAAATAAATCATATTGATTCATTCAAAATATTGGAATGATTCAAATAACTTTATTCATAAGCAATACAAGGATCCAAATTCATCTGGACCACAAACTAGGGTTCTTGAGAAAAAGTCATCTATACCTTTGACTTTTGACTAAGACATAATCTCAAACCTAGGGACATGATTAAAGAAATTCAAAAACACCATTGGAATCCATGCATTAGATTCAATTTAGCCCAAGGACTTGATTTCATGAAGGATCACAAAGTTCAAGTAACATCTAATGTAAAAGTCAACTGTGATCAAAACCAAGTTTGAATTTGGGATTTTTTTTGGCAAACATGGCCTCTTTAAGTCAAGAAAAATGTTAAATTATGATTTAGATCATGATCAATCAAGAAAAATTAAGAAAACCGAGGTTACTTGCAAAAAGGGCAACCTTGTGAAACTTGAAATTTCACTAAGTTATGGAAGGAACTTGATTTTTACCCAATTTTGCAAGGCCATAACTTGTGATCCAAGCAACCATTTTCTCCCATCCAAAGCTCAAATAATAGATCTTCTTACATACAACAAGATTTCTAAACACAAGTACCTTGCTACTTAGGGTTTCATGAGATATGAAGCATTAAAGTTAGGGTTTCATGAGAATTGGAACATTGACACTTAGAAATTTTTAGGCAGAATCTGCCTCATGTTTTGCCCAACTTTGAAGGAATTTTTCATTATGATAGAAGATGAATCAAGACCAAATGTAAACATCAAAGTTTAAGTGTGATATATAAGCTTTCTAAAGAGTACAAGAACATCCATTGATTCAACTTGAGCAAGAAGTTATGAACCTCACAACATGCCTTGCTACAAACTATTTTTTGACAACATTTCACACATAACTTGCCTCCCACGATTTCTTGAGCCAATTTTGGACACTTGCATCACTGGATTTCTATCCAATATCAACATGAATGATGAGTAATCTAAACCATAACACTAAGAAGTCAAGAACCTCATCCTTTAGGCATGTGGAAATCAATGTTGCAAATCCAAAATCTAATTTTGTCATATGGCATTGAAAGTATGCATTGAGGTAGCATGAATCAGTTCATATCTGTTCAAATGAGTCAAACCTTATTCAAGAATCAAAAAACCCGAAACCTACAAGTTCAGTCCAAGTCAATGGATAGATGAGACTTTGAACACCTAGCCATATCCATTGGACAATAGGGTGATCCAGCCTCCATTCACCATTCCTTGCAAAACAAACTTCCTCTACTATAAATAGAGGTCATTTATGGTTGATCAAAACACCCAACACATAACAACACTTGTTTTCCACCAGTTCACTCATCATCCCAAATTTTCATGTTCATGAAGTGTGAGAATCAAATTTTGCAATAGGGAGAAATTCAACTCAAACCAATGGTCTTAACACTTCACATACATCATATATGAGTGATCTAAACCCTTGAAAAACATCTGTAACACCCACTAGTAGAAAAAATACTTTATAATAGAGGTTGTTAAGTCAGTTCACCTGCCACCTGACTTAAGAAGTGATGCGGTGGCAATTTCGTAAATATTTGTAACATTGTTAAGTCAGTTAGATTTAGAACTGACTTAAAAAAAATAAAAATAAAAATATATAATTTATATTAAATTTCTTAAGTCGCTTGTGTTTATTAACTGACTTAAACAACATATTTATTAAGTCAGGTATAGAATACCTGACTTAAGAAGTTTTATTCAAACCTTTTTCTCACTACAAACCCTTCTTCTTCACAACAAACCGTTCCACCACACCTCATCACCCAAATCTTCGTTCTCTCCTCCTCCAACTCTCCACCTCATCACCCAAATCTTCCCTTCATCAATCCCTTAACGATACATGCGAAACCCTTTCCTTTTCTCAATTTCCTCTCATCTCCTCTACCCTAAAAGCTCCACCTTCCCTCCACCGTGACAACAACCCACGCCTCTCTTCACTTCTCTGTAAAAAATCAACTACCAAATGGTTGGCGAAATTCGCTTTCGTCGATAGCAACCCTACGAAATTCGCTTCTCTTCACTTCAATCGCTTCCGAAATTCGCTTACGTCTATAGCAACCCTACGAAATGGTTGGCGACAAAGGAATGCCGATTTGTCTTTCTGATTTCGCTGCCGGCGACGAGATCCGTGTACTACCGCAGTGTGGATACGGATTCCACGTTGCCTGCATAGACACGTGGCTTGGGTCCCACTCTTCTTGCCCTTCATGTAGACAGATTCTGAGGGTCACCAGGTGTCAGAAGTGTGGCCGGTTTCCGGTGACCGGTGCTGAAGCTACCGCCGTTACCGTTAATGAACAAGAGTTGAAATCTGCAGAAAACAACAATGTTGGTGCAAATAGTAATAATAATTGTAGCGGGGGTGTTAGTAGTAGTAGTAGTAATAATTCTGGAAATCACAGCCACTGTGTAAATAGTGGGTTCTTGCCTTAAGAACACTAAAGTTCTAGGTTTTTTTTGTATATATGCGAACAATATTGTTCCTGTTTGAGTCTACCAGAGAATATTATTTCTTTTTGAAATTTACTTCCACTATTTTTGTTTCTTCAGGGGCATAATGATGATGGATGCGCGTGCACGCCAAGATGTTGCTTTTTTAGGGACAGAATTTCTCAAACTTGATGGTTAGCTCCTTTACTTTGTATCTCTAATTTCACCCATTGAAATAACTATGTGTAATGCAATTGTAATATCAATAAACACCATTCTTTTCTATCTTTTGATCTAGTTTCTATCACAAACTTATATGGTCAACTTACATTCTCATTTATGCTGCATAGCTCAGACAAGAAAGGATACTGAGAAAATCGACCGTGGTGTGAAGGAAAAAGCTAAGCGCCTTAATCGTATTGCTACTGTATGTATTGTATAGAATCTTCAATTTTACTGGTTTAATATGAAAAAGTACTTATCAACGGTACAATGCTTTTTTATCTTTGTTTATATTTTATATGCTCTGCAGATCTTGAAGGATATAGCTCAGTCCAGATTGAAAAGTGCTGCCGATGAGCACTGGAGTAATGGGGCCTTAGAGGTAAATCTGTTAATCTCTAATCTATCAATTTTGATTTGCAATTGATAGTCTTGGTTGGTTTGATATGTAATCAATGTTGATATAATTAGTGATGCGTGATATTTGTGTACTCATTATTTGTTGGAGACATCCCCGGTGTGCCCAACACGACACCCAAACATGTGATTATATTCAATTAATTCATTATCTAATTTTACATGTGCTTTATGGTTTATAGTTCATTTGGATGGCCGGAAAATACAAGATTCCTTTTGATATAATCTTTAAACTTTCAGGCCGATTTTCCTATGGTTGTTTTAAAAGCAAATGAAGTGAAAATCATAGTTGGAGAATGACGTGATGATTAGTTATTTCCCTATTGGTTTGACTGCCTTGATGATGGCATTTTTGTTTTAGCTCTATCTGATCATCTCCAGTTTATTTTAACATTCAAGTAATATATGTTCTTAGAGCATGCCCAATTTTTGTGATATCTTACCACTCATGTGTTATCAATCATGACTATATTAGATGTCTTACTATGTAAAAAATCTATTGTGGTTTTAAAGCATGTAGCAATGACAATAGTTGGAGAATGATATGATGATTGATTATTTCCCTATTGGATTGATTGCCTGAATGATGGAATTTTTGTATTAGCTCTATCTGATCATTCTCCTATAAAATAGAATCATGATTGTATTTATAATAATTGAAATCATGGCTTACCCTTACCCATTTAGTGATATAATAATTTTGGTTGATCTTTTTATTAAATCAACATCAATTCTCACCCTTGATACTTTCTTCTAGAAAAATACAATTAGCTATTTGACATATTGAAAGCTATGAATTTATTATGCTTTTGAAACTTCAATCTAATTATTTTTCTTTTGGTCAGTGGTCCTCGTGAAGATGCTACTCAAATTGGTTCTGCTGGAGTTGTGAGAAGACATGCAGTGGATATATATCCCACCCCTTAGTCGTGTTAATCAAGCTATATATCTTCTCACTACTGGTGCACGCGAAGCTGCTTTCAGAAATATTAAGACAATTGCTGAATGTTTGGCTGATGAACTAATTAATGCAGCGAAAGGTTCATCCAACAGGTATGCTTTTACAATTTGTTCTCTGGTACATAAAGTTGGTAATGATAAGTTTAATCTTTGTAGCAGTAATGGAGGCACCAGTTTAATCTTTTGTAATTTGAAATATTGTAGGGAGATTTTCATGCTGCTATGAACTTTGCAGCAGTAATGGAGGCACCAGTTGTTTTCATATGTCGAAACAACGGATGGGCCATCAGTAGACCTGTCGAAGAACAATTTCGAAGTACTCTATACAAATTCTTCCTACTTAAGTTGTTTTTTTTCAAACAAGCTCTATATCATTCTCAAGTCTATGTGATTAATTTTGGTGTTTGGTTAGGTGATGGTAATATACTTGGTTGTAATTTATACTTGTGTTAATATACTTGGTTCTACATAATTTTGTGATAATGAAAAGAAGAGTTAATTTTCTTATAATTTTGGGTGTAATTTGCGATTGAGTTGGATAGTCTGATTTGAGGGTAAATTGTTAAATGGGAAAACTGCATTTGATTTGTGTGATTATCAAAAAAAAAAAAAAACTTCTTAGGTCGGTTAATTATACCCGATTTAAGAAGTAAGTTCTTAGGTCGGTATAAATGGTTTCTGCAGGCTAGACTTATTAAGTCGGGTTCTGCCTAACCGACCTAAGAAGTTGTTTCTTAAGTCAGGTCCACAACCGACTTAAGAAGTTAAAACTTCTTATGTCGGTAATTCTTAGGTCAGGCTCGGACCCGACTTAAAAAGTTATTTTTAACCGACTTAAGAAGCCTTTTTTCCACTAGTGACCAGATTCATTAAGTTCATATCTCATCCCAAGCAAGCTGCAATTGGATTCGAGCCCACCAAATCAGAAGGCTTCAAATTATTCCAAGCACATCAACACATTCCTTGAGGTCTAGGGAAGCCTTCCATGTCATCATTTCACATCTGTAACACCTACAACTGAGGATTCAAATTCCTCTTGCACAAGTAAGTCTGAACTTTCCAAACTCTATGATCCATGCATCATAAATTTATTTTCAAGTTACTAACATGTTTTGTACTTATATATAATGTTTTCCCTCAATCAAACTCTATGTATCAATCGTGTATAGGATTTCATAGTGTTCTTACAAAAATTAGGGTTCATCTGTTCATCACTTAATAACTCACTCTACACTTAAAAGAAAAGAAATTAATTGGTATCATTGAATTCCTTATTCAAAAACAAGTAACTTTCATGTTTACGTCGTGTAAAATCATTATATATTGAGGGATATAAGAGAGGTTTTGCAAATACAGCCATGGAGGGAGACACGAGGAAGAAGAAGGAGCTGTTGGCGCCCTTTTTCAAATTTTTGAGTTTTCAAATATTTTTAATATTTTCATATTAATTTCAAAAATTATTTTCTCTCTCAATTTTAATCATTTCCAAGTGATTCTTTAAATATAAATCCTTCACATATTCAAATATTTTATTCCATAAAGAAAATCAAAAAAAATTTTTATTTGATATATTTTTAAATATTTTAAAGAATTTTATATTAATTTGTTTTAAACATTTTAAATAATTTCTTTTTTCTTGATTTTTCAAAACCAAGTGAATTTTAAATCATCATGTGAATAAAACCTTATTTTCCAAACCCTACCCATGGTTTATAACTTACTTTTTGAATTTAATTGATATCTTTCATCATTTTTATTATTTTTTTCTTTTAAAAATGCAAAAAAAAATGAAATTAGGGTTTTGTTTTGATTCAATTTTTCAAACTTCATTTAAAATACATCATGAGCCTATATTAGAGTGTAAGACCCAACCCTCCCTATGTACATAAATAAATTTTAGGCCTCTATTATAGTATAAGTCCCACAACGTCTTTCGGTATCACGGTCCGATCACTGTTTTCAAATAAATCACTTGGGTCTCTCTTTGAGTATAAGCCTCAATATTTTGTACATAAACTTTGTTTTAACTTATAAACAACCTCCACGAGCCTATCCTTGATTTGTAAGCCCCAACCTCTATTTTCAAAATCATCTGTCTATTTTAAACTGCATGAAAATAACTGAGCCTCTCCCAAGTATAAGACCCAATACTATTCTTTCATTCTTTCATCAAAAATACATTGTATTGGGCCTCTTAATAGAGTGTAAGTCCCATACTTTTCCCTTTTTTTAATAAAAAAAGGAAGATTCAAACCAAATACATTGGTACTAAGAAGAGCATTATTCCCTGTGAAACTGCTCTTAGACCACATGGGCCTTTGCTAGGAGTGTAAGTCCCATCTCTCTATACATAAACTTTGTTTTCAATCATCATGGACCTCAGATAGAGTGTAAAACCCAACATCTTTTGTAAATAGAAAACCTTTTAGCCTCATTCATCCTAGGCTTTGTACAAGATACAAACAACCATGGGCCTCTATCTAAAGCGTAAGACTCAACACCTTTGTTTACTTAAAGATCAAGTCATCTTCAAAGTTAAAACTTTCTTCAATTTCTCAAAACCCTAATTCAATCTTGAAGAAAACATCTAATCAATAACAATACAATTGAGCCGCTATGCAGAGTATAAGACCAACCACCTTTTTCAATTAAATTCATACTTGTTTATATGCTTATATATTCTTGTACATATCTTGTTAAGTTTCTCTTAGCATTTGAATCGTCCTTAGTTTAAACTAGTTCAAACAATAGGATCTTTGTCAATCAATATAACTTAGTTCAAACAACTAGGTCCCCCCTGTACAAAGGAATTCTTCTTCCCAATACAGTCAGCCTCCTCTTGGACTTTGTTCAATTGATTCAACCTTGAAAGACTTCAATAAAAGAGTATTATTTCCCGGTGAAACCTATTCTTTAACCCCTTTAATCTTGGAAGAGTTTAACAAAGAAATAATTATTTCCCGGTGAAACCTTTCTTGAACTCTTCTTAAGACATAGATAGTCTAAAATCCCCAGCCTCCTCTTGGGGTTCATATAAGGACCCACATGCTTCCTAGAAGCATCCCTAGAATCCTATTGGGATTCATACAAGGACCCACAGGCTTCCTAAAAGCACATGATAAACCCTAGTCATCCTTACACCAATTTCCAAGAGAGTCAGAATCTATAAAGCATTCAAACTCATACTTTGAGTCTCCTCTGATCCTTATCAAGGCTTTACTTCCACCATAAATCCCCAGCAAGGGTCAGGTTAAAATAAACAAATCTTCAAAACAATCAAAGCCTTTATGGTAGTTCAATAAATCCAGCTATCCTCTAATCTCCAGAAAGAGTCAGTTTCTCTTTTAATTCCTCAGAGCATTTGGATCTTGCTCTTGGATTCAATTATCCTCAACAAGAGCCAGTCTCCACTTAAATTCCCTCAGCCTCCTCTTAGGCTTCATATAAGGATTTTCTCCAATCAGCCTCAATCTTGGGCTTTGTACAAGACATATATAATACTCCCCTAGTTGATTAAGTTTTCAATCCCTTTTTTAGCTTCAACCTAGAGCTTTGATCAAGGCACAAAATTCAACATTCCCACAGAAGAGACTCTGAGTCCTCTCTGTAGGAGGATATTTCCTTTATACATCACATTTCAAAATAAACAATTAAACTCTTTTCTAGATAATTGATGTAAGTGGCACACTTGTTGATTCAAAATCCAAGTTGGAGTCCCTCCTTTATCATGGACAAAGTTCTCTTTCATCTAAGTGATATAAGTGGCAAGCCTCTGAAACACATCCAAGCCAATGTCCCTCTCTTAGCATGCAAAGATTCATCAAGTAACAAATGTCATTGCTCTACAGTGAGTTAAAGCTTCTTCCTTCATGACATTTCAATTCTCTTATAAAGAAAATGTGGCATTGTTGTATTCCACATATCCCAGTTAAAGCAACTTCCCTTATAAAAAAAACCTTAATAATTGTGATGAATATTTGAGATATCTCCCTTTAGAGATGACAAATTCTCTCTCAAATACTCCTTTAGCTTCAATCTTGGGCTTTGAACAAGACAAAAATACTCCTTTAGCTTCAATCTTGGACTTTGAACAAGACACAAATACTCCTTTAGCTTCAATCTTGGGCTTTGAACAAGACACAAACTTCTCTTTTAGCTTCAATCTTGGGCTTTGAACAAGACACAAACACTTTTAGCTTCAACCTTGGGCTTTGAACAAGACACCAAAATTTTTTTCCTCCCATAGAATATAGGAGGAACTACTAATGCCTTGATTTCCCAGCTTCCTTTTTTGAGAATACATAGGCATAAGATTGCAAAATCGTAGCGAGCGCACTAATAAAAAGCATTAGGTTCAGATACCTTTCCAAAAACAATAGAAAATCCTAAAACAAAAAAATTTCCTCAACCTCCCAAAGGAGAAACTTTCCCCACCTAACAACAAATAGTCTAAGATATCCTCCCCTTCCTTTTAAGTTTCATAGGATAAATATAGAAATCAGAAAGTAGCACCAGGAGCGGTAGTGGTCTTCAGCCGTAAAAACCGACCGCTACACATGGTTAAAAACTTCCTGGCTACTTGAAGCGATTTCGAATAAAAGACACAGTGAGATAAGCATAACGCTAGGAAAGTTATATGTTCTACATCAGATACATCTTCGACATCTTTGTCTTGATAATGTGCAATGTGAGTCGAATATGCTGACCTAGAAGTGGCGAAGTTGATGATATCCTCAAACATATAGTCTGGGTCGTATGTGTTACCTGTTGGTTTAAGCCCTGTGATATTGGCTACGTCGAACAAGGTGGGGGATATCATTCCACAAGGAAGATGGAGAGTGCAGTGGGTGCTATCCCAAAAGTACAAAGAAGAGAGAAACATGTTCGAGCAATAGTCAGGACCTACTTTCGACATCATGATTAAATCAAAAATACCCATGTCTTTCCAGGTTTGGGATTTTGTTTTCTCTAATTTTTCTAGCCATCCTAGTTAATTAGAAGGATCCTTAAAAGAGGGGCTTGCCCGAAATACCCTAAAGTTATTCATATACCTAAGATCAAGGGCCTTTTCAGTCAGAGGATTGCCCTGGTTTGTGGGATTGGGGTCCTCATTGCTAGCCCTATGTTTTTTAGCATGACCTATGGGTTTGTACTTATGGTAAGTTGGGAAGAAACCCTTAGGTTTACTAGGGTCAACGTTAACATCAGATAAAGGACCAAATAAAGCCAATGGCTTACCATCAACAGTAAGAGGAATAAGTACCTGGGAATCATAAATTTTTCTTTTCTCTTCAGCAAGTGGTTCAGGTAGGTATTGTTGATTTCCCACCATAGTTGGACCATTGGTCGTGTCAAATGGAGGAAGCTGAGAAATCTTCTTAGGAACCTTCACAGGTTTAGCAGATTCCTTGGTGACTTTGGTGATATCTTTGGTGGAATGAGTTGAGGAAGCCATTGTTGAAATAAAACTAAAATGGGTTCTTTGGAGGAGAAGAAGGTTGTGAAGTTATAAGGATGGAAGCGGAAACAGTTCTGAAGCAGCATTAATGGTTAAAAATGGAGTGGGACGCGTGTTTTATCCACTATCCTTGATGAAACAGTGTCAGTTAATGCCTAGTCCGATGATCTTCTAGGGTCTAGGATACATGATAATGGCAAAGATTCTCACGTGGGGTTGAGGGGACGTTTCAAAAAAGGTAATCATGACAATAACGTCATAGATGTGCTATAGAAGGTAAACCATTATAATAGTGACTCATCAGAGATTTCGAATCACACATGAATCAATTAAGGCGTCAAATAAAGCTATAAAAATGTCTTTTTCTTCAGTGCTATCGAAAATGACATTTTTGAGGGGAAATTTGTTAGCTCCCAAATTTGACTCCTAGTTTTAATTAATGGAAACAATAAAGAGAATTACATGAATTTGTGAGAGGTTTCGACAAAGTTGTGAGACTTGCTTGTTTTAGTCGAAGCTACCTTTTTGCGTAAGGAGGAAGTGCTGAATAAGATTTGAAGAAAAATACTCTAAAGTCTTAGAAGTTGGTTCGACAGAAAATGGTGATGTTGTTTCGACATGTGATTTGAATTCAAATAAAGGAGAAAACTTTTGTTCTTATCCAAATTTATGAAGGAGACACGTGGAACTTTTTTAAGGAAAAAAGACATGTCGAGCGCAACTTGTCATTTGTTTATAGGAAGACCGTTAGGGTCGGTTATTTTTTATCATTATAAATAGAAGGTCCTAGCGTTAGGATCAATGTGTTTTCAAATTTGTACAAAATTTCTAAAATTATTCAAAGTATCAGTGTGCAGAGAAAATAGTGTGTTGAAAAAATGTACGTTTGACAAACACCATACTTTTTACACTTTAATGAAAATCTCATCTTTTTACCACAAAGTTTATCTTTTTATTGTTCAAGTTATTTTTCAATTCATTTAATTGCTTTTGATTAAGTTTATGAAATTTACTTCTTTTAAATTTCGAAGTTGATAGTTGTTAGATCATGAGTATTGTCGAAATACTCATCATTTTTCAAACTTTAATTTAAGATTTACTAGCACATGTATTAGGATTTGTATGGTTGATCTTGTATGTAACCCAATTCTTTTTCGATTTGGAAAGACTAGCGGTTGTTTACTAATTTTCACAGTAAACAGTACCCATCTAATATATAGAACCCCACCCATAATTTTAGAAGAACCTGAACTCGAATTTAAGATGAAGTGATGAGAAAACTTAGAGATCTTCTTTCTTCAAGCTCCAAAATGGCATGAAATCTCTCTCTCTCTCTCTCTCTCTCTCTCTCTCTCTCTCTCTCTCTCTCTCTCTCTCTCTCTCTCTCCTTTTAATAGGAAAAGACTAAATTGCCCTCAAAAGTGCACCAAATTTCAATTATGCCATTTGCCCCCAAAATTTCATTCTAGTCCTCATATTTATCATTAATTTCGTTAAATTTATAATAATAATAATAATAATATGAGGTGTTGCAGATAATGGATAAATTTAGGGAGAAGTATTGTTAGACTTTTCATTTAATAGAATCTATATTTTTTAGTGAAAACTATTGTATTAAATAGAAATAATTTCTCTATGTTTATGTTTAGAATAAATACTCTAAGATAAGGAAAAGTTTATCATTGGGAAATTATTGATTTATTAATAATTGGAAGAGTTCCAACTCAAAAAATTCAAGACTCTTGAATTCTTATAAAAATCTAACATTGGAGGAGTTAAAAAATTCTACAACGGAATGACATAACTTTTACGGCGCAATTAGTAAAATTCTTAATTAACTTAAAAGTTCTATATTAATACTAGAACAAAGATAAAATGCTCCACTAAATTATCTTCAATCATCACTTTCCATATAAAATTTGAACAAAGAACTTATAAGTCTGTTACTGTTAGTGTCATATCATATGTGTTTGGCTAAGAACCTACGATAGCGTGTTGTTTAGGTATAATTATCGAACTTGAAAGCATATTTTATATTCTACCTTATGTTGTTTCATCTAAAAATAATAATATCTCGCTTATGTTATTTTAAATAATAAACTAGCTGCGATGCATATTAATACACTATTTGTAAAATTTGATGCGCACTAATCGTTTTTAATATATATCACACGGCACTGTTAAAACTTTTCCCTGCATGATACTAATATATGCCAGTTGAAAGCGTTTGAGGTCAAGGGCACAACATGTTTTTGTTGTTTTTTCGATGGTGATCTGGTTGTCGTTTGTTAGAGTTTTAAGAAGCTCGTCCTTCACTGAGGATCAATGTTGCAGATGAAGGAAGAGCTTCACTCAGTGAAGCTGAAACGCAAGAAAAGAGAAAAGAATAAAGTGAGAAAAAATATTATCATTGATATTATCCAATTGTACAATATGGTGCTTATATAAACATGGTGCCTAAACACCTACAAGCTGAGCTGGCAGTTACAAGCTTAACCGAATCAGTTACATAAACTATAAGTTTCATATGAGCTGACAAAATATTGATATCTAACACTCCTCCTCAAACTGAAGAGTGGGAGGGACTACATACCACCTTGAGTTTGTTACGCATGTCCTGAAAAACAGCTGTACCAAGAGGCTTACTATGAGTATCAGCAAGTTGAAGGCCTGCTGGAACATGTTGGATTTTTAGTTTTCTAGCCACCACTCGTTCTCAGACAAAATGGATGTCCAGTTCAATGTGCTTCGTACGAGCATGAAGAACTGGATTTTGTGACAGAAGAACAACACTTAAATTGTCGCAAAGCAAAGTTGGTGGATGAATGATAATGCTAAGTTCAGAGAGGAGGGACTCCAACCAAAGTAGCTCAGACATGGTATGTGCTAATGCTCGATACTCCGCTTTAGTGTTGAACCGTGCTACTAAAGACTGCTTCTTTGAGCCCCAAGAAACCAAATTTGGCCCAAAGAATATGCAGGAGCCAGATGCAGATCTTTTATCATCCGGGTCACTCGCCCAATCAGAATCACTGTAGGCACGGAGTGAGAACTTTGAGGAAGAAACAGAAGGAGCTAGCATCAGACCATAATTGATAGTGCCACTTAAATACCTCAGAAGTCTTCGAATAACAACCCAATCAATGTCTAAGGGGAAGGACATGAATTGACAAGCATTGTTCACACTAAAAGCTATATCAGACCTGGTCAAGATAACATATTAGAATGCTCCTACCATCAGCCTGTATAGCTGAGGATCAGAGAATAAATTTATGCCATGTTTACTCAACTTGCAGCTGCTCAACATTGGAGTAGGAACCCCATTAGCACTGTCCATCTTGAGACTGATTTAGACTGATTTAGGAACATAGAACCATTGGGACAAAATTTCTCTTCAATGCCTAGAAAATAGCTAGGTCACCCTAATTTCTTTAATGCAAAGTCATGATGTAACTTGTTGATTAGCTTGTGTATAAGATTTGTACTTGAGCCAGTGATGAGTATATCATCCATATAAATTAAAGCATATAAAGTAACACCAAGCTTGGAGTATACAAATAAAGAGCTATCATATTTAGAGGTAGTAAAACCAAATTGTAGAGCTTTAGTTAGTTTCTCATACCAATCCCTTGGGCATGTTTGAGGTCATAAATAGCTTTGTGAAGCTTGCGCACAAGATTTTTATCAAAACTCACAAAACCAGATGGTTGAGTCATATATACTTCATCATGAAGAATTCCATTTAGGAATGCATTATTAACATCTATTTGTTGGATATCCCACTTGTGTGTAATGGCAAGAGTTAGAATCACCCTAATAGTGGTAGGTTTTACCACTGGAGAAATTTTTTCAGTGTAATCAAAACCTTGTTCTTGATGGAAACCCTTTTCCACAAGCCTAGCTTTGTATTTATGAATTGTCCAATCAGCATTTTCTTTGATTTTAAACATCCATCTACAACCCACTGCCTTTCTGTCAGCGGGTAGAATGGTTAATGTCCAGGTGTTATTAGCTTGGAGAGCATTGAACTCATCAGTCATGGCCTTAACCCACTCAGGCTTGGCCATAGCTTTTTTAACACTAGTTGGATCAAATTTAGAATGGACAAGGAACACTTTAGGTTTTGACTTGCTAATTTTGGCTCTAGTCAACATAGGATGGTTATTTTCAGGTGCTAGAACAACATGTATATTAGTGCCAATTGAAGAAGATTGAGAGGACTTAGAGATAGGAATGCATGAAGATAGTGTGAGTTCATTTGAGAAGAAAGTGGTATCAGGCTGTTGAGTAGAGGCAGAAACTCTATGAGGGCTTGATTATGGTGGAATGGAATGAGTATTAACAAAAGCAAGAGTGGTATTTGCAAAGGACACTTCTTGGTAGTTACCCTCAGGATAACTAAAGGCCTCATGACTAGGTTTGTGAGTTTAACTAGATGTTAATTGTTGTTGTCTGACCTTATAAGCTTTACTCTCTGTAGGGGAGCCTACATTATGACTAGTAGAACTTAACAAATGACTAGTAGATGGGATGGCTAGACTATATCCTATAGCAGACTGGGTTAACTTTTGAATATTGCTAGACCGCTGTGTAGCAGAAGTATAAGACCTGTGACTTTGGACAGGCTGGATATGACTAGTCTGAGGGCTATTGGACTGGTGCATATTTTCAAGATTTTGTCTTTCGTCATAAAGTTCAAGAGTGGGACCTATGTTACTTGAGTGAAGTTGGTTTGTAGGGTCAGAGGGATGATTCTCACCAGATTCTGCTATTAAATTTGGAGTGGGATATGTAGTAGGACCAATGTTGTTGACAAGGCCAAGAGAGCTTGTTGTAGGACAAGACATATAACATGTGTATTGAGATTCTTTAGTAGGACTCTTGGGGCTGAGGTGAAACATGTGAGGAAAAGGAAAGTTGCGTTCATTGAAGGTGGCATCATTAGAGGTGTACACTTTCCCATCTTTGTTCAGACACCTAAAGCATTTATGTTGGGGAGAGGGACAAAGTTACAAGCATTCTTGGCTTCTTAGTTGGAGTTTGTGTTTGTTATAAGGCCTAAGGAGAGGAAAACATGAATACCCAAACACTTTTATTTTAGAGTAGTCTGGATCTTTTCCATACAAAGCATGAAAGGGTAAATTAAAATTTTGTAGAGTGGAAGTGGGAAGCCTATTGATGATGTGTATAGAGGTAGAGAAACTATAGTCCCAATATGCAATAGGTAAAGAAGCATGAGCTAGTAATGTAACATTTCAATAATTTGTCTATGTTTTCTCTCTATTGTCCCATTTTAATGAGAAGTATGTGGGCAAGTTAGCCTATGTGTGATCCCTAACTCTGTTAAATACTTAGTGAAGGTTCTAAATTCTCCTCCAAAATCAGATTGAACAGACTTGATGGTAACACTGACTTGTGTTTGAATAAACACTGAAAAAAGTTTGAAAGCATGTGAAGCCTCATATTTTTCCTTAAGCATGTACAACTAGGTATACCTAGTATGACCATATACAAATTCTATGTAGTACCTATAGCCAAAGCTATAAGGATTTGGGGAAGGTCCCCATAAATCAATATATATCATGTCAAAAGGTTTGTGATAGATTGTTGTAGTTAGAGGAGCATACAATTTATGTGCCTTGCCAAGATTACAAAAAGTACAGAATGACTGCCTATTTTTATTGATAGAAGGAATGTTACACAATTTGAGTATAGAAGCAACGAAATTAAAATTGGCATGGCCAAGCCTATGATGCCACAATTTGCTAGTATTACAAGTATCTATACTATGGAAATTACAATTAGAAACAACATAGATTTGAACACCAGTAAAAGGGATATAGTTGTTGATGTGGCTGAGAGACCTTTTGAGATTGATGGGCAACTGAGGAAAGCAATATAAGCCACTGGCATCTAGGACTCCTTCAACAATGTTTTGTCTAGAAGCCTGTGATTTAATATAGCATTTATCAGGTAGGAACTCAAATATAACATTATTATCACTATAAAACTTTGAAACAGATAATAAGTTTCTAGTTATGGAGGGAATATGCAGGACATTAGCAAGGGTTAACACACAAGAGGGATTTATTTTATAGTGAAATTGTGAGGACCCTATAGCTTGTATGGTAAGTTTTTGGCCATTTCCTACATAGACTTTATTGGTTCTTACATAAGGCTTTGTGTTTTGCAAAAGAAAGGTATAAGGTGTTAAGTGATGAGATGCACCTGAGTCTGCAAACCAAGCTTGGGATTCTAACTCAGATGGTAAATGATATTCTTGAGTGTATGGTGAGGTTCTTCTTGTGGTAGCCATTATTTCCACAGTCTTAGATTTTTGTGAGGCTTCAGCACTTGCTTCTTGCTTGTGAGAGTTGGTGTTATTGTTGGTTGAACCATTTGAGGCATTGCTTGAGGTGGAAGGCATAAAGTTTTCATCAAACCTATGTCAGCAAGTTGTAACTTCATGTTCATATTTTCCACAAAGTTGATAGGTTGGGCGATTTCCAAATGTATACCTGCCTCTTCCTTTGCTTCAATCACGATTGAATATGCCTCTACCACGACTTACAGAGTAAGCTCCTCTGGAGTTGTTGACTTCTTGATTTGTATGTGTCATATTTGGTGCAACAATGGTAGCTGTCAATTCTTTACGAAACTTATCTAATTGTGCTTCTTGCATATGTAGTAGGTCTTCAACATCACAGAGAGTAGGGGGTGAAGGACACCCATACATCTGCATAACAAAGGAATTGTATTCCTCAAGCAATCCTTGCAATATTGAATCAACCTGATCTTGCTCAGAAATAGAGTCACCAACAGCCAAGAGAGAATTAGCTATAGCTTTGATTCTCAAGACATACTCAGTGATAATTTGGTTCCCTTCTTGATGGATTTGAGTTCAACTCTCAACTATCTAACCCTGGCTTTCATTTGAGCATTGAAATATTGGTGAATCTTGTCCCAAATCTCATAAGAGTGTTTACATGCAAGAACTCTTGGTAGCACTGATTCAGAAATCATTGATGACAACCAGATAAAAGTACTTGATCTTGCATAATCCAAGATTCATAATCCTCAGAAATCATAGCTGTGACACAATCTTGATCAGACTTAAACTTTTGTGGTATCTTCGGATTCACCACGAACTTGTGCATTTTCTGAGATAGACTCACACCTTCAACTTATTGATTCCAAAGGAGATAGTTGTTCTCCTGAAGCTTAATCTAGAGCTTTGGTCCGAAGGAATTCGTGGATTTAGACGCAGCAAAGCCATTGAAGGTTTCTTGAGATTGTACATGGTTTTTGACAACTGATTCTTAATTTTCTTCAGACGCCATTGTTCATCTTGAAACAAGATCTTGACTGATACAAATTTTGACCAGATATTAGAGTGAAAACAGAGTAAAGTTGATTGACCAGGAAAGCACGAAAGATAGATCATGCAAACGATACCATATTAGAGTTTCATGAAACTCATCCTTCACCCAGTGTGGAACAATGTTGAAGATGAAGAGAAGAGCTTCACTAAGTGAAGTTGAAACGCATGAAAAGAGAAAAGAATAAACTGAGGAATAATATTATCATTGATATTATCCAATTTTACAATATGGTGCTTATATAAGCATGGTGACTAAGCACCTACAAGCTGAGCTGGAAGTTATAGGCTGAACCGAATTAGTTACACAAACTATAACCTCCATATGAGCTGGCAAATAGTGATCTCTAACATCTTCACTGCATGCATGATTTAAAAGGATGCTAATCCCATGACTAGATGACAAAATATGCAAGTTAGTGTTATGCTATTCTGCCATGTTCTCTTATAATTTTAGGTACTTAGATATCTTTTGAAATTCTAACACTATAGACTGGTCTTTGAACTTGGAAGTTTATGATTTTCCTTGTAAGGACAATTTTAAATAATAAGAAAACTTTCTTCTAATTTTTAAAACTTCTCAATATTTGACTCACGAAACTAAAATTTCTCAATACTATCTGCCTATTGAATAACTATTTGTAAATAAATTCATTCCCATGTTAAGACAAGCATTGTGTTGGTTAAATGGCAAATGCATGAGCCAATTCAAATCATTGTTTCGACTTTGAAATCTAGTGCCAACATAAACTTGAATCCTTTTAAAAGGACACAACTAATGGGCCAAATTAAGAAGGTGTGTTACTTTTTATGTAAAAACATATAAACTTTTAAAAATTCGAGCTCAAGGCTATTCTCTATGTGAGGAATTGACATAATTGATATGATCGAGCCTAAGGCTTCGAACGAACACCGTTTCATTTTAGTGGTCATTGATTATTTTACCAAGTGAGTTGACACGAAATCATATGCTAATGTGACCAGGCAAGTGGTGGTCAGGTTAATCAAGAACCAAATTATCTGTCGGTACAACTTTCCCAGCAAAATCATCATTGATAATGGGTCATATTTGAATAATAAGATGATGAAATAATTATATGATGAGTTCCTAGAGCATCATAAGTATTCTCCCTACATACCAAAGATGAATCGGGCTGTTGAAGCTGCTAATAAGAACATTAAGAAGATTATTTAAAAGATGGTTGTCACATATAAGGACTGTCATGAGATGCTCCCTTTTTCTTTACATAGGTATCGTACATCCATCTGCACTTCAACAGAGGCAACCCCTTTTTCACTTGTATATGGCATGGAAGAAGTGCTCCCTGTAGAGGTTGAGATCCCATCATTGTTTCGGGATCTTACCATTCCTTGAAGAAAAGAGAATGACGACCTTGTTTCATGGCCATTTATATCAACAAAGAATGAAGAAAGCTTTTCATAAGAAGGTCCGACCTTGTGTGTTCAGAGAAGGAGACCTCGTGCTAAAAAAGATCTCATATGTTACCACTGATTCTAGGGTCAAGTGGGCTCATAATTAAGAAGGCTCATATGTTGTTAAGAAAGCCTTCTCTGGCGGTGCGTTAACTCTTGCAACTATGGATGGTGAAGATTTCACTCATCCTGTGAATGTCGATGCAATCAAGAAATACTTCGCCTAAAAAATAAAATAATAGCTCGCTAAATTGAAAACCAAAAAGGGCAACTTAGGCAAAATTCAGCATCTCGGTGGGCTGAAAACCCGAAAAGGGCGGTCCAAGAAAAAGTTAGAGACATAAACAGAAATAATTGAAGGTGAGAAAATACTTAGAAGGGGGGGGGGGGGTTGAATAAGGATTTTGAAAATATTATGGCAATAAAAACACAGATTTTTATCCTGGTTCGTTGAACTCAACTACTCCAGTCCACCCAATCAAGAGTGATTTGCCTTTCTCCACAAGGACTTAATCCACTATAATCAACTGATTACAATATCAACAACTAAGAACAACTGTCTTAGTCTTCTCAAGAACTACTGACCACAACTTGGTCTTCTCAAGGAACTTTTACAATTAAATGTAAACTAAAAAACTGTTTGAAATGCTTCTAAGTAAGCTGTATCACAACTGTGATTTACACTTAAGTTTACGAACGTATGAAATAAATTCAGCAAAGAGTAATGATTTGTATGAGAGCTTTTCAATGAATTTTTGTCAAAGTACGTCAACTGAAGAAAGATGTTGAAGGCTTGCTTATATAGACTTAGAAGTCCAAGACGTTGCAAGCTTGAAGACCGTGTACTGCAAAGTAGCTGTAACCTTTTGTCTTCATATGACTTGACCTTTCCCAGAATTAGAACGTTTAGAGAAATCCTTTTTGCCTGAGTTCTTGTGTCTAGCATAAAAGAGGAAAGAGTCTTTTAGCATAACCAACGGATATAACTTCAAATAATCTTCTTCAACAAGTTTCTAATTCACAGCAATTAACATCAGAGCCTTGAGTGATCAGAGTCTTGATGTCTTCAGAGTTTGCTGTATCAGAGTATTGCAGCAAGTGTGCTTCAGCATGAAATTAATCAGAGCAGAGTTTGGAGATCAGATCCTCAGTACATGCAGCGAACAGTACTATCAGAGTCTTCTGATAAACAGTGCTTGAAACTCTTCATACAAAGTCTTCAGTCTATGCTTCAGATGCTTCTGTAGCTTCTGCTTCAGATCCTTCTGTAGGCAGCGCTCAGAGTCTTCTAAGAGATGCTTCTGACGCTTCAGAGCCTTGCGTAGTTCAACGTTCAAATCCATTTTTACTTTCAGAAGAATATTAACTTAAATATCTGCAGCAAAAATACTTGAACAAATTTAGAGTATATAATTTCTTAATACAAAATTTCATAAGTGTTATCATCAAAACATAGAGATATAACTAAGAACTAATATGTGTTCTAACAATCTCCCCCTTTTTGATGATGAGAAAAACATAAGAGATTTTGTTCAATAAAAGGTAAATATAAATCCCCCTGAGATTATGAATCTCCCCCTGAATTGAATACTAAGAAAGAATAGAAACTTCCCTTTTTGCATGAGTATTCTTTTCAGAATCAAAGCCTGAAAGTTCAAAATTAGAGCTTGATTTGGATGAACGTTTCAGAATCAGAGCCTGATTGGTTAAAACTTGATCTGGGGATCTCAGAGTTACTTTAATGAATTTTGTCAGATTTATCATTAAGTTCTGAAAGACTAAAAAATTTATGTTAGTTATCATTTGATATGTCTGAATTCCATTCAGGTAAAGTTTATTTGAACAGTCAGAATTTCATTTTCTCCCCCTTTATGTCATAATCAAAAAGAAACCTTTTAAAGACAAATAAAGGAAACAGAGAGAAAAGATACAATCAGATAGAGAAAACATTCAGTTTCATTCATTCAAATATTCAAATAGAAACAGACAAAACATCATATGAGAAATTCAAAATAAGTGCTCAAATATCAGATAAAGAAAAACATAAATCTAGGATTGTTTGGAGAGAAGCATCTTCAGAAGGTGAGTGATCTCAGAAGAAGATTGTTCTTGTTTAGACATCCATTTCTCAATGTTCTCAGTTTTCTGATATTGCCTTGCCATCCAGGACTTGATCTCAGATTGACCAGCTTCCAGCACTACAATCTTATCTTCTACGTCTGGGTTCTCTTTCTTGATCTCAGAAGAAGTAGACGGAGCAGATTCTGATGCAGGAGTAGGAACAAAGTCAATTTCCATTGGAGTTGTAGAGTCTGGAGGCGCAGATGCAGATGATTTGTCCACAATCATTAGAGCCAAAGGATTCTCTTCCTGAATGACTTCAGAAGCAGATCCTTTAATAGTCTCAGAAGTAGCAGACACTCCAGAAGATGAAGGTGCATTCTCAAGAGGCAAAGTTGGATATCTTTTCAAATTCCATAACATGGTTATGGCAGTCTCAGCAAATCTGATCTTCGCATCATCAGAGCAGACACTCTTCAGATTTGAAGCAACAATGTTGAATATGGAGATGAAGTTATTCCAAATAGCATCAAATTCATCTGAGTTCATGGTTGATAAGCATCTCTTCTTCACAGAGTCTAAATTCATCCTTATTTCTTTCAAAAAATTAGCAAATAGAATATCAACATTTAGCCTTGGTTTAGGTTTAAGAAAGGCTTCCAGAGTTGATGGTTTGATTTTTTTTGGTGGAGGTGGTATGGTAAATTTTGGGATGATGAGCAGAGGGCGAGGATAAGCTGGTTTCTTTTGAGCAGGCATAATGCGAAAGAATGGTTTAATTCTGCGTATGGATGGAATGATAGCTCTTGGAATATCAAAGTATGGAACAAAAGCTGATGGGTTTGGTTTAGGTGTTGGCGTTGGTTCAGGAATGATAACATCAGATGAAATAGATGTATCTGGTTGTTTAGGTTCAAATCCTCTGAGAGAGGGGGTGAGCTTACTTCTGGGTGAACATCAGATTCAGATGAATCAGATGAGGTAGATGAGGGACATGATGTAGAAGATACATCAAACATAGTTTTGAGGGGTTGGACATCCAGAACCTCGGAATCAGATATGTATGATTCAGTAGGTTTGGGTTGTTCAGGTTGAGGATTTGGTTGTGGATTGGAGGGTATAGATTTTGGTGGTTCAGATACAATAGGTTCAGATGGTATTTGTTCAGGTACAAAAGTTTGTTGAAGTTCAGGTTGTTATGGAGAAGGTTCTTGTTGTTGTTCTGGTTGTTGTTCATGTTGTTTTGGAGTTGGTTCTTCTGGTGGTGTTTGAACGTGAGGTTCAGAGTGTTTTGGTTGTTCAGATTTTTCAGATGTTAGTGGTTCAGATGATTGTTGTGGTTTAGTGGGAACAGAGTCAGATGGAATCTGTGATTTAGAAACTCTTTGTTGTTCAAGTTGATCCGATGAAATGGGTTTTGTTGGTGGTTCAGAGGAATGAGATGGAACAGAAGTGGTTTGAGTTTGAGAGGAAGGGGGTTCAGGAATAGAGCTAACTGTTGATAATTCTACTGCAATTTCAGAAATACTAGGTAAGGATTTTTTAGTACCTTTTATCTTGATGTGTTCGATAGGAGCAGAAGGAGCTTCTCCAGAGGCTTTCCTTTTCTTCTTCTTCTGAGGTTCTTCAGAAGTTTTCTGCTTCTTCTGATTAGCAGCTTCTTCCACCTCTAACTGTCTTCTTTTCTTCATATTCTCCTCATAAACATCTGGGACTGGTTCTCTTGCACGTAGCAGAATATCAGCAGGTACAGGTGTTCCATCTGCCTTGCACATCTAGATGTATGTGAGAATTGCGTCTCTAGGTTCTTCAGCACCAAAAATAGGAAAGTCTTTTATTGGAATCCTCCTCTGACTGACTTCAGCAATATTCAGCTTTTTAGGAGCAGTTGTGAGTTCATCTACAACTCTCAGCCTTTGGAGACTCTTCCCATTCAAAGGTTTTCCAATAATTGAAGCAAGTTCTTCTTTCACTCCAGCTTCATGTAGATAAGCTACCAGACCATTCTCCGTCAGAATGTCTGAGATTAATCTTCCAAAAGGGATCCAAGTTCTGATCTTCTGACCCTTAGTCTTGACATATTCTCTGGATGCATTAATGTGATTCCACAGATGCATGAAGAGAATGTGTGGCAGATCCACATTAGTACTCTGGCTCAAGCAGTACATGAAGTAAATCTGTTCATTGTTAACATAGTCTGGAAAGTTTGTGGATTTTCTGTGGTTGATACAAATCTTGGCCCAAATCTTGTAGTCAGGTTTCAGATCCTTGAACTTGTTGGAAGCTTGTCCAGATGAAATTACTTTAGCATAAACTTCATCATTTCAACATGCCCAGCTGGCAGATGAGAAACTCCATCAGTTTCTTCATACCCAATTAGTTTTCTGATCAAATCTTCAGTGATAATAATCTTTTTTCCCAGAACTGAAGAGATGATGAACTTGGGGTAGACAGATGCGTGAATCCAGAATTCTTTCACTAAATATGGGTAAACTGGCCCAAACAATCTATCAAAGTACTTTACCCATCCTTGAGCATCAATGATAGGACGTAAATCAAAACCATTTTCAGCCAAGGAGTCAAATTCCACCATTGATTCACATAGAACTTCAAGCTTATCAACTGGTGTTAAAAGAGTTCTCTCAGGTTCCTTAAAAGGGACAACACCCATGTTTGATGAAGAAACTGCAACCATTGACGATTGGAACTGAGCTGAGGTCGAAGATGAAGTAGCCATTGTTGAAGATGATGAAGGTTTAGGGTTTAGGTGAAGGCTAAAGAGCAAGCAGAAATGCATATACGTGTTTGTGAGAGTAAAAAGTGTGAAATGGTGAGATTTGTGGAATTTATAGAAGAAATTTAGGGCAAACAGAAAGTCACACATTCAACACGTTCTCATTTAACATTTAATAGCATTTAATGAAAAGAAAATAATCATTTCAAAGCAATAAATGATTCTGACATTGGGGGAAAAACGAGAAATCAATTATTCAAACGTTACCTCAAATGTCTCTTTAGTATTATGCACGCCATCTTTTCAGTTCAAGAGTGACACGTGTTTGCTTGCATGTGCTTCTGTAAACTCTTTGAGAAATGAAACGTTAGACAACTTTCAAATCCTCTGAGATTGGTTAGTTCAGATGCAAACAGAAATAATAAATCAAGAAATTAAATAAATGACAGATGAAATACTTCAGAGTTTTAAACATTTTGCATTTGAGAAATTTGCTTATGATAAATATTATTCTGGACAAAATTCCATACCAATATTTTTAAGAATAAACTTAAACCTATCTTCAGCAAGGGGTTTTGTGAAAATATCAGCCCATTGATGATCTGTATCAACAAAGTCTAATTTTATAATACCCTTCTGAACATAGTCTTTGATGAAGTGATGTTTAATTTCTATATGCTTACCTTTAGAGTGTAAAATTGGATTTTTAGATAAGCATATAACAGAAGTATTATCACAAAATATAGAAATATTACTCTCAAAGATCTGATAATCTTCTAGCTGACTTTTCATCCAGAGCATCTGTGTGCTACATCCAGCAGCAGTAATATATTCTGCTTCTGTGGTTGATAGAGCAATTGTAGGTTGTTTCTTGCTGTACCAGGAGATTAGATTTCTTCCCAGAAATTGACAACTTCCAGAAGTACTTTTCCTTTCAACTCTGTCTCCAGCGTAATCAGCATCACAAAATCCAACTAGTTTAAAATCATCAGATTTTCTGTAACACAAACCCACATTAGAAGTACCTTTCAGATACCTTAGAATCCTCTTAACAGCTGTTAAGTGTGATTCTCTAGGATCTGATTGGAATCTTGCACACAAGCATACACTGAATAAAATGTCAGGTCTAGAAGCAGTTAAGTATAGAAGAGATCCAATCATAGCTCAGTAGAGTTTCTGATCTACTTTCTTACTTACCTCTTCCTTACCAAGAGTACTTGTTGGATGCATAGGAGTCTTTGCCATCTTACTATCAGTCATATTGAACTTCTTCAGAAGCTCTTTTACATATTTGGTCTGATAAGTGCAATCTGGAGTCTGGTTGACTTGGATTCCCATAAAGAATCTCAATTCTCCCATCATGCTCATCTCAAATTTAGCCTGCATACATTGAGCAAACTCCTTTCCCAGCATAACATTGGTAGATCCAAATATAATATCATCTACATATATTTGACAAATTAATAAATCTTTCTTAAATGTTTTACAAAAGAGAGTTGTGTCCACTTTGCCTCTGATAAAATTTTTCTCCAGAAGAAAATTACTTAATCTCTCATACCAAGCTCTGGGAGCTTGTTTTAAACCATAAAGAGATTTCTTAAGTTTAAAAACATGTTCTGGAAATTTTTCACTTTCAAAACCAGGAGGTTGGTGAACATAGACTTCCTCTTCTATAATCCCATTTAAGAAGGCACTCTTAACATCCATCTGATATAGAGTGATGTTATTTTGTGCAGCAAAAGAAATGAGTAAACGAATAGACTCTAACCTGGCCACAGAAGCATAAGTCTCTGTGTAATCAATTCCTTCTTGCTGGCTATAACCTTGAGCAACAAGCCTTGCTTTGTTTCTTTCAACTTCTCCTTTTTCATTCAATTTGTTTCTGAAGACCCATTTAGTTCCAATTATATTGAATCCTTTTGGTCTTGGAACCAAATCCCAAACGTCATTGCTTGTGAACTGATTGAGCTCTTCTTGCATGGCAATTATCCAGCCATTGTCTTGCAGAGCTTCATCCATAGAAGTTGGTTCAATAATTGACACCAAACCAAATAATGACGCTTTAGATGATCTGAGGTAGGATCTTGTTCTTATAGGGTCATCCTTCTTTCCAATGATCACATCCTCTGGGTGAGAGGCCTTGATTCTGGAAGATGATCCTCTAACATTTGATTCTTTAGAAATATTCAAGTTGTTCATTTGAGAAGCTAAAGGAATTGCATCTACCGTTGCTTCTGGCTCTTTCACTTGAACCTTTTCTGCCTCTGAGCCTTCATAGTCTGTGAGAATTAGATTCTCTTTAGTGTTCAACATATAGCATATACATCCAAAAGGATGAAAATAAGAAATGTTGGGTTTTCTGTTCCTCCACAATTCATAGGGAGTCTTTTCCAGAAGAGGTCTTACAGACACTCTGTTCTGAATATAACAAGCTGTGTTTATTGCTTCTGCCCAAAAATGCTTTGCCAGATTAGTCTCGTTGATCATGGTTCTGGCCATTTCTTGCAGAGTTCTATTTTTCCTCTCTACAACTCCATTCTGTTTTGGAGTTCTATGGCAGGAGAAATCATGAGCAATGCCGTTTTCATTAAAATATTTTTCAAAATATTTGTTTTCAAATTCGCCACCATGATCACTTCTGACTTTAATAATTTTAAAATCTTTTTGATTCTGGACTTGTTTGCAGAAGTCAAAGAACACAGAATGTGACTCATCCTTGTGTTTTAGGAATTTCACCCATGTTCATCTGCTATAGTCATCAACAATGACTAATCCATACTTCTTGCCTCTGATGGACGCAGTTTTCACTGGTCTAAACAGATCAATGTGAAGTAACTCTAATGGTCTTGAAGTTGAAACAACATTCTTAGTTTTAAAAGAAGATTTTGAAAATTTTCCTTTTTGACATGCTTCACAAAGAGCATCTGAGTTGAACTTCAACTTAGGAAGTCCTCTGACCAGATTGAGTTTATTAATCTGAGATATACGTCTCATATTAATATGTCCCAATCTTCTGTGTCAGACCCATTGCTCATCATTAACAGACATAAGGCATTTTACGTTCTGAACCTTAAGTTCTGAAAGATTGATTTTATAAATGTTGTTCTTCCACTTTCCATTAAATAGGATTGAGCCATCCTTCTGACTAACAGCTTTGCAACATTTTTGATTAAATATTATGTCATAACCATTGTCACTTAATTGACTTATGGACAATAGATTATGATTTAATCCTTCTACAAGTAAAACATTAGATATAGAGGAAAGGTTACCATTGCCAATAGTACCAGAGCCAATTATCTTGCCCTTCTGATTCCCTCCAAACTTGACGTCTCCTCCAGATTTAAGCTCCAGGCTTTGGAACATAAACCTTTCTCCCGTCATGTGACGTGAGCAGCCAGAGTCCAGGTACCATGATTGGCGTCTTGACTTTGCTGCTAAATACATCTGCAACAGGTATTATCTTATCCTTAGGTACCCAAATCTTTTTGGGTCCTTTTGGGTTAGTTGCCTTAAAAGTTTGTCTGAACTTCTATCTTTTTACAACAGGTTTGTTCTGACTAACTTTTGGTTTAAACACAGGAACGTTCTAATCAGAACGTGTGTGTTTAATATCATTCATATGACCAAACTTAAAATGAGAGTATAAGGGAGTCTTCTTAATGATAATTTTATCAACAGGTATTGGATTTAAATCCTTTCCAGAGGAAGATTCATATCCAATTCCTTTCCTGTTATTTCTGCTAACTCCATAGATCATTGAAGCCATCTTGCTTCTATATATGCTTTTAGCCAGAAACTTCTGAAAACTATAGTCATATTCTTCTAAAATATTTTTGCATTTTGACTTAGTTTCAGATTCAGAGTTTTGTTGAGATTTTTTAAAATTATTTTTCATTTTCAAATTGTTTTCTTTGAGCTCAGCAACTTCTGACTTTAACAGAGTATTCTCAGATTCAAGATTGCATTTAAGCTTCTTGCGTTTGAGCTTAATCTGATTGTAGTTATTCAGGACTTCTGATAAAACCTTAATAAGTTCTTCCCTAGAGAGATCAGAAAGTACCTCTTCTGAGTCAGATTCAGAATCAGATTCAGATCCAGGTGATCCTTCATCCTGATCTTCCACACCAGCCATTAGTGCCATGTTGGCACATTCTTCTTCTGACTCTGATGAAGATTCAGATGCATCTGAATCATCCCATGTAGCCATCAGAACTTTCTTTTTATGCTCAGGCTTCCTTCTTGGCTTCTCCTTCTGAAGCTTTGGACATTCATTCTTGTAATGACCAGGTTCTTTGCATTCATAGCAAACAACCTCCTTCTTTCCAGATCTTTTGTGTCCAGAGGACTCTTTGCGTTGATCTGGCTTTTTGAAGTTCTTGAACTTCCTCTGTTTGTACTTCCAGAGTTTGTTGATCCTTCTGGACAGCAAGGACAGTTCATCTTCTTCTTCAAAAGAAGACTTTTCACAACTTTCTTCTAACACCTGCAATGCTTTAACAAATTTGTTAGATTTTAAAGCAATTGACTTACCTTTCTTTTGAGGCTCGTGTTCTTCAAGTTCAATCTCATGGCTCCTTAGAGAGCTGATTAGTTCCTCCAATGTGATATTGTTTAGATCCTTAGCTAGCTTCAGAGCAGTGACCATTGGTCTCCATCTGATGGGCAAGCTTCTGATGATCTTCTTCACATGATCAGCAGTTGAATAGCCTTTGTCCAACACTTTTAATCCAGCTGTGAGGATCTGGAATCTAGAGAACATAACTTTTATAGATTCAGATTCTTCCATTTTAAAGGCTTCATATTTCTGGATCAGCGCCAGAGCCTTGGTCTCTTTAACTTGTGAGTTCCCTTCATGAGTCATATTCAAAGACTCAAACAAATCAAATGATGTTTCTCTGTTGGTAATCTTCTCATACTCAGTATGAGATATATCATTTAATAAGATTGTTCTAGCTTTGTGATGATTTCTGAACTCCTTCTTTTGAGCTTCAGTCATAGATTTGC
This sequence comes from Lathyrus sativus, assembly GCA_963859935.3. Classification (NCBI taxonomy): domain Eukaryota; kingdom Viridiplantae; phylum Streptophyta; class Magnoliopsida; order Fabales; family Fabaceae; genus Lathyrus; species Lathyrus sativus. The sequence goes on from OZ012738.1 coordinate 496,398,944, forward strand.
TATCAATTTTCTTGCCATCCCCATCAGTGGGGTGAACATATCCATCAATGACTAAATCCCATAGATCAGCATCATAACTAAGGAAGAAACTCTCTATTCTGTCCTTCTAATAGTCAAACTTCTCCCCATCAAACATAGGGGGTTTTGTGTTGATTCTATCCCTTTCTTCATATCTGTTGTTGTTGTTAGATGTTGAAGCTTCATCCATAATATCAACCAAGAATATATATCAAGAGTTTTCTCACTGGATCTTTTCTATTCATGGTGAAGTGATAGCACACACAGAACTTGAGCTCTGATGCCAACTGAAGGTGAGAAAATACTTAGAGGAGGGTTGAATAAGGATTTTGAAAATATTATGGCAATAAAAACACAAATATTTTTATCCTGGTTCGTTGAACTCAACTACTCCAGTCCACCCAATCAAGAGTGATTTGCCTTTCTCCACAAGGACTTAATCCACTATAATCAACTGATTACAATATCAACCACTAAGAACAACTGTCTTAGTCTTCTCAAGAACTACTGACCACAACTTGGTCTTCTCAAGGAACTTTTACAATTAAATGTAAACTAAACAAGTGTTTGAAATGCTTCTAAGTAAGTTGTATCACAACTGTGATTTATACTTAAGTTTATGAACATATGAAATAAATTCAGCAAAGAGTAATGATTTGTATGAGAGCTTTTCAATGAATTTTTGTCAAAGTACGTCAACTGAAGAAAGATGTTGAAGGCTTGCTTATATAGACTTAGAAGTCCAAGACGTTGCAAGCTTGAAGACCGTGTACTGCAAAGTAGCTGTAGCCTTTTGTCTTCATATGACTTGACCTTTCCCAGAATTAGAACGTTCAGAGAAATCCTTTTTGCCTGAGTTCTTGTGTCTAGCATAAAAGAGGAAAGAGTCATTTGGCATAACCAATGGATATAACTTCAAATAATCTTTTTCAACAAGTTTCTAATTCATAGCAATTAACATCAGAGCCTTGAGTGATCAGAGTCTTGATGTCTTCAGAGTTTTCTGTATCAGAGTATTGCAGCAAGTGTGCTTCAGTGTTATATTAATCAGAGCAGAGTTTGGAGATCAGATCCTCAGTACATGCAGCGAACAGTACTATTAGAGTCTTCTGATAAACAGTGCTTGAAACTCTTCATACAAATTCTTCAGTCTACACTTCAGATGCTTCTGTAGCTTCTGCCTCAGATCCTTCTATAGGCAGAGCTCAGAGTCTTTCTGTAGGCAGCACTCAGAGTCTTCTAAGAGATGCTTCTGACGCTTCAGAGCCTTGCGTAGTTCAACGTTCAGATCCATTTTTGCTTTCAGAAGAATATTAACTTTAATATCTGCAGCAAAAATACTTGAACAAATTTAGAGTATATAATTTCTTAATACAAAATTTCATAAGTGTTATCATCAAAACATAGAGATATAACTAAGAACCAATCTATGTTCTAACAATAATTATCCTAGTAAATTGAAAACACGAGAGAGCTATCTAGGCAAAAGTTAGTGATTATGGCAAGTAACTCCATCAGACCAAACTTGATCACTTGAGGCAACATTGTTCATCAAGGATTCTCATCCTCGTCATCCTTGATAGAAGTGCAAAGCACAATGGAATTTAAAGTTGTTAGGGAGAATAGTGGACATTGTATTTCAATGTAACTCTTTCCATGTATGTACCATTTTCCAACTTTGTAATGATCCATGGAGTCACGCCATTTGCAGACTACCATTCTATCAATAAAATTTGGGCATTTGTCCCTTTTTTGTAATTCTTATATATTTGTTTCAGGTTTGAAAATTTTCATTTATTTTTAATAATAATTTTTGAAATAAAAAGTAATTAATAATGATGCTTTTGAAAACTACAAAAAATTTTCCTTTGATTTGTGAATATTAAAAGGGATGTCCTTAGTTACTTCAAGGAATGGTAAGATCCCGAAGTTTGGAATTCGATGTTCCCCAAGCAGAGGTTGCTCTTGTTGGTGGTGTTACACCCAAGCCCGAAGAAGGTGTAGAATGGTTACATGTGACACCCGAGAGCGAGGGAGTGGTTGTCGGTGCAAGAGGCATGACAATGAGACACTTCAGCAGCTTCTAGGGGAAAACCAAATTCACATCGGAATGAGAGGAATCCTGAGGTTGTGTAGATATGAGACTGCATGGTTGAAGGAAGGCTTATAAGGATTAATTGGTACTACCTATACAAACAAGATGCATCTTCTTTTCGGTAGCCTGTTCCATAAGAACTCCATAGTTAAACGTGCTTGACTTGGATAAATTTAGGGATGGGTGACCTTCTGGAAAGTTTCCCGCAAAGCATGTGAGTGAGGAAAAAGCATGCTGAAAAGAACTGTGTCGGTTTGTGGGGTCAGCCGATAATCCCGAAAGCAGTCTGGGGCGTTACAAATGGTATCAGAGCCAAACCTCTCCCAGTATGATGTGGTTCGTGGGCGAACCAAGCGGAAGCTGGTGGGCATGTTACACCCGAGGCCAAAGAAGGCGAATAGTGGTTACATGTGACACCCGAGAGCGAGGGAGTGGTTGCCGGTGCAAGAGGCATGACATGACAATGAGACACTCCTAGCAACTTCTAGAGGAAAACCGAATTCACATCAAAATAAGAGGGATCCTGAGGTTGTGCAGATATGAGACTACATGGTTGAAGGAAGGCTTATAAGGATTAATTGGTTCTACCTATACAAACAAGATGCATCTTCTTTTTGATAGCCTGTTCCATAAGAACTTCACAGTTAAACGTGCTTGACTTGGAGAAATTTAGGGATGAGTGACCTTCTGGGAAGTTTCCCGGAAAGCATGTGAGTGAGGAAAAAGCATGCTGGAAAGACCCGTGTTGGTTTGTGGGGTCAGCCGATGATCCCGAGAGCAGTCTGGGGCGTTACAGGTGGTATTCCCAACTAAGCGCTAATTCAGGTGTTCTCCGATCAAGTATTGAGTTTAGCACCCTCGATGGAATCATAGTTTAGGTGTTCCCCAACTAAGTCTTGATCCACATTTCCCAGCCGAGTGTCATTCTCTAGTCAGGTTATAATCAAGCAAATGTATATGTTGAAGTATCCCCAGCAAGTTGTATCCCCTTGTTATATGTTTTCAATAACATTCCCTTTTAAGAAGTATTGAGATAACAATCAACTAATGGGTTTTCTCTGTGTTGAGTTTTAAAATCCCCCGCAGGTTGACTTGTTGCTACGATGTTAACTTTTTAATTTCTCTCTGGAAAACCCAGGATCCTTCTTTTGAGATTGTTGATCCCTAGAGAGTTTTTTCTTGGTAATCAACAACAGATCCATATTATCCTTGTGTAGAGTTATTGCAAAGGTTGTCTTTTGGAAGATTCACTTTTCCATCCCCTTAGAAGAGTTAATGCAAATGTTATCCCTTTTGAAGGTTGATATCCCCAGAAGAGATTTGCTTTACATGTTCCTCGACAAGTTTTCGTCCTTCTGCAACGGATTTTATGAGGACTTCTCTGTTTCCCCAAATAGAGTTTTGGAAATCTGTGATCCCCCCAGCAGCATTTATATGGATTTTTCTTATCCCTAGGAAGAGTCAGGAAGATTTGGGTTGTTGTGTTTCCCCAACATATCTTTCCATCCCCCAACGAAGTTCATACAATTTTCCTTTAAGTGGATTATTGGTAATAGAAGATTTAACTTTTGGGTTCCTTCCCAAACAATATCTTTCTCTCCCCAAAGCCTTGTAGCAAGATTCTGTTCTTTTGATGGCTCCTGTTTATCTCCAGCTGAAATCCCTAGCAGATCATCCTTAAGCTATGTTGAGATTTAGCTGAGTATCCGGTCATACTGTGGTGATTGGTTGTCCCTAGTTTATCTTTGCGCTTGTTTTATCAGCATATACATGCATTTATACATTCATTCATACATACATCATGCATATTCATATTCATTTGGCATTTCTTGGTGTTTTTTTCTTCCATTCTTGGTGCTGTTATCCCTACAAAGTGTGTATTCTTTCTCCATTAGAGTGTCTACCTTAAGCAGAAAGTGTATATCCTTTCTAATTTCCCACTGAGTTTATTCCTCATGGGAAGGTTTTGCTTTAGTGTTCCTTTCCATCCCTTTATCTGGATGGGATTACTCCCCAGTTGAGTTATTTCCTCATTGGGTAGAGTCTTGTTTGATCGTTTCTCTCTAGTTTGTTCCTAGATTGAACTTTAGTCTCATACAACGACTATTAAGAATATCTCTGGACTGTGGAACCTAGATGATGAAAAGGAATTTTTTCCCCACTTGAGGATTTATTTTCCTCAGTAGAAATTTGTTTATGATGCCCCATCAGAAGATGAAGATTTTGCTTCCCC